>JAWNMP010000173.1:0-268735 GCA_035043875.1 Drosophila paucipuncta
GATGTATACCATAGTAAAATTTGAAGTATTGAGTATAAACTAACTATAACTAATATTACATGGAAAGTAATAATGTTCAATATGACCAAAAATGGAGGCTCACTACCACAAGCATTCCGTAGTTGGGAATGTTATCACAATCCTAAAATAGCAGAAGGTACTAATCATGTGTTACAGTCAATAGTGAACGCCCACGTTTCGCTATAATAGCCTTTATACTGGATAATAAATTGATTAAAAATCAATTGCAAAACTTGAAACATGTCCTATGATGATATGAATATAAATTTAAATTTTGAGCGATTTGAAACTTTGTATGATATGTATGCAAATTTCCAAGCAAGTTACTATATGAAACAGTCAAAACCTTTGTTATCAAATAAGGAAGAAAAATACAAAAGTATATTGTCTGCTTATGCGTGATCGGTTAGTTGAGTATTTACCATTAATAGGATTAGTTCAGCGCATTGTTTAAATCAATTCGATGGAGAATCAAGTAGTTGTCGAGATTCAAGGATTTTTCGGAAATTACAACTATTTCATATTAAAATAAATTGCTCTTGCTTTTTACAATTGTTATAAGACCACCGCCAGCCGAAAGCTTTGGGTGATGGTTTCGCTGGCTCCTGCTTGGTGGCTTCCACCAATTCGGCATCATCCACTTCCATTGGCTATGAGGCGGCTGCTGCTCCTTCTGTGCCTGCTGTTGGATTCGCTGACTGTGGCTCTTCATCTGGAACAACCTTGTCGTCCATTATTTAATTTCTCATGCATCTCATCGTCCATGGACTCGAGTACCTCTTGATAGCTTCAGATGTCATTCTGTGCTGATTCCATGGTCTCAGTGAAGATGCCATCCGTCTTCAGTAGCGTCGCCAGAACCGATCATGTCCAAAGCAGGCGGCTCTTAACTGATTTGGTGCTCTTCTCCAACGCATCCTCGCTCATCAGCAGATCATTGCAGAGGTGGGCCAAAATCTGTGCCTTCCTCATCGGATTCCGTGCGACAAAGGGCAGATCCTTCAACGAAGTCGATAGCTTTCACTTACCGTTCTCGTGCAGCAACTTGTAGTACTCGTGATTCTTGGCCGAACACATCGCGATGTCTGCATCCACCTGATGACGACGCTCTCGCTCTCTGTCCACGGTGATGTCATGCATCTGACGTATCTCGCCAGAATATAGACGAGTAAAATTCTTCCGCGAATGCTGCTCGCACTTCAAATACTCCTCGGGCTGTTCCTGGAGCCGCTCAGCTTTCAACTCTAGCATGACTAGGTCTGCATACCCATACCGATCAATGTGGACGATGGTGGTGACGGTGGTGATGCTATCGTGTTCCAAACTGTTAACAAAATCGCAGACTAACTTGCGAGTGGCCTGGTCACCATTGGCTGAATTTGTTGTCTCCTCGGGGGTCTTCACCAGACGCGACATGCTCTTCAGCTCAATAGCCTTGGCCTCCGTCACTGATGTCTGGTTCGGATGTGGGTGCCTGCTCCAATTCCAGCATTAGCATCTTCCTTGTCTGTCTCTATGATATGCGGTTCAGACACCAAACACTTCTTATCATCAACTGTCAACCAATCAGCTATCAACCCCCTGTGTCGGAGTGTGGACGATATGGTCCGCAATTCACACTTTTCAAGCTGTCCTTTCAATCGGACCTCCAATGTCACAACCAGCCATTAAAAGCGTTGGTAGAACTCACAATACATTTTATTATAGTCAAGCCACTCCAGTTTCTCAAGGATATACTATCTTTCAATTTTATTCACTAAGTCTTATGTTTCCTTAAGCAGCACAGTATCAAACGAAATGATCTCAGATTCTGAACATAAAATGTCAACACTTTTTAATAAATTATAAATATCGTCAACCTTCCGCTTATAAAACGATATTTGCGCAGGCACATTATCTGCGGACGCGACTGAGCTTGTGTTCACATTTAAGCAGAACGCGCGCTCAAAATTGCAGCCTTATGCACAAGACCACCGAAAACAACAACTGCACCGAGAAAGAAACGATTTCTATGTATTCAATTGCCCAGCTGCTTATGTACACGAAAAAAGGTTCGCGAAAGTTCTAGCGAAGCTGAGACACACACTAAACGACAATTGAGTATCAGATTTATGTTGCACTTGCCGTTGTGTCTGTTCTATGCACCTTCGGTTGTTCAATTTATTTTTTTCTGCAAATTAATTCACTATTTTTTTGTTTTGTGTTATTGTTTATTAAACGCAACAATACTCGAATAAAAAAAAAAACGTCGAGGTCACCAATAGATTGCGCTATCAGATTTTTGATAGCTTTATTTTCCAGTTAACAACATTAAGTTATTTCCACGTTATAAACTTTATTGAGTGTATTCAGACTGGAAGTCAAATGAAGAGTCTTATCTTAAAGGTTTGAAGCCACTTGCTAAACCTTTAGACTAGAATCCAAATGCTTAGTCTTTTCAACAACGAGATTGTTTATTATAGGTTTGAATCCACTTGGCAAACCTTCTATCAACAAGAAGATTAACTCTCGATCGATTATCGAAATTGAATGTTTGAAGCCACCGCTAAGCCTTCTCACAAAGAGTATAATTATAAACGATCGATAAGCTAGAGCTACGCGAAACAATTGATTAGCTGCAGCAGCCTCACTCTATCGAGAGAGAGAGAGAGAGAGAGAGAGAGAGAACGTTGCACAAAGAGAGCGCTATGCAATGATAGCGCTGCTAACGCCGGCTGCTGCTGCTCAAACTGCACTTAACATAATGTGGATATGTAATTAAGACTAACAATAAGCTATTTATATTAAGCCACGCAGGGCTCCAAATTCAAACATGTTAACAACTCATAATCAATTAAATGTCTTTGCTGCTGCTGCCAACATACTACACCCCGTTGAAAGACTCCCTTTCGACAGACTCCTTAACAGGCAGCAGGTACATCTTGTTGACAGCTTCTTGCTAGCCCGCCTTTTGTAGTCTTCAAATGAGCCACTTGCGCAATGTTTGGAGTTGCCGCAAGCTCTTTAAATCGTGGCCAACTCATAGGAATCAGATTCTCGTTCTTGTCGAGGACTAAGTCATCCACCTAAAGAGATCAAGTCGGAGATCTCCATCTGTTGCAAGATAACAGACACTCATCTCGCAACGAAACCCAAAGAAATGATGTACGTGAATGACTTGCTGCAACATCAAACGGGTTACTGTCCATCCTCGTTAGGCCGGTTCCAGAATTGTTGCCGGAGTCAACACATCGAGATCGCCAAGATTTTCTGCAATTGAGACTAAAGGGCGAGAATTAATAATGACCGCGATTTGGCAAACGACAGTTCGGAACTCCTCAAATCTGAGCAGCGACCTGGCCATCACATCGATAAAAATAATGCTTGGCGGTTTTTTTATTATCAGCTTTTTGATAGCTTTAATTTGCAATTAATCACACGAAATTAATTCCACGTTATAAACTTTATTAGAAGCCCAAATGCTTAGCCTTTTCCACAACGAGATTTTTTATTGTTTATTACAAGTTTGATTACCGAACGATCGATAAGCTAGAGTTATGCGAATCGAATAATTAGTTGCAGCAGCCGGCCGATCAGCGAACGCACTTTATTGAGAGAGAGAGAGCGCTGCACTCCTGATTGGTGGCTTCCACCAACTCGGCATCATCACTTCCATTGGCTCTGCGGCGGCTGCTGCTCCTTCTGGGCCTGCTGTTGGATTTCATATGGAACATCCCTGTCGTCCATCTTCTGTTCATTGTTTAATTTCGCATGCTTCTCTCGTAGGGCCTCAATGACGATGCCATCCGCCTTGGGCCAGTGGAGTCGCCAGAACCGATCCTGTCCAAAGCAGGCAGCCCTCAACTGATAGGAGCTCTTCTCTAGCGGCTCTTTATAGTTGAGCAGCGGACAATCTTGTCGGCTCTTTTGCAACTTGTCCGCACTCAGACGATTTTCCTCGTCCTTCTCGACTTTGGTGATCGCAGTCCAGATCGGAGAGATCATCGTCAATGATGTTCAGATAGTGGCTCTGCGTATGTCCATCCTCATTGATCGAGTTGGGTGCGTTGCTCCTCTTGGCCGCACCTTAATGACGTCATACTTGCATAACCCCACTGATGTTGGTGTTGTTGTTGCTTTAACTACTGTTGCAGTTGAGTTGCAGCCACTCCTGCAGTACCTGCTCCATTTAGCACTGGACACTCGGAGATTGGAGCAGCAGCGAGTTTCAGTATAGCAACTGTTGCTGGTCAACAATGAAGCATCTGCATCTACTTCCATGGGCAGCGTTACCTGCTTCGTGTCAGCAGTTGCGGCTTCTACTGCCCGTCAGCTGCTGATCCTGCATGCGTTCCAACCAACGCTGCAGCTGTCAACCTCCGAAGATCGTTGAACAATCTCATCCAGTCGATCATCGAATTTGCGACCATCAATGAAGTTTGGCTCAAACGTTGACCCCACCTGTGACTACCCGCCAAGGCGAGTCTTTTGTAACAAAGGTAGACAAGACACGAGCTTGATCCTGATAACGCACAGCAAGTCGTAGAAAATGCTGTTCCAATGTCAATTGCCGGGCTGACTGTCCGTAATAGTGGAGTGAGACCAAAGCTGTAAGTGAATCGGCATAGTCCGATACTTGAGACTTGAAGCAAATTTCCACCGAATGACCTTCAGTACGAAGATTAGTGTCACCAAGACCGGGCACTATAGTTGTAGATCGGTTTTTTAAAATTGTAATTGTTCCGCCAAACGAGGTGATCGAATCCAGTAAGGTTCTGCATGGAAGAAATGAGGCCCGAACGACTTTTTCACTAGAATGACAGCCGTCGCCAGTAACACGACTTCTGATGATACATCATGTGCAGCAAGAGAAGATGATGGTAAAATCAAAGAGAAGACGCAAAAAGAGCAGAGTCAGATGATCCATTGGCGAGGGACTGTCATCAAAGTGCAGCAGGGTATGATGCCTATGCCACAGACATGACAATGAACACTGGTGCATGCCCGAGAATGGTGTCCGAGCTTTAAACAATTAAAGCAAAGAACCAACTTCTTAACTTCCTTGTGTCGCAGTGGGTGGAAACAATTTTCCAAATCTGGTGCATGCATAAACAGTATAGCCGACACAGTTACAAAATGGGCTAGGAGAATTGTTTGATTGGGATGCCACAAAGGGTCGTCTACTGGGGTTAGAGTTTTGATTTTTTTCCACCTGAGAATTAAACGAATGATATACCTTTGAATGCTCCAGGTTCTCTAACTTTTGGCATCGCTTCTCCAAGAATGTGTAGAATTATCTGAGGTATTTAGTCCATCGGTGCAGACGCCTCGCAACAACACTGATTAGTGATGTCAAGTTTTTGGAGCAGCAGCATGTATGACCATACATCCAGATATTTCCTGGGAGCTTCCCAATGACTCAAGCGCGCGCATATGGGAGTTGACCTTGTCCGAAAACTCTCGAAGTTTCCCTGCTGAAGTCGAATCCACATTCTGAGCCCAATAATCCCTTGATATGCGATTGGAAGACTAATCACTTGTTGCTAAAGCGTTTGCTTAAAATATTCAAAGCCTCACGATAATTTGCACTTCATATTTCTAGCGAACGTACTGATAAGCATGACCGCAAGTGCTAGCTTTTCAATGTCACTAAGCTGCGTGTCTGTGTCAATAATTGAGTTAAACATAGATATGAAATTAAGCGTATTTCGTGTAACCACAAAAAAGTAGGCGGCTTAAGCTCAGATAGCGCGGTCGATGAGAACGATCAATATATGTAGGAGCTGACCGCTCAGCTGCCGACTCAAAATGTCGAAATGTTGACGATAAAGGACGCGAATCGAGCAGTTCAAGCTGCATTTTTAAACGACATGCCACTTCTACAAACAGCAGCAGAAAATATCTGATTAAATCACTGCCTATTTCGTCGTAGTTAAGACGTTCCAGAATGTCCTGAGCAAGGTTGAAAGGCGCCGTTTTGTCTGTTTGACTTAATTTGAACCGAATTAACCGAACCTATCGTCGCTGGCCACAACACGTCTAGCATCTGTAGCGCGGCATAAATTGATTCCGCCTTGCGCTTATAATATGAAATTTGTAGGCACACTATAGTTCGACACGACTGTTATTGTGTTCATTTAGCTTAACGCGCGCACAAAATTTCTACCAACTGCACAAAGTAAACCAACAACAAATGCGCCGAGAAAGAAACGGTATGTATATGCTCAATTGCCCACGCACAGCTGCTATGTAGTTCAAGCAAGCAGTGGCACACGACGCACGATTGTTGTCGAACTTATTTTGCACTTGTGTTGTTATTTAATTTGTGCACCTTTGGCTGTGCTCAAATTATAGCTGTTCACTTGAACCACTAATATTGTCCTATGTTATTGTTTATTAAACACACTTTATGGTTTAATTACGATACACGAGCAACAAAATCACGTCGGGGTCACCAAATGCTTGCGCTATCAGCGTTTTGATAGCTTTAATTTGCAATTAATCACACGAAGTTAATTCCACGTTATAAACTTTATTAGAAGACCAGAAGCCCAAATGCTTAGCCTTTTCCACGACGAGATTGTTTGTTGTTTGTTACAAGCTTGATTACCGAACGATCGATCAACTAGAGTTATGCGAAACGAATAATTAGTTGCCGCTAAGAGAGAGAGAGAGAGAGAGAGAGAGAGAGAGAGAGAGAGAGAGAGAGAGAGAGAGAGCTGTACAAGAGAGTAGTGCACAAAGAGAGCGATGCAATGAGAGCGCTGCTAACGCTGGCTGCCTTCAGCCCAAAGATTCAAATCAAGTATAGTTCTTTGCTGATTTTGTAGTAGTACCTGAGTATTATTTCTTTTTGTATAAGCTATATTCTTTAGGATAACTTATTTGGTCTTACTAATGATCGGCTGATGAACTTGCCAATTTAAGTGACCGGTGTATTGTTGAGCTTGAGGTGCGCACTCTCGCTATGCTCGTACTAGCTCGCCGGATTGTCGGGGTTCTTTCTCACTCAATCAACACGGATGTACTCTGCCACATTTAATTAGTGCGCGTTTACAAAAACAAGTAACCACTTGGGTTATGAACTTCAATTATCATTTATGGGCTGACGCCGACACGTCCTATAACTATACCGAGACACTAGTCCTATTAGAGGGAACATAGATGACAGTTGTCCCTCTTCTTTACCCACCCTACCATGATAATGATATAAATTTTGATACATTATCCCTTGGACGGACTCTTAAAATCCTACCACATCCTGTAAAAACCTAGCATGGATACTCGACAGACGAATTCTACTCTTTAACTCCTCATTTTAAATGGCTTGCAAATTCATGTATTCTCTCTTAACTTAATTTTGTATGTTGTGAACATTACTCTTAATTCTATTTTCTATTATCTAATTGAGTTATAATCTATGAGTACATTTTCTTTTTCTTAATTAATTATTATCATTGTTAAATTTAAATTCTATTTTTTTTTGTTTAGCATTGACATGTAGCTTCATGCTCAAATTCAACCTTCGAATGCTTTACTTATATTTAAGGCTTATATATATATGGAATACATTTTTTTTTTTAGATAACAAGTATCACTTGGCGTATTTGCTGTGGATCACCTTTTTTTTTATATATATATATATGGTTTTCCTTATTTACTAAGTAGGTCATACATATCTAATTGTTTATGTACCTACATTATAGCTATTTCATTACTCACTCTACGTTTTGGTTTATTTAATTTTTGAAGTCGATGCGATCGTTGGGCCCAATGTTCGTCGACGCAGAGATGAAGCTGTTTAAAGAATTATTTACAACATTAGAAAACACATATGTATGTATATAATTTACATTTGACAATCCGTTTGATTTAATACCAGCCAGTGTATTGTTAAATATTAATGTATCACCTACTATTACTCTTTTTTTTTCATGACATATTTATAAAATTATTCAACCATATTAATTGTTGGATAATTGTTATTAGATCCAAGCGCACAGTTTTACAGCGTATACAAACAAGATAACGATATGCAGGAATCACACTTTTATTAGTCTAATGACGCGACGCATTCGGCAGTCAAAAACGGAGTGGGTACAGAACTATTGAGAGATTAATGTTTCAGTACATGCGAACGAACGGACAATGCAAAACTTAGGATAAGCTAAACGAGGGTTGCCAGATTGTTACATTGCAATCATTTGAGTTACATTTGCAACACGCCCTCTCAAAGTAACAATTCTGTTAACCTTAAATACTAGTGATGCCCAATGAAGAGATGCAACCATGATGCTTGGCACTGCTAAGACCCTTCGTAAGTACATCTGCTGGCATTTGCTCCGTCTGCATGTAGCCAACCTGGATGTCGCCACTCTGGTGCTTCTGCTGGATGAAATGGTGGCGCACATCGATGTGTTTTGTGCGTGGATGAAAACCAAAGCCTTTAACCAATTTTTGAGCGCTTTGGTTGTCGTTTAGGAGCAGAACCGAATCACATTTTCTGCCAATCCTGTTGAGTATGGCCTTCAAGTATAAGGCCTCCTTCGTTGCTTCGCTCATTGCCAAGTATTCGGACTCTGTGCTTGACAAAGCGACGGTGCGTTGTTTTCGTGCCTCCCAACTTATAGCAGCACCTGCTAATATAAACGCCTGTCCAGAATATGACCGTCTGTCGGTCAAATTTGCGCCCCAGTCAGCATCGACGACTCCGTACAGATCTTCGCCTGTTCGCTTGAATAGCAGGCCGAGTTGTTTGGTACCGCTTAGGTACCGAAGGATGCGCTTCGCCGTCTTCCAGTGTTCATAGTTATAACATGAGTTAAACTGACTGAAAGAAACTTAAAGAGCCAATTAAGTTCTGATAGGGGTACTTCTGCATTTCGACTGCTTCTGTTCAGTCCATTACGCTTCCATGGGTGTTAATGCTTGCATTCACTCATCCCGAATCTTTTCAATATAGCGTCGATGTACTTTTCCAGTGCAAGGAAAATGCGATGCTCTTCTAGATCCTGCTTGAATTCTATGCCCAGACAGGTTGTCACTGGGCCGAGATTTTTCATCTCAAATGCGTCTTGAAGGATTTCTTTGGTTTGATGTAACCAATCCGGATGATTTGACGACACCAACAGCAAATCATCTACGTAAATGGATACTAGGAGAATATTCTTCTCCAGGCGATTGACGAACAAAAATGGATCCTGCTTCGTGGGCTCTAATCCAACTTCTTGTAGCTTCGTCGTGAGTCTACAACACCAACGCAAACCAGACTGGCGTAATCCGTATAACGCATTCTTCAACAAACATACAGGGCTTTTCATTGATGACAGCGTCGCCCGCCATTCCGCATTGAGTTACCTTTTTGATGAGATTCGATACGATTTGAATGGAATTGAAATTGATCGAACTAGATTTGTTGGCACTTCAACAACCTTAAAAAACTATATTTCTTTGAATAAACCTGAAAGTCGAATGCTTGAGAATTCTGGTTGGTTTAATGGAAACGAAAAACTAGTGGCAAATGATGGATATTTTAATTTCTCTATTCCTGTTAAATACCTACTTGGATTTTGTGAAGACTATAACAAAGTCCTATTAAATTGCAAACATGAATTAATACTACTCATAACTAAAAACATGGATGATGTATATCATAGTAAAATTGGAAGTATTGAGTATAAATTAAATATAACTAATATTACATGGAAAGTACCACATATTACTCTCAGTGACGAAAAGAAATTACTAATGTTAAATATAACAAAAAATGGAGGCTCACTACCACTAGCTTTCCGCAGTTGGGATTGTTATCTCAATCCAACACTAGCAGAAGGTACTCATCATGTGTGGAATGTAAAACTTGCAGCAAATAGAGAGCGCCCCCGTTTCGCTATAATAGCCTTTATACAGGATAATAAATTGATTCAAAATCATTTGCGAAACTTGAAAGTGTACTTGAACTCTGAAACATATCCCTATGATGATATGAATATAAATTTTAACCGCGAACGATTTGCAACTTTGTATGATATGTATGCAAATTTCCAAGCAAGTTACTATATGAAGCAATCTGAACCGTTGTTAACACCTAAGGAATTTAAGGAAAAAGCACCGATTGTTGTTATAGATTTAACACATCAGAATGAGTCTGTTAAAACAGGACCGATCGATATCAGAGTTTCCATCGAGTTGGAGAGTGCAAGTGTGAGAGACACTAAAGTATATTGCCTGCTTATGCATGATCGGTTAGTTGAGTATTCACCATTAACAGGATTAGTTCAGCGCATTGTTTAAATCAATTCGATGGAGAATCAAGTAGTTGACGACATTCAAGGATTTTTTGGAAATTGTGACCATTTTATATTAAAAGAAATTGCTATTGTTTTTAAGAATGGTTATTATCATGATATTCATTACCTTATAAGACCACCATATGATTTTCTAACTAATGAAGAAGGCCCGTAAAACGGCAATATGGTTAACTAGAAATCAGCGCAACCTCTGTTGGAATGATGGAAATTATAGCTTTTTAGAAGTCAGAAACTATCTTCGTGAGCTTCTCAAGGATATGAGAGTAATCACGAAGGGAGATACAAAGAAAAAGTTTCTTGAAAAGTTTCTAAAGACGTGTGTAATCAACATTGAAGACTTTGGTTGTCCACGATTAGATGTGATGAAATTAAATGTTTTCTCCGATTGTGGGTCTCATCTAAATAAAGGTGTATGTGCCCTAAGAAACGCACGAGTTGTATTAGATTTTATTATAATCTCTAATTTAAGTGCGATGTAAACCCATTGACTAAATTGAATAAAGTAAAACTCAATATTTCGAAATTTTATCGATTTTTTAGTTTGTTTATATTTAGGAACATAATGGTATAATCAAATTCTAATTTCCATATATTTCAAAATTAGAGTTTTCTAAGATTACAAAGAGTTTAAATAAATTGTTTAGAGCACATTGGTTTGTTATTTTCTTATGTATTCTACAATTTGTGAAAAAGTTTTGAAAGTGTCTTAAACTTTGATCTAGTTCTAAATCAACTATTTTTGTAGTTAAATATTTACTTAAAAACTGTTTCTTACTGATCATATGTTAATGCAGAATCAAGTCATGTATTGCCATGAGTTTGCTTTAAATGTCCCCACAGGCTATAAAATGAGTGAGAAGCCACACAATCTTATTTATTTCCCAGTGAACACGAGAGAGTACAGTCATTAAAAATAAGGATTGTTGATCAGGACGGAAATTTAGTTAATTTGCGTAATGAGAGTGTTACACTTCGCCTACATTTAAGACAGCAAAAATGATTATTTACAATAAAAATGTATGCTATCCTCCATTATCAAACACTTTGAGTTATACTGCAGAAGACAGAAGGTCGTTACGGACAACACTCACAACAGAGAACAAATTGTTTTTAAGGTCATTGGGTTTAAAAATTAGAGAACAATGACTAATTTATTAACAGTTCGAGAGAAACCCTATTCGGATGAGAGCATAATCAAAAAAGAATATCATAGCTACTCTCCCTATCTACAATCATTTAAGAGCAATGATGAAGTTAGAATCACAATCCAGAATCAGGACTTATATGTACTACCGAGCGAGAGTTTTATTAATATTGAAGGCTTGATATCTTTGGCTAGCAATGCGCCTACTGGAGGTGGTAAACTGAAAAACAATTGCATGAGTTACCTTTTTGATGAGATTCGATACGAGTTGAATGGAATTGAAATTGATCGAACTAGATTTGTTGGCACTTCAACAACTTTAAAAAACTATATTTCTTTGAATAAACCTGAAAGTCGAATGCTTGAGAATTCTGGTTGGTTTAATGGAAACGAAAAACTAGTGCCAAATGATGGATATTTTAATTTCTCTATTCCTGTTAAATACCTACTTGGATTTTGTGAAGACTATAACAAAGTCCTATTAAATTGCAAACATGAATTAATACTACTCATAACTAAAAACATGGATGATGTATATCATAGTAAAATTGGAAGTATTGAGTTTAAATTAAATATAACTAATATTACATGGAAAGTACCACATATTACTCTCAGTGACGAAAAGAAATTACTAATGTTAAATATAACAAAAAATGGAGGCTCACTACCACTAGCTTTCCGCAGTTGGGATTGTTATCTCAATCCAACACTAGCAGAAGGTACTCATCATGTGTGGAATGTAAAACTTGCAGCAAATAGAGAGCGCCCCCGTTTCGCTATAATAGCCTTTATACAGGATAATAAATTGATTCAAAATCATTTGCGAAACTTGAAAGTGTACTTGAACTCTGAAACATATCCCTATGATGATATGAATATAAATTTTAACCGCGAACGATTTGCAACTTTGTATGATATGTATGCAAATTTCCAAGCAAGTTACTATATGAAGCAATCTGAACCGTTGTTAACACCTAAGGAATTTAAGGAAAAAGCACCGATTGTTGTTATAGATTTAACACATCAGAATGAGTCTGTTAAAACAGGACCGATCGATATCAGAGTTTCCATCGAGTTGGAGAGTGCAAGTGTGAGAGACCTAAAGTATCTTGTCTGCTTATGCATGATCGGTTAGTTGAGTATTCACCATTAACAGGATTAGTTCAGCGCATTGTTTAAATCAATTCGATGGAGAATCAAGTAGTTGACGACATTCAAGGATTTTTTGGAAATTGTGACCATTTTATATTAAAAGAAATTGCTATTGTTTTTAAGAATGGTTATTATCATGATATTCATTACCTTATAAGACCACCATATGATTTTCTTAGACTAACGAAGAAGGCCCGTAAAACGGCAATATGGTTAACAAGAAATCAGCACAACCTCTGTTGGAATGATGGAAATTATAGCTTTTTAGAAGTCAGAAACTATCTTCGTGAGCTTCTCAAGGATATGAGAGTAATCACGAAGGGAGATACAAAGAAAAAGTTTCTTGAAAAGTTTCTAAAAACGTGTGTAATCAACATTGAAGACTTTGGATGTCCACGATTAGATGTGATGAAATTAAATGTTTTCTCCGATTGTGGGTCTCATCTAAATAAAGGTGTATGTGCCCTAAGAAACGCACGAGTTGTATTAGATTTTATTATAATCTCTAATTTAAGTGCGATGTAAACCCATTGACTAAATTGAATAAAGTAAAACTCAATATTTCGAAATTTTATCGATTTTTTAGTTTGTTTATATTTAGGAACATAATGGTATAATCAAATTCTAATTTCCATATATTTCAAAATTAGAGTTTTCTAAGATTACAAAGAGTTTAAATAAATTGTTTAGAGCACATTGGTTTGTTATTTTCTTATGTATTCTACAATTTGTGAAAAAGTTTTGAAAGTGTCTTAAACTTTGATCTAGTTCTAAATCAACTATTTTTGTAGTTAAATATTTACTTAAAAACTGTTTCTTTGCTCGGATCATATGTTAATGCAGAATCAAGTCATGTATTGCATGAGTTTGCTTTAAATGTCCCCCCAGGCTATAAAATGAGTGAGAAGCCACACAATCTTATTTATTTCCCAGTGAACACGAGAGAGATACAGTCATTAAAAATAAGGATTGTTGATCAGGACGGAAATTTAGTAAATTTGCGTAATGAGAGTGTTACACTTCGCCTACATTTAAGACAGCAAAAATGATTATTTACAATAAAAATGTATGCTATCCTCCATTATCAAACACTTTGAGTTATACTGCAGAAGAAAGAAGGTCGTTAAGGACAACACTCACAACAGAGAACAAATTGTTTTTAAGGTCATTGGGTTTAAAAATTAGAGAACAATGACTAATTTATTAACAGTTCGAGAGAAACCCTATTCGGATGAGAGCATAATCAAAAAAGAATACCATAGCTACTCTCCCTATCTACAATCATTTAAGAGCAATGATGAAGTTAGAATCACAATCCAGAATCAGGACTTATATGTACTACCGAGCGAGAGTTTTATTAATATTGAAGGCTTGATATCTTTGGCTAGCAATGCGCCTACTGGAGGTGGTAAACTGAAAAACAATTGCATGAGTTACCTTTTTGATGAGATTCGATACGAGTTGAATGGAATTGAAATTGATCGAACTAGATTTGTTGGCACTTCAACAACCTTAAAAAACTATATTTCTTTGAATAAACCTGAAAGTCGAATGCTTGAGAATTCTGGTTGGTTTAATGGAAACGAAAAACTAGTGCCAAATGATGGATATTTTAATTTCTCTATTCCTGTTAAATACCTACTTGGATTTTGTGAAGACTATAACAAAGTCCTATTAAATTGCAAACATGAATTAATACTACTCATAACTAAAAACATGGATGATGTATATCATAGTAAAATTGGAAGTATTGAGTATAAATTAAATATAACTAATATTACATGGAAAGTACCACATATTACTCTCAGTGACGAAAAGAAATTACTAATGTTAAATATAACAAAAAATGGAGGCTCACTACCACTAGCTTTCCGCAGTTGGGATTGTTATCTCAATCCAACACTAGCAGAAGGTACTCATCATGTGTGGAATGTAAAACTTGCAGCAAATAGAGAGCGCCCCCGTTTCGCTATAATAGCCTTTATACAGGATAATAAATTGATTCAAAATCATTTGCGAAACTTGAAAGTGTACTTGAACTCTGAAACATATCCCTATGATGATATGAATATAAATTTTAACCGCGAACGATTTGCAACTTTGTATGATATGTATGCAAATTTCCAAGCAAGTTACTATATGAAGCAATCTGAACCGTTGTTAACACCTAAGGAATTTAAGGAAAAAGCACCGATTGTTGTTATAGATCTAACACATCAGAATGAGTCTGTTAAAACAGGACCGATCGATATCAGAGTTTCCATCGAGTTGGAGAGTGCAAGTGTGAGAGACACTAAAGTATCTTGTCTGCTTATGCATGATCGGTTAGTTGAGTATTCACCATTAACAGGATTAGTTCAGCGCATTGTTTAAATCAATTCGATGGAGAATCAAGTAGTTGTCGACATTCAAGGATTTTTTGGAAATTGTGACCATTTTATATTAAAAGAAATTGCTATTGTTTTTAAGAATGGTTATTATCATGATATTCATTACCTTATAAGACCACCATATGATTTTCTTAGACTAACGAAGAAGGCCCGTAAAACGGCAATATGGTTAACTAGAAATCAGCACAACCTCTGTTGGAATGATGGAAATTATAGCTTTTTAGAAGTCAGAAACTATCTTCGTGAGCTTCTCAAGGATATGAGAGTAATCACGAAGGGAGATACAAAGAAAAAGTTTCTTGAAAAGTTTCTAAAGACGTGTGTAATCAACATTGAAGACTTTGGTTGTCCACGATTAGATGTGATGAAATTAAATGTTTTCTCCGATTGTGGGTCTCATCTAAATAAAGGTGTATGTGCCCTAAGAAACGCACGAGTTGTATTAGATTTTATTATAATCTCTAATTTAAGTGCGATGTAAACCCATTGACTAAATTGAATAAAGTAAAACTCAATATTTCGAAATTTTATCGATTTTTTAGTTTGTTTATATTTAGGAACATAATGGTATAATCAAATTCTAATTTCCATATATTTCAAAATTAGAGTTTTCTAAGATTACAAAGAGTTTAAATAAATTGTTTAGAGCACATTGGTTTGTTATTTTCTTATGTATTCTACAATTTGTGAAAAAGTTTTGAAAGTGTCTTAAACTTTGATCTAGTTCTAAATCAACTATTTTTGTAGTTAAATATTTACTTAAAAACTGTTTCTTTGCTCGACCTCGTACAATAACTGTAGCGAAACTATTTAATGGACTTAATATATCACCAAGGCTTAAATAAGAAATGTCGCCATCACACCAATCCAATCCATCGACGTACTGTTTAGTAGTTTTTAGTGTTTTTCTCGTTATTTCATCCAGCTCTTTTATATCATATGGAGGCTTGAAGTGAAAGAAATTCGGAAGGATTGATCCTGCTTGCATGAAGGCCAATTCCTTTAGAAAAATTTGTTGCTCGTTTCCAAATATATACTGAAAGTCAAGAAGAACACACGAGCTTCTGTCTATCTTCAACATTTTTTGTCTAATGTGGGCAATGCACTGAGCAGCATGAGCAAGACTCTTCGCCTTAAATAGCATTCACAATTCAATGCTCAAGTTAGTTTGATACAACTTTTCAATCGATATGGACACACTTCAGCTAAGAAAATCTAGAAATTCAAGAAAACTTCAAGATCACGAAATCATTTTTGGTTTTGAGTATTTTGTTAATCTACAACTAAAATTAAAGTGTGGGTTTTCAACAACGAGACGATTTACACCTATGGTTTGGATGCAGCAGCATAAGCGTAATTTCATTGGATTTGGAAAAGATGAATGGATTCAATTACTAACGTTTAAGGAATATATCCAGCTAAGGCTTGAACAGTTTGAGTTCTTGATGCCTGATGCATTAGTTGATAATCCGAAGATTGAGAGTATAAAGTGTCATTTTAAGATTAGAAAATCCGATAAGCAATGCATATTAATTTTAAATCAATATGGAAATAAAATTGAATTTGATAGTGAATCATGGAGAGCCTTCATAAGATTAGGGATATTTTTCACATCATTCTTATGTTGGAACACACTGCTTAAAAATCAAATTTGTAATATATATAATAATTATATTATTCCCAAATGTTCAAAATTGGGGAAATATGATGTACAACTTTTAGATTTAGATGCGTCTTATGGGCATGAAGCAGAAATTGATTTAACTCGCTTATGCTTTGAAATTTCAAGAAAGATGGGAAAAGAAATAAAAAAAGATGTAAACCAGTATAGACAAGTATTACAAAAGAAAGTTACACAAGTATAGACACTTTATAAATAAAGTAAAATAATTCTTCAGTTGCATTTCTGCTTTTGGAGAATACACAACAGAATGGGTCTTATTTCGAATTTCGGATTTAAAACAAATGTAAGGAAAATTGATGATTTCCTCAAGGAGTTTGAGGATGTCATTTTCCCTGAACATTCTAAATTGCTGGAGGAATACCGAGTATTTTTCTTGGAGTATGAAAACTATCGTCTAATTAAATCAAAATATGGAAAGCACTTGACAGTTTGCTCATGGTCTTCGGATAACGCCAGAGAGGGAGTTGATACATGTGCTTGTCACTACTTTGTATCATATAAAAGAAAACTGGATCGTCTTATATTTCAATACACTAACCTAAGAAAGAGGTTAATCAAAATGGATAATAATAATAATAATATACTTTCATAATGTACATGTATCCTAAAATTAAACTATATCAATAAGAATAAATATATAAATTATATTATGAAAATTAGAAAAAAAGGTATTTTATTTAAACATTTTAAACTCTATAAACCAAGGTATGAAGAGCGCAGGTGCACAAGGCAGCGCATGCTATTATCTCAAATTATTGTGAAATGAACATAAGGAGGGTCACACAAACAGGGGAGATCCAAACACACGAAGAAGGTACCAGCACGTGGCAAACGTACGTGCGAAGAGCGTACTTGACAACAGTTTACATAAGTAATACTTTAATTATTGTGTGGGAAAACATTCAGGTGTGAGGTGTCGTATGAGCTCTATACATTGACAAAAAGTGACAAAAGAGAAGCGAACATTACCTTTCCACTGATCATTGCACCCACCCTCAAAAATCAAATCATGTACATGCACAACAGTGCGCCAGCTGCTAGCTGATCTTCCACTTGATTCTAGCACACAGGTTACAGGTTACACGTCTAGCACACAATATTCTCCTTAAAACCACAATCACGTACGCACACACAAGTGCTGCTGAGTGATCCTCCACCTGATTCTAGCACACAGGTTACAGGTTACATGCCTAGCACACAATATTCTCCTTAAAACCACAATCACGTACGCACACACAAGTGCTGCTGAGTGATCCTCCACCTCATGCCAACCCACAATAAAAAGGGTCAGCTATAAATCTATACCCTTCGATCATAAATGTCTCATACGTGATCCCAAATCACACATTTTCCTAAAAAAGGTCACACACCTGTCACTCCCCCACCCAAAAGCAATAAATTAGCTCCAATAATGAAGCAATTAAAAATCAAAAGCAATAAACCGCTTCCTGTCATAGAATCCTCATTACCCTACTACTGAGGTCTTATCAATAAAATAATCAACTCCCTCCATTCCTCTTTTCCAAATCCAATGAAATTACGTTTATGCTGCTGCATCCCAACCATAGGTGTAAATCGTCTCATTGTTGAAAAGCCACTCTTCAATTTTAGTTGTTAGTTAGATTAACATACTTAAAATACGTGAACCGTTAATAAATTTGTCATTGTTATCTCATTTTTAATCCCAATGACCCTTAAAACAATTTGTTCTCTGTTGTGAGTGTTGTTCTTAACGACCTTCTAATGGAGGATAGCATAAATTTGTATTGTAAATAATAATTTTTGTTGTCTTAAATGTAGGCGAAGTGTAACACTCTCATAACATAAATTAACTAAATTTTCGTCCTGATCAACAATCCTTATTTTTAACGACTGTATCTCACTCGTGTTCTTATTCAATATTACATTCTATTCGAATTGTATTTAATTTTAAAAAATCAAAAGGCTGGTCTAAGATGTGTATAGAATTCGGTGTTAGTACTTTTTTATTAAACCCGAATAATTGACCAATAGTATTCCTTTTGTTTAAATATATAGGGTCTTCCTTAGTTGAAATCATCACTTGAAGCGTATTATTGTTACTTTCGATGAGAGGGTGTTTTAATTTATTTGGTTCTTTTTCCTCCATTTTCTCAATAATAATATTTCTTATATCACTAAGCTCATATGATCCAACAGGTATCTCAAAAACATGTTCTCCAATATGAAATAAATTATTATCGTGATCAACATTTGGAATTGAGTTATACATGTGGAAATCAATGAGTGCACTTTCATAATTTCCAGCCAGTAGCCAGTAGCAAATCACAGCACTATCGAGGAAGACCTCTTATCAATAAAATAATGAACTCCCTCCATTCCTCTTTTCCAAATCCGATGAAATTATGTTTGTGCTGCTGCATCCAAGCCATAGGTGTAAGTCGTCTCGTTGTTGAAAAGCCACACTTCAATTTTAGTTGTTAGTTAGATAAACATACTTAAAATACGCGAACCGTTAATAAATTTGTCATTGTTCTCTAATTTTTAAACCCAATGACCTTAAAAACAATTTGTTCTCTGTTGTGAGTGTTGTCCTTAACGACCTTCTTTCTTCTGCAGTATAACTCAAAGTGTTTGATAATGGAGGATAGCATACATTTTTATTGTAAATAATCATTTTTGCTGTCTTAAATGTAGGCGAAGTGTAACACTCTCATTACGCAAATTTACTAAATTTCCGTCCTGATCAACAATCCTTATTTTTAACGACTGTATCTCACTCGTGTTCTTATTCAATATTACATTCTATTCTAATTGTATTTACTTTTAAAATATCAACAGGCTGGTCTGAGATGTGTATAGAATTCGGTGTTAGTACTTTTTTATTAAACCCGAATAATTGACCAATAGTATTCCTTTTGTTTAAATATATAGGGTCTTCCTTAGTTGAAATCATCACTTGAAGCGTATTATTGTTACTTTCGATGAGAGGGTGTTTTAATTTATTTGGTTCTTTTTCCTCCATTTTCTCAATAATAATATTTCTTATATCACTAAGCTCATATGATCCAACAGGTATCTCAAAAACATGTTCTCCAATATGAAATAAATTATTATCGTGATCAAAATTTGGAATTCAGTTATACATGTGGAAATCAATGAGTGCACTTTCATAATTTCCAGCCAGTAGCCAGTAGCAAATCACAGCACTATCGAGGTAGAGGTCTTATCAATAAAATAATCAACTCCCTCCATTCCTTTTTCCAAATCCAATGAAGTTACGTTTATGCTGCTGCATCCAAACCATAGGTGTAAATCGTCTCGTTGTTGAAAAGCCACACTTCAATTTTAGTTGTTAGTTAGATTAACATACTTAAAATACGCGAACCGTTAATAAATTTGTCATTGTTCTCTAATTTTTAAACCCAATGACCTTAAAAACAATTTGTTCTCTGTTGTGAGTGTTGTTCTTAACGACCTTCTTTCTTCTGGCCCATAACTCAAAGTGGTTTGATAATGGAGAATATCATAAATTATCATTTTCGTTAAATGTAGGCGAAGTGTAACACTCTCATTACGCAAATTTACTAAATTTCCGTCCTGATCAACAATCCTTATTTTTAACGACTGTATCTCACTCGTGTTCATATTCAATATCACATTCTATTCGAATTGTATTTACTTTTAAAATATCAAAAGGCCGGTCTGAGATGTGTATAGAATTCGGTGTTAGTACTTTTTTATTAAACCCGAATAATTGACCAACAGTATTCCTTTTGTTTAAATATATAGGGTCTTCCTTAGTTGAAATCATCACTTGAAGCGTATTATTGTTACTTTCGATGAGAGGGTGTTTTACTTTATTTGGTTCTTTTTCCTCCATTTTCTCAATAATAATATTTCTTATATCACTAAGCTCACTTGAACCAACATGTAGTGGTGTACCTATTAGCACTGGTAACGAATATCACGATCAGCATGCAAGAAAATATGTAAACAGCTGATCGCCAATGATGCGATAGCTGAACCTTTCACAGCACTTATGACCTAATTAGCAACTCTGAATTAGAGCATCTGTGCGCAGCGACGGCTACTTTAGTTGCTTCCGGAAAGTTTTCTTTTGGCTCTCGGCTACTGACACGTGTGCATTGATTATTGGCTGGAAAAGAAATAACTTGGCGGCATCGCCATAGTACCGCTCACTGATTGATATTTATTAAAAGAATTCAATGTAACAGACGGCGTAAAGTGCGTGCCCACCAATATTGGCTGGAAAGTTTACGTCTTCCCGCAACGTAGTGGCTGCCATAAGCTAATTGTGCAAGGGCGGCTACACTATCACTCAAATTGTGATCGCCAGTGCCTACTGAAATTGAAGCGGTCAATTCGAGCGCCAACCGTATTGCTGCCATTACCAATTAACTTACTGTTAATCTGTTGGCTGTGCAATACGGGAAACTGTCTACAACACTCTGACGCCGCATCGATAACGCACACGTGCAGCAGGCCCACCTGTTAAGGGCGAGTCACTCCTGAAATCTCGGACTCAATCATTTGATATCTTAGTGGCGTAACCTACACCAACTTGCACACGTATTGGAACACATGTGAGCGGCGGTGGACCAAATCATCAAAAAGGAAATAGCAACTGTCGACTACTTAGAACTCTACAATACACAACATTCTAATAGGATTTTAAGGTTATGTTAATAATGAGTGAATTTATGGAAAATTAGTTGTATTAATTTTGGTAAGGCGTTAACTAAACTTGGTATGGTACGTATATGTGACATCAGCTGCTATATTGTCTAATCCGTTTCGAAGTTCAAAATAGCAACGTCATCCGTCTTCAGGCCTGTCGACTACGATGGACTACTGCCGCAGCTTTTGTTTGGTGCTGTAAGTACGGCATAATCGCGCTCAGAAATTGTAAGTTATAAAAGAAAAATAACCATAATGACCATATAGCAGTTTTGATATACCTAGCCATACGAAGATACCTCCTTATTTAGTTGACACAGGTTACATACATATATATATACAGTCCTTATAGCATAAGTGTATTATCGAATGAATTGACCAAAATTTAAAAAGAAAAAAAAAATGTAATGAATTATTAGCAATTAAGAAGTAGTAATTAAGCAACAATTCCAAACCTGAAAAATGGAAATTATTAATTAGGTAAACTCGAAATATTAATGTTAATAATTATAATAATGGAACCAATCACCAATATGAAGTAGATAAGAACATAATGAATTAAAGTAGACTTAATGGGCTCCTGACATAAAATGGTTTTGCATCCTTAATAGGGTAAAGGCACCAACTATTAGCCTTTACAGGTTGGGCGGGTAAAGAAGAAGAGCATCAACATCTCTGTTCTTCGATCTAGATATGTCACTCGTGAATTCCTTCACCTATTCTATCTGGTTGTTTATTCCGTTCCTTTAGCACTCTGTCTACTATTTTTAGTTATGTGGCACGGCAGCTTACTAGGTAGCAAAAGCACCCACCCCATTTTCCCTGAGCACAGTCGACCCTGTAGGCAGAGTACGCCTCCAGTTTGCTGCACACATCAACGTGTTCGTTACATAATTAAATGGCGCCCAACGTGGGGCTAAGAATAACGTAATACGGATACTTCTCCAACTACATATAGCCTTCTCAAAACTCCCCACAAACCAGGTAACCTCTCTGAAATTTCCTTTCCCTAAATCAACCATCATCCAATTTTTTTTTTATAGTTCAGTGCGTATTATTAATTATTAGGAATTGCAGGTAATCTGTCAGTTTTGCGGTGCCTGACCAATAATCAATAAATACGAAAGAAAATGTCTTAAGTTAACCACTTTTAGCTAACAATATTAATGATTTTGAATTCTGTTCACCTTCGGAATTTTAGCATTGGCTTCATGTCGATCTAAACCAGGCGATAGAATTCTAAATAAATACCATAATGATTGTTAAAAGAAAATGAGATTGTTTTTGGTGGATTATTTCGCCACTTTCCTCTTTTCCGAAAGCAATTCTTCAATTAAAGTAGAATCAGTTATTGGTCGAGGGAGATCACGATTGATATGTCTATAATTCAAATTGCAACCATTTTATTGACGGATAAGTCCCACAGTGATTCATAAATTCATTATTTTCATATTGCCTATCGTTTGATAGTTAACAAAATCATGACCGTTTTCTAAATCTAGTATCATAAATTTAAATACAAAATTATATTAAGATTTTCTGATTAATGTAAAATTTAAATATTCGTTAGTAAACCTATTACATTTAGTATAATGGCAGTGCAGCGAAGTAACGAAGATATAGCAGCTAGCATAAATGCTGATATACTGTTGTGTAACATTTGTAGAGACCCAGTTCTGATTAGTACTGAAATTGCGGAGACCCCTTGCAAACACAAATTCCATCGAGCTTGTTTGGTAACCTGGTTACGTACTAATGAAACATGTCCTTCGTGTAGACAGACATGTACACTTTCCCAGTTAAATGATATCGAAAGTCAGTCATCAGAACAGCACCTTCAAGTTCCTCGAACAGTTCGTGGTGGCCATCGAACTGGTGCTACTCCTAGGACTAGACCTAATACCAGATCCAATAACCAACGAAATAACTCTGGCGCACAGGCTTACAGGCCTAATAGTAATTTTAATGTCAGGAATAGACGAGACTCATCCAATGCTTCGCTTGACCCTCCCATCCTTTCTGAACAGCGAATTCAGCAACTTATTTCAAGCTCGTTAGATACCTTTCGAGCCAGTATGGTTATAGCAGTGACTGACGAGATCAGTTTAGCTATCAGAAACCTTAATATAAATAACCAGCAGGAAGCTCGAATTGAACCAGGAGTTGAGCAAAATAATTCAATGAATTCAAATAATAATAATAGGTATCAAGGGATTCGAACAGTTGTAGATAATCGAAGCACTGATTCCATTGAACGACCCGACAAAGTCTCAAGAATTATTTCGAGTTGGCATGTACAATTCTCTGGATCCTTTAATGAAATTTCTGTGGAAGATTTTATTTACCGGATCAATCGCTTGACCGACCAATGCCTCAACGGAAATTGGAATTTGCTTTATCAATTTGCCAATATTTTGTTCTGTGGCCCTGCATTACAGTTCTACTGGCGGTTCCAAAGAACAAATAGTCGTGCTAATTGGTTTCAACTATGCGATGCCTTGCGTGAGCGGTACAGAGATGAACGCTCGGACGAGGAGATAAAAGATTCTTTAAGATCTCGTAAACAGCGAAATGGAGAAAGCTATGACCAATTTTTGGATGCTATTCTGAGTATTGCTGATGCACTACGAGAACCAATGACAGATCGGGAGTTAGTGGCTAATATTAAAAGAAACCTTAAGCCTGAATTAAGGCTAGAACTACTTCATGTGCTACACCCAATATAGCGACTCTTCGAACTGAATGTCACAAGCACGAACAATTCTGCTTGAGTATGTCCTCAAGACCTGTGTCTCGGCCAACTAACACCAGGCGTTTTCTTAATGAAGTCGTGCACGAGGAAGAATCGATAGATACTTCACCTACAGAGGCAACTGAGATAAATGCAATACAATCAGTTTATAGGATAAAATGTTGGAATTGTGATGAGATAGGTCATAGATATCAAGATTGTATAAAAACCAGACGCATATTTTGCTATGGGTGCGGTCGTCTTGATACATACAAACCGACATGTCCTAAGTGCAATCCCGTATCGGAAAACTTGCAACAGGATGTCCACCGAGCATAATCAGTGGATATCCACCTACAGTCTCGGATCTACTATCAAACAATGGAAAATACTCAACTTGTACCCCACAAATTCCTAAAAATAACACGGACTTATCTAAGAATCTCAGATTCAAACCGTTGCATGTAAAATTGAAAGAATATTATCAGCGTAGAGCTGAAATATTCTGTTTGAAAGTAAGTTCGCTTCCTAAAACTCGTTCTTCAGTTAGAATGAATGAGTTTTGGAGAAACAAGCGATCGCTAAAGAACATTACTGTTGTCTCTACCATCGGCAACTGTAATGATTCGCGCTCATATATAAATCTTATGTTGTTCGGTCAAAGCTATTTAGCATTATTGGATAGTGGTGCTAATAAAAGCGTGATCGGAGGACAATTGGCCGCACGATTGCTTGCAACAGACCTAAAGTTTAAAAAATTAAAAGGCAATGTTCGCACCGCAGATGGCCAGCGTCAAACAGTATTAGGTACTCTTCGTATTCCGATAGAGTATGACTTACTGCAGAAAGAGGTTGAATTTATGATTGTACCTTCAATCACACAAGACATCATCTGTGGCAGGGATTTTTGGAAGTCATTCGGTATTAATATTTCTAATACGACTGTAGTAAGCGAAATAGACTGCAGCGATCAAACATCTGATAATATGTGTCTTATTGTTACCGACAGGAATCGTTTAAAAGCCGTCGTAGATTTCTTTCCATCCTCGGAAAGAGATGGATTAGGAAAAACCTCTTTAATCGAACACAGTATTGATACCGGTGATGCTAAGCCCATCAAGCAAAGATATTATCCGTTGTCCCCGGCTAAAGAACAACATATGTGTACAGAAATCGACAGAATGATTGAGTTAGGAGTTCTTGAAGAAGCACCTAATAGTAATTTTAATGTCAGGAATAGACGAGACTCATCCAATGCTTCGCTTGACCCTCCCATCCTTTCTGAACAGCGAATTCAGCAACTTATTTCAAGCTCGTTAGATACCTTTCGAGCCAATATGGTTGGAGCAGTGACTGACGAGATCAGTTTAGCTATCAGAAACCTTAATATAAATAACCAGCAGGAAGCTCGAATTGAACCAGGAGTTGAGCAAAATAATTCAATGAATTCAAATAATAATAATAGGTATCAAGGGATTCGAACAGTTGTAGATAATCGAAGCACTGATTCCATTGAACGACCCGACAAAGTCTCAAGAATTATTTCGAGTTGGCATGTACAATTCTCTGGATCCTTTAATGAAATTTCTGTGGAAGATTTTATTTACCGGATCAATCGCTTGACCGACCAATGCCTCAACGGAAATTGGAATTTGCTTTATCAATTTGCCAATATTTTGTTCTGTGGCCCTGCATTACAGTTCTACTGGCGGTTCCAAAGAACAAATAGTCGTGCTAATTGGTTTCAACTATGCGATGCCTTGCGTGAGCGGTATAGAGACAACGCTCGGACGAGGAGATAAAGATTCTTTAAGATCTAAGCACCTATGTCTGCCTGGTCTTCTCCGGCTGTTCTTGTTCTAAAGCCAGGTAAAGTAAGAATTTGTTTAGATTCAAGGAAGCTAAACTCCGTTACAGTTAAAGATGCTTATCCTTCACCTCTAATCGAATGACTGTTAAGTCGTCTTCCACCTGTTCAGTGTATTTCCAAAATTGACCTCAAAGACGCTTTTTGGCAGATTTGTCTGGATGCCAAGTCGAAAGAAAAAACGGCGATTAGTGTTCCAAACAGACCGTTGTATCAATTTACCAGGATGCCATTCGGATTAACGAATGCTCCTCAAACCTTGTACAGACTTATGGATCTAGTTATACCTTATGCCATGAAGTCCCATGTACTAGTTTATTTGGATGACCTATTAGTGCTTTCCTCCAACTTTCAAGAGCACTTGTCTCACCTGGCCGAAGTAGCAACGCAACTTCGAAAGGCTGGTCTCACAATCAACATTAATAAGAGTCAATTCTGTCTGAAGAAAGTGGAATATTTAGGATATATTGTAGGTGAAGGCAGATTGAAAATAAATCCAAATAAAATTCAGGCTGTTTCGGAATTTCCCACACCTAAAACAAAACGCCAGCTTAAGCGCTTTTTGGGTATGACCGGCTGGTATCAAAGGTTCATCTCTCAGTATTCAGATGTTACATTCGCCTTAACTGAATTATTGAAAGGAAAATCTTTTGAGTGGAATGAGGATGCTCAAAAGGCTTTGGATGAATTAAAGAGACAACTAACATCTGCACCCTTTCTTGTCCATCCAAATTACGCAAAATCCTTTGTGCTGCAATGCGACGCATCTATAAATGGAGTAGGCGCAGTACTAGCACAATGTGATGAGTCTGGAGTAGAACGACCCATTGCATATATGTCAAAAAAGCTTAATAAAGCACAACGCAATTATTCAGTGACGGAACTGGAATGTTTAGCTGTGGTTTTAGCTATAAAAAGATTTCGTATGTACATTGAAGGTCACGAATTTAAAGTCGTAACCGATCATGCAAGTTTACGTTGGCTAATGAATCAACAAGACTTGAATGGTAGACTTGCAAGATGGGCTATAAAGCTACAAGGTTTTAACTTTAGTATAGAACATCGCAAAGGCAGTGAAAATATTGTAGCCGATGCATTCTCTAGATCATATGAAGATGAAATAGCCGCCATAGACTTTGAAGTTATTCCGGAAATTGACTTAAGCTCAGACGCATTCAAGTCTAGTGAATATGTCGAACTAAAGGATCATTATGTTAAAGCCAATTTACCTGATTGCCAAGTTGTGGATGAATATATTTACCACCGTACAGAATTGGCTCAGAATGAGATAGATTGTAATACCGAATCTTGGAAGCTTGTTGTTCCCATGGCATTGCGTGAAAGTGTGATCAAATCCGCGCACGATCTACCTACATCTTCTCATTGTGGTATAGCCAAGTGCTTAGAGCTAATACGTCGCAAGTTTTATTGGCCACGAATGGTTGTTGACATTCGCACGTATATTCGAAACTGTGAATTATGTAAAACTTCGAAATATCCAGCTCAAGCACTGAAAACACAAATGGGCAATCAAGTCATAAGCGAGAGGCCTTTCCAAAGACTGTACGTAGATTTTATTGGACCTTACCCACGTACAAGAAAAGGAAATATTGGAATTTTTATTGTATTAGACCACTTTTCCAAATTTACATTCCTAAAACCTGTAAGGAAATTTAACTCCAAAATTATAATTTCGTACTTGAAGGAGGACATTTTCGATTGTTTTGGTGTTCCTGAGATAATTGTAAGTGATAATGGAACTCAATTTAAAAGCCATGAATTCACTACATTTCTCTCAAAGCATGGTGTAAAGCATATCTATACCGCTGTTCACTCACCTCAATCAAATGCTGCAGAACGAGTTAATCGGTCGATCAACGCTGCGTTAAGATCGTATGTACGACACGATCAGAGAGATTGGGATTTGTACCTAAGTAGTATAAATTGCTCCTTAAGAAACCACCTTCACCAGACTATTGGACAGTCACCCTATTTCGTTGTGTTTGGACAATATATGCTCACTCACGGGAAAGATTACTTGTTACTTAAAAATTTGAATTTACTAAGCGAAGGCTCAATCAAGTTGAATCGAGCTGACGAGTTTGCTAAATTACGTTCAGATACCCAAAAGCATATGAATAAGGCTTACGATAAAAATCAGAGAACATATAATTTACGTGCGAGGCCACGTACATTTGCAGTTGGACAAACAGTTGTTAAACGAAACTTTGTATTGAGTAATGCATCCGCTAATTTTAATGCAAAGCTAGCTCCTATTGGAACCCAAGCTCGTATAAGAAAAAGGTTGGGAAACTCGTTATATATTTTAGAGGACATGAATGGCAGAGAGTTAGGCTCATTTCGTGTGAAAGACATCTGGTAATTCATATGAACACCTTTCTTCAGCTTTTATCTTCGCCTATCAGACTTAGATTAAACCTCTGCTGTAGTGGTGTACATATTCGCACTGGTAACAAATATCACGATCAGCATGTAAGAAAATATGTAAACAGCTGATCGCCAATGATGCGATAGCTGAACCTTTCACAGCACTTATGACCTAATTAGCAACTCTGAATTAGAGCATCTGTGCGCAGCGACGGCTACTTTAGTTGCTTCCGGAAAGCTTTCTTTTGGCTCTCGGCAACTGACACGTGTGCATTGATTATTGGCTGAAAAAAATAACTTGGCGGCATCGCCATAGTACCGCTCAAGTATTGATATTCATTAAAAGAATTCAATGTAACAGACGGCGTAAAGTGCGTGCCCACCAATATTGGCTGGAAAAAGATAACTTGGCGGCATCGCCATAGTACCGCTCATTGATTGATATTTATTAAAAGAATTCAATGTAACAGACGGCGTAAAGTGCGTGCCCACCAATATTGGCTGGAAAGTTTACGTCTTCCCGCAACGTAGTGGCTGCCATAAGCTAATTGTGCAAGGGCGGCTACACTATCACTCAAATTGTGATCGCCAGTGCCTACTGAAATTGAAGCGGTCAATTCGAGCGCCAACCGTATTGCTGCCATTACCAATTAACTTACTGTTAATCTGTTGGCTGTGCAATACGGGAAACTGTCTACAACACTCTGACGCCGCATCGATAACGCACACGTGCAGCAGGCCCACCTGTTAAGGGCGAGTCACTCCTGAAATCTCGGACTCAATCATTTGATATCTTAGTGGCGTAACCTACACCAACTTGCACACGTATTGGAACACATGTGAGCGGCGGTGGACCAAATCATCAAAAAGGAAATAGCAACTGTCGACTACTTAGAACTCTACAATACACAACATTCTAATATGATTTTAAGGTTATGTTAATAATGAGTGAATTTATGGAAAATTAGTTGTATTAATTTTGGTAAGGCGTTAACTAAACTTGGTATGGTACGTATATGTGACATCAGCTGCTATATTGTCTAATCCGTTTCGAAGTTCAAAATAGCAACGTCATCCGTCTTCAGGCCTGTCGACTACGATGGACTACTGCCGCAGCTTTTGTTTGGTGCTGTAAGTACGGCATAATCGCGCTCAGAAATTGTAAGTTATAAAAGAAAAATAACCATAATGACCATATAGCAGTTTTGATATACCTAGCCATACGAAGATACCTCCTTATTTAGTTGACACAGGTTACATACATATATATATACAGTCCTTATAGCATAAGTGTATTATCGAATGAATTGACCAAAATTTAAAAAGAAAAAAAAAATGTAATGAATTATTAGCAATTAAGAAGTAGTAATTAAGCAACAATTCCAAACCTGAAAAATGGAAATTCTTAATTAGGTAAACTCGAAATATTAATGTTAATAATTATAATAATGGAACCAATCACCAATATGAAGTAGATAAGAACATAATGAATTAAAGTAGACTTAATGGGCTCCTGACATAAAATGGTTTTGCATCCTTAATAGGGTAAAGGCACCAACTATTAGCCTTTACAGGTTGGGCGGGTAAAGAAGAAGAGCATCAACATCTCTGTTCTTCGATCTAGATATGTCACTCGTGAATTCCTTCACCTATTCTATCTGGTTGTTTATTCCGTTCCTTTAGCACTCTGTCTACTATTTTTAGTTATGTGGCACGGCAGCTTACTAGGTAGCAAAAGCACCCACTCCATTTTCCCTGAGCACAGTCGACCCTGTAGGCAGAGTACGCCTCCAGTTTGCTGCACACATCAACGTGTTCGTTACAAACAGGTATCTCAAAAGCATGTTCTCCAATATGAAATAAATTATTATCGTGATCAAAATTTGGAATTGAGTTATACATGTGGAAATCAATGAGTGCACTTTCATAATTTCCAGCCAGTAGCCAGTAGCAAATCACAGCACTATCGAAGTAGAGGTCTTATCAATAAAATAATCAACTCCCTCCATTCCTCTTTTCCAAATCCAATGAAATTACGTTTATGCTGCTGCATCCAAACCATAGGTGTAAATCGTCTCGTTGTTGAAAAGCCACACTTCAATTTTAGTTGTTAGTTAGATTAACATATTTAAAATACGCGAACCGTTAATAAATTTGTCATTGTTCTCTAATTTTTAAACCCAATGACCTAAAAACAATTTGTTCTCTATTGTGAGTGTTGTTGTTAACGACCTTCTTTCTTCTGGCCTATAACTCAAAGTGTTTGATAATGGAGGATAGCATACATTTTTATTGTAAATAATCATTTTTGCTGTCTTAAATGTAGGCGAAGTGTAACACTCTCATTACGTAAATTAACTAAATTTCCGTCCTGATCAACAATCCTTATTTTTAACGACTGTATCTCACTCGTGTTCATATCTGGTCTGAGATGTGTATAGAATTCGTTGTTAGTACTTTTTTATTAAACCAGAATAATTGACCAATAATATTCCTTTTTGTTAAATATATAGGGTGTGCCTTAGTTGAACTCTGTAGTAGTCATTTAATAGTGATATTTTTTTGTACAATTTTGGTCCACTCTAAATTAGTCGTTGTTGATTAGACGGCCGTTCAAACGAAAAGATAGGCAGATAACCGACGAGAAGAGAACCACTCAAAACGCAGCACAAAATCGCTCACTCAAGAAGCGCTCAGCAAAAAGCTTTGCAATAAGTGTAAGGTTCAAGCGAGGTCTTGTTGCGGTCAAACTCTCAAGGTTATTGAAACAAAGAAGTCGTGTATTTTGCGAATCGACCAGTATAGAAAACATTGTGTAAAAACACGTGATGGTAACTTCAAAAGTTAAAGTGCATCACAAATAGATGGTTAGAGAAATATTCGAACCAATTTTAACCTTTATAGGCCATTCTTGGGCAAAACTATGGACCAGACCTGCCACCAGTTTGAGCCAGCTGCACGACTTCATAATTAACACCGTGGGAGTGATTCACCCCGACGAGGTTGTAACTAGTCAACCTTACTTCATTGCATCGACATCAGAAGCGTCGCTAGTCAGCGGGACGGAAGTGAGGAAGTGTGATTAATCCAAGAGGACAACTTCATCCCACGGATCTCGACTTAGCGCATATTCGCTATATTGAAATCAAGTAATTCCGAATTTATTATCAGCTAGTGCCAGATTACCTTAAAAGTTAATCAATGAAGACGTGAATGATCAGTCCGCTGTGTGGTGCACGCACCTACTTACAAACACAAGTAATTTTTTTTGTAGCTAAAGTGCTTATCGCTTTTGTGTTTTGTAAAAGCGTGACCATAAAGTTTGAACAGGTCACTTGCTAATAAAATTCAGCGTATTTAAACAAGCGCAACCCGTAATTGGCGAAATGCCCTAAATTACTTTGAATGTATCCAAATCATGAATAGTAAGAAATATTACTATTGAAGTTTTTTTTATTATTAATATGGTTGAATAATTTTAGAAATATGTCATAAAAAAACAAGAGTAATAGTAGGTGATACATTAATATTTAACAATACACTGGCTGGTATTAAATCAAACGGATAGTCAAATGTAAATTATATACATATAAGTGTTTCCTAATGTTGTAAATAATTCTTTAAACAGCTTCATCTCTGCGTCGACGAACATTGTGCCCAACGATCGCATCGACTTCAAAAATTAAATAAACGAAAACGTAGAGTGAGTAATGAAATAGCTATAATGTAGGTACATAAACAATTAGATATGTATGACCTACTTAGTAAATAAGGAAAACCATATACATATATACAAAAAAAAAAGGAGACTGATCCACAGCAAATACGCCAAGTGATACTTGTTATCTAAAAAAATGTATTCCATATATATATATATATAAGCCTTAAATATAAGTAAAGCATTCGAAGGTTGAAGTTGAGCATGAGCTACATGGCAATGCAAAAAAAAAAATAGAATTTAAATGAACAATGATAATAATTAATTAAGAAAAAAAGAGAAAATGTACTCATAGATTATAACTCAATTAGATAATAGAAAATAGAATTAAGAGTAATGTTCACAACATACCAAATTAAGTTAAGAGAAATTACATGAATTTGCAAGCAATTTAAAATGAGGAGTTAAAGAGTAGAATTCGTCTGTCGAGTATCCATGCTAGGTTTTTACAGGATGTGGTAGGATTTTAAGAGTCCGTCCAAGGGATAATGTATCAAAATTTATATCATTATCATGGTAGGGTGGGTAAAGAAGAGGGACAACTGTCATCTATTTTCCCTCTAATAGGACTAGTGTCTCGGTATAGTTATAGGACGTGTCGGCGTCTCCCATAAATGATAATTGAATTTCATAACCCAAGTGGTTACTTGTTTTTGTAAACGCGCACTAATTAAATGTGGCAGAGTACATCCGTATTGATTGAGTGAGAAAGAACCCCGACAATCCGGCTAGCTAGCACGAGCATAGCGAGAGTGCGCACCTCAAGCTCAACAATACACCGGTCACTTAAATTGGCAAGTTCATCAGCCAATCATTAGTAAGACCAAATAAGTTATCCTAAAGAAAATATCTTATACAAAGAGAAATAGTACCCTTGTACTACTACAACTCATCACTTGAAGCGCGTTATTGTTACTTTCTGTGAGAGGGTGTTTTACTTTATTTGGTTCTTTTTCCTCAATTTTCTCAATAATAATATTTCTTATATCACTAAGCTCATATGATCCAACAGGTATCTCAAAAACATGTTCTCCAATATGAAATAAATTATTATCGTGATCAACATTTGGAATTGAGTTATACATGTGGAAATCAATGAGTGCACACTCATAATTTCCCTTCAATTCAATGGGTGGATGATAGTTTGCCATTAAAATTGAGCTGTTGCCCGTTAATGTAAGAGTTGTTGTCATTTCGATCGATTTTTGTTAAGTGAACTAATAATGAGATTTGTTCATATTATATTTCAAATTCTAATAAAGTCAGCGAATCCCCGTCTATAGCGCCATTTTCAGAGGATCATCTTTACTTATAAGTACAAAACCATATTTTTCCTTCCAACAAAATTGACAAATATTCTTAAATTTATCAAATTTCATATCTACGCCTACATGATCTTGATACACATGTTTCATATTTAGTTCATCTTGCTTGAACATTATTATTAGATTTGCATTATCACGAATAAGATGCTTGGGGATGCATGTATACGTTTGACATAAATAAAACGCATCAATGTTATTATGTCGTCCCATACAGAAGTATGCACGAATATTATTTTGTTTTTCACAAGCAACATCATCAAAAATCATTATAGAGTTCTTTTTGGCTTTACTTGGTGCTAGAACACTTTCATTTTCTGAAAATGTAAAATATCCCATCCCCTTTATTGGGTTGACGAGTGTTCTCAAGTATTTATATTTTGGTTGATGTAAAGACTTTGAATATAAATAAATATTTTCAAATTTTAGTCCATTTGGGCTTTCAATCAAACTGATCATTACATTGATTGGGTTTTCCCACAATTAGAAGGTCCAACAATTAGGGCTCTAATTGAATTGGGTAATAATCTGCTATGTTTAACTTGTTTGTCTTCTCCATTTTTAAAATCGATATTCCTCACTTCTATGTTCGTTTTTTGTTTTATTAATCTCATATCAGATACACTTCTCTCAGCAGATCGTTACTCTCTTGCAAGTCTTTGAAGAATAAACATCAATTAAAATGGTAGTGCGCTTTTATAAATCAACTAGTAGCAAATCACAGCTCTATCGGGGTAGAGGTCTTATCAATAAAATAATCAACTCCCTCCCAATTGAACTACATATACCAGGTTATCAGTTCTGTGGTCCAGGAACTAAGCTAGAAAGTCGTTTGGAAAGAGGTGAAAAGGGAATAAATCCATTAGATGCTGCTTGTAGAGAGCACGACATAGCATATGCTAATCATAAAGATTTGAGAAATCGGCATATAGCTGATTCAAATTTGGCCGAAAGAGCGTGGGAGCGTGTAAAGGCACTATCTCTCTTGGTGAAGGAGTCGCTGCTTATTTTCTAACCAACATAATGAAAGCAAAGAAAAATTTGGCATGGGACTCAAACAAAGAGAATCTAAAAAGCCATGTGAGAAAGCCATATGATATTCAATCTGCGATAAAAATCGCTAAAAAAAAAACAGTAAATAAGACTTTGGGACGGCCTCTGGTGGTTCATCTATTGCAAAGAGTAATAATAGTGCTGAAAATGCAAAGATTAGAAAAGTGAAAGCCATTGATTTAGGCAAAGGACTCTATCTAAGACCATATCAAAAGGATAATGGTATGTCAACTGACTTTCCAAAAAACTTTTAGTTCAGCTACCTAATAAGCCGCTCTCAAACATTGACATTGTGAGTTTTGCTCACAAACATATCCCCTTTTTCAGAGGTGTATTTATGAGAGACTCTTTACCAAAACGAGTACGAAAAAGAGAATGTGGTATTGTTAACTTATCCGACTGATAAGTTATATTGTATAGCTTACTACAAAGCAGATAATCATTGATATTTATGGAAATTTACCACCACCTTTAGAGCTTATTATATATTTAGGAGAGAATATAAAATACAATTATAACCAAGTTCAACGATTCGGTTCTTTTAACTGTGGACACTTATGTTTAAGATTTCTATTACTGCAGCATAAACATGCTGATTTAAATTAACTTATTCGTGCTTTAATATTATAATTTAAACAAAAAAATTTTTTTAATACCACCTGTAAAGATGTTTTTCGGTTAAGATCTGTTTGGTTTTGATTTTTTAATTAAAAATGAATGAGCATATACTGAAAGAATTGACAAAAACAAGAAACGCCCTGAAAAGAAAATTTCAAAGCATTAAATTAGGTAGAGCCGCAAATGAATATCAATTAGAGGAAACGTTTAAGCCAATAACACAACCTCTTCAGAAAATAGTTAAAGGGAATATAATAGCAAATCACTTGATGAAAGTAAAAAAAGAAGAGGAGGAAGGTCAATTAAATAGTAGAAATGAAATTAAAAGAGGTGAAAACTTTAGTAGTATTGGTGAATATTATGATGCACTGGAAAGAGGAATATCTGAGTTTCAAACACAAGATTTATCGTTAGCACCAAGCGAAGAGAGTTATAATAAACCTGATACAATTAGTAATGAAGACTATAATCAAACGAATGATATAACTGATGAGTTCTTTAATCTTAGTTTAAATGATTTAGAACGTCAGAAAAAGCTGGATAAAGCATTTGGACCTACTAAAAAAAGTGGACAAATTAATTTGGGGAGTTCTAAAATATCTATTTACGACAAGAAAATTGAGCTGGAATCTGGTGAAAAGTGGAAACTTACTCCTGGATAATATTCTTTGATTTACTTGAAAGATCCTAAAGGTTATACTGAAACGGATTTGGATGTATATCAGAAAATCTTATCAAAAACCAATGCCCATAGAAAAAGGCATCTACCGGATGGCCCGCTTAATGGAAATCGTTCAAAAAAGTACACTCAAATAATAAAAAACTTTTCTCAAAAAAGATGCTCCAAGTGCAATGTCTACACCTCTAAATAAGAAATCTATGCATAAGGATGGAGGTTTTATGACACTCAGTTCAACTAAGCCAAATTATGTATATTGGGATGATCCAAATGAGATCGTTGATAGACTTAAACTTTTAGTTGGCTCACAGGTAACACTAATTATAATAATAAAATCGTTTCGATAGTTAAAGAACTTCGTGAAGCAAAAATTATTTATTGAATAAATAAATAATACGGTGACTATCATTAATTTAGTATTATCAAAATGCCTCTTGACAAGTTTGGTCACTTCTTTTCAACTAGCCAAGAAAAAGAAAGATCAAGTATAAAAATCAAATTGCTGGTGTTCTACTTGATGTTGATCAGAACATTAATTTTTTAAACAAACGTCTTAAGAATGTGGGTGAACCCTTGGAAGATAATGATACGGTTACTAAAGTCTTTTTAGAAAGAAAAGTAGAAGAAACAATGGAGTGATTTGAAAATCTTTTAAAAGGAAAAGATCAGTCGGATCAGAAAACAATAAGTGAAATATCATTTACAATTCTTCATGAAATTAATAAAAATAGAATTGAGGTGGAAGAACTCTTGAAAAAATCAGGAAGTTCTTTACAAACGAATTTTAATTCGCAAATAAACTCATTAAGAAGTTTATTTAACGGTGAAAATCAAAATATAAGTTTAAATATAGACTCTTTAAGATTCGATAATAAAATAGATAAATAATGTGTCTTGTGTGTGCCATGAGTTATAATCTAAAGGGCCGTTAACAAGTACGGGCATTCCTCAAATGAGCGGAATAAAGAGAAAAATAATTTCCACTTGGTGGAAGACTATACTTAAAATGGTCAAAGCATTGGTACTAAATTATATATTATTGGAGGGGTGAAGCTGCACCGCGACCTATTTGATCTATTGTGCCCCCTTCTGAGCTTATAGCTCTTCCATCAGCCCCAACTCCTTACAATTATGAGTGTGCACTCATTGATTTCCATATGTATAACTCATTTCCAAATGTTGATCACGATAATAATTTATTTCATATTGGAGAACATGTTTTTGAGATACCTGTTGGATCATATGAGCTTAGTGATATAAGAAATATTATTATTGAGAAAATGGAGGAAAAAGAACCAAATAAATTAAAACACCCTCTCATCGAAAGTAACAATAATACGCTTCAAGTGATGATTTCAACTAAGGAAGACCCTATATATTTAAACAAAAGGAATACTATTGGTCAATTATTCGGGTTTAATAAAAAAGTACTAACACCGAATTCTATACACATCTCAGACCAGCCTGTTGATATTTTAAAAGTAAATACAATTAGAATAGAATGTAATATTGTAAGCGGATCATATGTTAATGCAGAATCAAGTCATGTATTGCATGAGTTTGCTTTAAATGTCCCCCCAGGCTATAAAATGAGTGAGAAGCCACACAATCTTATTTATTTCCCAGTGAACACGAGAGAGATACAGTCATTAAAAATAAGGATTGTTGATCAGGACGGAAATTTAGTAAATTTGCGTAATGAGAGTGTTACACTTCGCCTACATTTAAGACAGCAAAAATGATTATTTACAATAAAAATGTATGCTATCCTCCATTATCAAACACTTTGAGTTATACTGCAGAAGAAAGAAGGTCGTTAAGGACAACACTCACAACAGAGAACAAATTGTTTTTAAGGTCATTGCGTTTAAGAGTTATAGAACAGTGACTAATTTATTAACTGTTAATCAAAAAGAATAGCTACTCTCCCTTTCTAAAATCATTTAATAGTAATGATGAAGTTAGAATCAGAATTCAGAATCAGGACTTATATGTGCTACCGAACGAGTTGAATGGAATTGAAATTGATCGAACTAGATTTGTTGGCACTTCAACAACTTTAAAAAACTATATTTCTTTGAATAAACCTGAAAGTCGAATGCTTGAGAATTCTGGTTGGTTTAATGGAAACGAAAAACTAGTGCCAAATGATGGATATTTTAATTTCTCTATTCCTGTTAAATACCTACTTGGATTTTGTGAAGACTATAACAAAGTCCTATTAAATTGTAAACATGAATTAATACTACTCATAACTAAAAACATGGATGATGTATATCATAGTAAAATTGGAAGTATTGAGTTTAAATTAAATATAACTAATATTACATGGAAAGTACCACATATTACTCTCAGTGACGAAAAGAAATTACTAATGTTAAATATAACAAAAAATGGAGGCTCACTACCACTAGCTTTCCGCAGTTGGGATTGTTATCTCAATCCAACACTAGCAGAAGGTACTCATCATGTGTGGAATGTAAAACTTGCAGCAAATAGAGAGCGCCCCCGTTTCGCTATAATAGCCTTTATACAGGATAATAAATTGATTCAAAATCATTTGCGAAACTTGAAAGTGTACTTGAACTCTGAAACATATCCCTATGATGATATGAATATAAATTTTAATCGTGAACGATTTGCAACTTTGTATGATATGTATGCAAATTTCCAAGCAAGTTACTATATGAAGCAGTCTGAACCGTTGTTAACACCTAAGGAATTTAAGGAAAAAGCACCGATTGTTGTTATAGATTTAACACATCAGAATGAGTCTGTTAAAACAGGACCGATCGATATCAGAGTTTCCATCGAGTTGGAGAGTGCAAGTGTGAGAGACACTAAAGTATATTGCCTGCTTATGCATGATCGGTTAGTTGAGTATTCACCATTAACAGGATTAGTTCAGCGCATTGTTTAAATCAATTCGATGGAGAATCAAGTAGTTGTGGACATTCAAGGGTTTTTTGGAAATTATGATCATTTTATATTAAAAGAAATTGCTATTGTTTTTAAGAATGGTTATTATCATGATATTCATTACCTTATAAGACCACCATATGATTTTCTTAGACTTATGAAGAAGGGCCGTAAAACGGCAATATGGTTAACTAGAAATCAGCGCAACCTCTGTTGGAATGCAAATAGAGAGCGCCCCCGTTTCGCTATAATAGCCTTTATACAGGATAATAAATTGATTCAAAATCATTTGCGAAACTTGAAAGTGTACTTGAACTCTGAAACATATCCCTATGATGATATGAATATAAATTTTAACCGTGAACGATTTGCAACTTTGTATGATATGTATGCAAATTTCCAAGCAAGTTACTATATGAAGCAGTCTGAACCGTTGTTAACACCTAAGGAATTTAAGGAAAAAGAACCGATTGTTGTTATAAATCTAACACATCAGAATGAGTCTGTTAAAACAGGACCGATCGATATCAGAGTTTCCATCGAGTTGGAGAGTGCAAGTGTGAGAGACACTAAAGTATATTGCCTGCTTATGCATGATCGGTTAGTTGAGTATTCACCATTAACAGGATTAGTTCAGCGCATTGTTTAAATCAATTCGATGGAGAATCAAGTAGTTGTGGACATTCAAGGGTTTTTTGGAAATTATGATCATTTTATATTAAAAGAAATTGCTATTGTTTTTAAGAATGGTTATTATCATGATATTCATTACCTTATAAGACCACCATATGATTTTCTTAGACTAATGAAGAAGGCCCGTAAAACGGCAATATGGTTAACTAGAAATCAGCGCAACCTCTGTTGGAATGATGGAAATTATAGCTTTTTAGAAGTCAGAAACTATCTTCGTGAGCTTCTCAAGGATATGAGAGTAATCACGAAGGGAGATACAAAGAAAAAGTTTCTTGAAAAGTTTCTAAAGACGTGTGTAATCAACATTGAAGACTTTGGATGTCCACGATTAGATGCGATGAAATTAAAGGTTTTCTCCGATTGTGGGTCTCACCTAAATAAAGGTACGAGGTGTGTTCAAAAAGTATCGCGAATTTTGGGTTTTTTCAGATATTATTTATTTAATCATGAATATCTATTTTGTCCCCTTCAAAGTAATCCCCATGAGATATTATACACTTGTGCCAACGGTTTTTCCAATCTTCGAAGCACTTCAAAAAATCATTTTTTTTTATCGTGTTCAGCTCCTCCTTCGATCCCGTCTTTATCTCGTCAAGCGTAGCGTAACGTCGTCCTTTCATGGGCCTCTTCAGTTTAGGGAACAAGAAAAAGTCACAGGGGGCCAGATCTGGGGAATACGGTGGCTGCGGCATCATTAGTGTGTTGTTTTTGGCCAAAAAGTCGCGCACAAGCAACGATGTGTGAGCAGGGGCGTTATCGTGGTGCAAAAGCCAATTTTTGTTCTTCCACAAATCCGGGCGTTTCTGGCGGATTGCTTCGCGCAAATTGCGCATAACTTGCAGGTAATATTCCTTATTGACCGTTCTACCCTGTGGCAAGAACTCATGATGCACCACGCCCCTGCAATCGAAGAAAACTGTCAGCAAAACTTTCACATTCGACCGAACTTGGCGCGCTTTTTCGGTCTTGGTTCGTGCGGCAGCTTCCATTGAGATGATTGAGCTTTGGTTTCCACGTCGTAACCATAAATCCACGATTCGTCACCAGTTATGACCCTCTGGAGCAAATTTGGGTCGTCGCGGACAGAGTCCAACATCTCATTAGCAATGTTCATGCGATGCTGTTTTTGGTCGCAATTGAGCAATTTTGGTACGAATTTCGCGGCGACCCGTCTCATGCCCAAATCATTGATAAAAATCGAATGGCATGAGCCAATCGATATGTCTAGCTCCTCAGCAACTTCTCTAATGGTGATTCGACGATTGGCCAATACCATTTTCTCCACTCCATTAATTTTTTCGTCTGTTGTTGAAGTGCTCGGGCGTCCGGCACGGTCTTCGTCGTTTACATCTTCTCGGCCTTCTGAGAACATTTTGTACCACCGATAAACGTTGCTTCGGTCCAAGGTAGCTTCTCCGTATGCCACAATCAACATTCGGAATGCATCCGCGCACTTAATTTCGTTTTTCACACAAAATTTGATACCGGTTCTTTGATCCATTTTTTGAATATGTACAAATCGAAGACGATCCGAAACACGTGCAAGCAAAGCAGCTGTCAACAATTAAGTGAACATTCAAAATGGCCGAGCTTGTCGGCATAAGTGAGAGACATGAGTACCAACATAACGCTACAAAAAAATCGAAATTCGATTATACGTTTGAATGTACTGAGAAGCACGCTCAAGACTCTTCGCCTTAAATAGCATTCACAATTCAATTCCCAAGTTAGCTTGATACAACTTTTCAATCGATATGGACACACTTCAGCTAAGAAAATCTAGAAATTCAAGAAAACTTCAAGATCACGAAATCATTTTTGGTTTCGAGTATTTTGTTAATCTAACAACTAAAATTAAAGTGTGGCTTTTCAACAACGAGACGATGTACACCAATGGTTTGGATGCAGCACCATAAACGTAATTTCATTGGATTTGGAAAAGAGGAATGGATTCAATTACTGACGTTTAAGGAATATATCCAGATAAGGCTTGAACAGTTTGAGTTCCTGATGCCTGATGCAATAGTGAAAATCCGATAAGCAATGCATATTAATTTTAAATCAATATGGAAATAAAATTGAATTTGATAGTGAATCATGGAGAGCCTTTGTAGTGCGCTTGCCTAAGTTAATAGAATTTTATGCCTACAATCATGCTTTGGTTTTTGCCGACGTCCTCTATGAGGTAGAGTACAATATCAAGCCCTGTTTGGTAGAAATGTTACACGTGGTCGCGATGGAAATCGTCCGTAACCCGATTTTTTTCTGAACGAATAATATAATTGCCACCGGCTAAAAATTCTTTGTGGGCACGTGCGTCTCGACAAACAAATAAAAATAATTTCGTTGGGAAAATACATTCCCAAATTGTTTCATCGGCAACAACCACTGGTTAAAACCATTTACAATGATTTGCTGTTAAACGAGAAAAAAAAACTCTGAAATTAAATAACTATAATAAATATATTATCATTAAATATATTTAAATATGATAACAAAAGTGACCGATCTAACTGCTCAGAAAAAAATATATATGTTTTTGCCACGGAACTGATCGGCTGATCAGCCAGCGCCAACCGCCGTCGCCAACTCGGGTCACGGCACAATCACCGCTGCACCACAGTGATATGGAGAGGATGGAGGCTTCCCCGCCGACGTGCCCAGCGTCGACTCACCAAGTGCTCCGGCCTATGGGCCCACAATTTGCCTAACCTTAACTCATTTAGTGAATTGCACATTTTTTTTTATCATTATTTAATAATAACTAGTTAAAAATTAAAATGATAATTATTTCAATTATCCACGTCAATATAAAATGAGATCAAACCATGAACCATATCGAGTCTATTTGGTGCAAGAAATTATATTAAACGAACAAAAAAAAAAATAATAAGTGAAGAACAAAGAAAAAAATTGCAACACTCGCCAACATTAAAATTGTTTTTTTAAGTTTACACTACTCAATTGACCTCCCAAGCCTATCAGATGCCCCGCCTACAAAAGATCTTTTGGATGTGGAGGATATTCAAGTAAGTGCATCTGAACCCAAATTTACATTTCGTTCAAATTTCAGTGACAGTAAAGAATAATAAGTGAAAATGTAAATGTGTTAAAATGAATGAAAAATCGTGTAAAATTACAAGTGCAAAATTCACTCAATTTAGTGATGAGAAAGACATAGACAAAAAAAAAAACTCACTCAACTTTGATCGCGCTTACAATGAGCGGAAGAATTTTGAGTGGGCTTTTAAGTTGTTAATCAAAATTAAAGCACAGCCCAAAAGTACAACTTTAATATCGAAGTCGCTGTCGAAGAAAAAAATATGTATGAATAAACACAGAAATAGATATGAAATATTCGAATACAAAAAATGCAGAAATAAATAAATATATAAGGAAATAAATATAAATAAAGTATAAATAATATAATAAATATATATTATTATTATTATTATGAAGAAAAAATGAATAATAAATAAATAATCATAATATTGAAGTAGTATATATATTCAAGTAGATAAATAATAAATGAAATAAGAAAATAACTTACAAAATTAAATAAATGAATAATTTGGTTATGCCCTAATACTCTTTATGTCCTGGGATATTTTTTGATTTCATTTTATTTTTTTATTTTCCATTTTAAGTAAAAAAGTTAAATAAATTAAATTCACAAAAAATAAATATAAAAAAATAAAAATGTTGTTATATATATATATTGCATAAGTAAATAGAATACAATTTGAATATGGGTTAATAAAGGAAATTAAAAATTAAATAGTTAAGACAAAAATAAATATTATATTAACTATTGAAATTGTATACCTAAATTTTTTTTTGTTCGGACCAAAAATAAATAAAATGAAAATGGTCTAATTAGCTAAATACTATTGTTAATAAGTTAGTAAATATAATTCATATCAAAATCTATTGCACTCATTCTGTATTATATTAAACCTTATATTTTCTTTCATATTATTGTACTTTTTTTTGTTAAGTGCAAATAGCTCATTTAAACTTATACTTTTCAAATAATGTACAATATAAAAATATTAGATGTTACAAAATGAAATTTAATCACGCGTAGAATATAAGTAAAATAAATGAATATCTGTCATTAGAATAGTGCTAAAATGAATAACTAAATTTTTTTTCTTGGGAGTCATGCAACGCACACTGAATAGAGGATGAAATAAGTAGTCGTTGTTTTAGGGATCATCCAATATTATTATGTTTAGGTGCCGGATGATCTAGGTAGGGTGGGCATCTGCTGTGGCAATTACATCAGCCCAGCTTAATCGACGAAAACCCAGGAGTGTCGCCTCCATATTATATTTATGAGATCGTTCCTATTCCCCTCTCCTCTCTTCCCCCTTCCCAGTAATTTGTTCGAATTATAACCGCACGCGATATCTTTTAATTAGTATAAGTACAAAGCGAGCACGTAGCGCAAGAAACTTCAAGGAACCCCGACCAACTACCGATCATACAGCCGGAACCAGCGCGTGCACTCCCTCTTGTAGGCTACACTAACATCGGCTCGTCCAATCCCAGGTTATATGCTACATTAATATTAATTAAAATGGCGCCCAACGTAAAGGCCCGAATGGCACGAATGCCACGAACCGGCCTGAACCAATCGGACCAAACTTAAATTGAAGAATTTGTATCTACGTTCGACATCTTACCTTACCTCCCATCCTTCTCTTAATTGCCCCATTGTCCTTGTTATTGGAATATGCTACGGATCCAGGACAATTCAATAGATTTAATGGCCTAGTATTATAATCCCAATAGCTAGTGGGTGTAGACTTTGACTTACTGGATGCGTTATAACTTTTATTGGATATAACTCCGTTGTCAAATATTAGTTTATACCTTTTACTCCTTGTTTACTTATTAGTCCGAAGGTTTTATAGGTTGTTTATTGGTTTTGCGGAGTATTGAGCTGCAGCCATCCCCTTTAATTTCACTTTGGATAAGTTCAACACTACCGGTACGACTGCTTTATGCAGATACCAGATTCCTTTTTTTTTCTCTTTTTTTTTCTAATATCCCTATCAGAAACCTTAAGGAATTTCGCTGGACGAGGATTAAGCAGCTTTCTAAGCGCAATCCGCCGCGAACTGACATATAGTTTCCTGATTCCCATTTTTTCCCTTAATATCCCCATCAGAATAAGGAATTTCGCTGGACGAGGATTAAGCAGCTTTCTAAGCGCAATCCCGTGCGAAATGACATATAGTTTCCTGGTTCATCTTATAATTTCCTTCTTGTTACATCTCATTATATAACTAAAGGGAATTATATTCTAGCTTACAGTCAGTTGCATGACTCCCATATTATTATCGATATCGTGATTACGAAGAATTTTGTTATCTTAAAGGTGTGTCCAATTTGCAAGCAGAGCCTGACACGCCTAACTTCGGCTTCAACTGAGAATCTTAGTCCCACTGGACCCTCTACGTCAAATGCAAGAAGGCCCTCAACATTTCAGTCCCTTCAGACCAGAGCTCAAGCGAAACGTGTTACAAATCCCGATCAAGTCGAAATGCGCAAATGGTTTGTAGCAGGGCTCAACAACCATGCAGCAAGAGGTACCAAACATGGAATCGATTCAACAATCAATGGCTGAAACAATAAGAGTGGCTATGGTTGAGCAAACCCGATTCATTGCTACCACTTTGGCCGACCAAACGAAACAGGTTGGTCCAAGCCCTTTCAGAAGGTCTTAGAGTCAGTCCACTGCCAACCTAGCGAATGTAACTCCTTCTCACGTGCGGCATCTGTCTGAAGAACAAAATCAAACGATAGAGCAATCCCTTCGTTGACCTTCGACCATGGCACCGACCTCGGGCTTCGCTCAAAGCCAGACAGCAAGGAATGCTTCTACAACCAATCAGGCACCACACTTCGAAAACTATCTTCATTCTGGTTGTGATAGATCGCATTCGGCAGCTGTAGTTATCCCTGTTAATGGAAGATTGGGTTCTGACATTCGTCCAGATCGGATAAGTCCGATAATGGCTAATTGGAAAATTAGGTTAACCGGCAAGGCCACTATGTCCATAGAAGAGTTTCTATATCGCGTAGAGATATGCCAGTAACCTGTCGATGGGAGTGCTAGCGAATGGTACTGACGCTACCACAAAAGTGTCCCGGAAGTTTATTGGCCAGACTTGTGCGTTGCCCTTCGTGGTCAATTTAAGGATGACCGGACGGACAGGAATATAAGGACCGAAATAGAACATCGTAAGCAAAGATCAAAGGGAAATGTAGTGCGCTTGCCTAAGTTAATAGAATGTTATGCCTACAATTATACTTTGGTTTTTTAAGCCGAGCTTTTGCCGACGCCCTCTATGAGGTAGAGTACAATATCAAGCCCTTTTTGGTTAGTTGATTAAACATTTTTCTGATAGTTGTTGCTTGAGTTTTTGTCTGCCGAAAGGGATAGTCGTGCGAGTCCCATCGACTTTGGGTTTTTTTCTGTTTCGTGGATATAGAAACGTTACACGTGGACGCGATGGAAATCGTCCGTAACCCGATTTTTTTTCTGAACGAATAATATAATTGCCACCGGCTAAAAATTCTTTGTGGGCACGTGCGTCTCGACAAACAAATAAAAATAATTTCGTGGGGAAAATACATTCCCAAATTGTTTAATCGGCAACAACCACTAGTAAAACCATTTACAATGATTTGCTGTTAAACGAGAAAAAAAACTCTGAAATTAAATAACAATAATAAATATATTATCATTAAATATATTTAAATATGATAACAAAACGTGACAGATCTAACTGCTCAGAAAAAATATATATGTTTTTGCCACGGAACTGATCGGCTGATCAGCCAGCGCCAACCGCCGTCGCCAACTCGGGTCCACGGCACAATCACCGCTGCACCACAGTGATATGGAGAGGATGGAGGCTTCCCCGCCGACGTGCCCAGCGTCGACTCACCAAGTGCTCCGGCCTATGGGCCCACAATTTGCCTAACCTTAACTCATTTAGTGAATTAAACATATTTTTTATCATTATTTACTAGTAACTAGCTAAAAATTAAAATCATTAATTATTACAATTATCCACGTCAATATAAAGTGAAATCAATCCATGAGTGAAGAACAAAGAAAAAAATTGCAGCACTCGCCAACATTAAAATTGTTCCTTTAAAGTTTACACTAATTAATTGACCTCCCAGGCCATCGGATGTCCCGCCTACAAAAGATCTTTTGGATGTGGAGGATATTCAAGTAAGTGCATCTGAACCCTAAATTTACATTTCGCTTAAATTTTATTGTTGGTAAATAGCAATAATACTTCGATGTTAAAGTGTGTTAAAATGCGAAAAAATCGTGTAATATTACAAGCACAAAATTCACTCAATTTAGTGATGAGAAAGACATAGACAAAAAAAAACTCACTCAACTTGGATCGCCCTCACAATGAGCGGCAGAATTTTGAGTGGGCTTTTAAGTTGTTGATCAAAATTAAAGCACAGCCCAAAAGTATGCTCCAACGAAGAAAAAATATGAATGAATAAACACAGAAATAGATATGAAACATTCGAATACAAAAAAAAGCAGAAATAAATAAATATATAAGGAAATAAATAAAAATAAATAAAGTATAAATAATATAATAAATATAAATTATTATTAATATTATGAAGAAAAAAATGAATAATAAATAAATAATCATAATATTGAAGTAGTATACGAGTATATATTCAAGTAGATAAATAATAAATGAAATAAGAAAATAATTTACAAAATTAAATAAATGAATAATTTGGTTATGCCCTAATACTCTTTATGTTCTCAGATATTTGTTTTTGATTTAATTTTTTTTATTTTCCCATTTTAAGTAAAAAGTTAAATAAATTAAATTCACAAAAAAATAGATATAAAAAAATAAAAATTATATATATTATTATATTGCATAAGTATATGTATTGCATAAGTAAATAGAATAAATTTGAATATGGGTTTACAGAAGGTAATTTAAAACAAATTAAAATAGTTAAGACAAAAATGAAATTATTATATTAACTATTGAAATTTTATACCTACATTTTTTTTTGTTCGGACCAAAAATAAATAAAATGGAAAAGGCCATTCCCTTTAATTTCTTTTTGGATAAGTTCAACACTACCGGTACGACTGCTTTATGCAGATACCGGATTCCTTTTTTTTTCTAATATCCCTATCAGAAACCTTAAGGAATTTCGCTGGACGAGGATTAAGCAGCTTTCTAAGCGCAATCCGCCGCGAAATGACATATAGTTTCCTGATTCCCCTTTTTTCCCTAATATCCCCATCAGAAACTTAAAGGAATTTCGCTGGACGAGGATTAAGCAGCTTTCTAAGCGCAATCCGCCGCGAAATGACATGTAGTTTCCTGGTTCTCCTTATAATTTCCTTCTTGTTGCATCTCATTATATAACTAAAGGGAATTATATTCTAGCTTACAGTCAGTTGCATGACTCCCATATTATTATCGATATCGTGATTACGAAGAATTTTGTTACCTTAAATTTTCTTTTGCTCCTTCTCTATCAAAATTAGATGTCTAAATTAAAAAGTGATTAACTAGAATTAGCTAATCAAATTTTCGTAAGTCATTTACCGAGATGGTTCTGTCTCATAGTACAGAAGATCTGACTCGAATTAGTAACACTGGCAAACATTGTTGCATTTGTTCTGAAATAATAGTTTTCCAGGGTCAGTTATTAGCAACCTCTTGCGGACATTATTTTCATAGACCGTGCTTCAATTCCCAAGCCGGCAAAAAGAAGGTGTGCCCAATTTGCAAGCAGAGCCTGACACGCCTAACTTCGGCTTCAACTGAGAATCTTAGTCCCACTGGACCCTCTACGTCAAATGCAAGAAGGCCCTCAACATTTCAGTCCCTTCAGACCAGAGCTCAAGCGAAACGTGTTACAAATCCCGATCAAGTCGAAATGCGCAAATGGTTTGTCGCAGGGCTCAACAACCATGCAGCAAGAGGTACCAAACATGGAATCGATTCAACAATCAATGGCTGAAACAATAAGAGTGGCTATGGTTGAGCAAACCCGATTCATTGCTACCAGCTTGGCCGACCAAACGAACAGGTTGGTCCAAGTCCTTTCAGAAGGTCTTAGATTTAGTCCAACTACCAACCTAGCGAATGTCACTCCTTCTCACGCGCGGCCTCTGTCTGCAGTACAAAATCAAACGATAGAGCAATCCCTTCGTTGACCTTCGACAATGGCACCGACCTCGGGCTTCGCTCAAAGCAGACAGCAAGGAATGCTTCTTCAACCAATCAGGCACCACACTTCGAAAACTATCTTCATTCTGGTTGTGATAGGTCGCATTCGGCAGCTGTAGTAATCCCTGTTAATGGAAGATTGGGTTCTGACATTCATCCAGATCGGATAAGTCAGATAATGGCTAATTGGAAAATTAGGTTAACCGGCAAGGCCACTATGTCCATAGAAGAGTTTCTATATCGCGTAGAGATATGCCAGTAACCTGTCTGATGGGAGTGCTAGCGAATGGTACTGGCGCTACCATAAAAGTGTCCCGGAAGTTTATTGGTCAGACTTGTAGTGCGCTTGCCTAAGTTAATAGAATTTTATGCCTACAATTATGCTTTGGTTTTTGCCGACGACCTCTATGAGGTAGAGTACAATATCAAGCCCTTTTTGGTTAGTTGATTAAACATTTTTCTGATAGTTGTTGCTTGAGTTTTTGTCTGCCGAAAGGGACGGTCGTGCGAGTCCCATCGACTTTGGTTTTTTTTCGGTTTCGTGGAGATAGAAATGTTACACGTGGACGCGATGGAAATCGTCCGTAACCCGATTTTTTCTGAACGAATAATATAATTGCCACCGGCTAAAAATTCTTTGTGGGCACGTGCGTCTCGACAAACAAATAAAAATAATTTCGTGGGGAAAATACATTCCCAAATTGTTTAATCGGCAACAACCACTAGTTAAAACCATTTACAATGATTTGCTGTTAAACGAGAAAAAAAAACTCTGAAATTAAATAACAATAATAAATATATTATCATTAAATATATTTAAATATGATAACAAAACGTGACCGATCTAACTGCTCAGAAAAAAATATATATGTTTTTGCCACGGAACTGATCGGCTGATCAGCCAGCGCCAACCGCCGTCGCCAACTCGGGTCCACGGCACAATCACCGCTGCACCACAGTGATATGGAGAGGATGGAGGCTTCCCCGCCGACGTGCCCAGCGTCGACTCACCAAGTGCTCCGGCCTATGGGCCCACAATTTGCCTAACCTTAACTCATTTAGTGAATTGCACATTTTTTTTTATCATTATTTAATAATAACTAGTTAAAAATTAAAATCATTAATTATTACAATTACCCACGTTAATATAAAGTGAAATCAAACCATGAAAAATATCGAGTCTATTTGTTGCAGACAAATTATATTAAACGAAAAAAAAAAAATAATAACTGAAGAACAAAGAAAAAAATTGCAACACTCGCCAACATTAAAATTGTTTTTTTAAGTTTACACTACTCAATTGACCTCCCAAGCCTATCAGATGCCCCGCCTACAAAAGATCTTTTGGATGTGGAAGATATTCAAGTAAGTGCATCTGAACCCTAAATTTAGCATTTCGCTTAAATTTTATTGTTGGTAAATAGCAATAATACTTCGATATTAAAGTGTGTTAAAATGCGAGAAAATCGTGTAATATTACAAGTACAAAATTCACTCAATTTAGTGATGAGAAAGACATAGACAAAAAAAAAACTCACTCAACTTGGATCGCCCTTACAATGAGCGGAAGAATTTTGAGTGTGCTTTTAAGTTGTTGATCAAAATTAAAGCACAGCCCAAAAGTATGCTCAACTTTAATATCGAAGTCGCTGCCGAAGAAAAAATATGAATGAATAAACACAGAAATAGATATGAAACATTCGAATACAAAAAAAAGCATAAATAAATAAATATATAAGGGAAATAAATATAAATAAATAAAATATAAATAATATAATAAATATATATTATTATTAATATTATGAAGAAAAAATGAATAATAAATAAATAATCATAATATTGAAGTAGTATATATATTCAAGTAGATAAATAATAAATGAAATAAGAAATTAATTTACAAAATTAAATAAATGAATAATTTGGTTATGCCCTATTACTCTTTATGTTCTGAGATATTTTTTTGATTTCATTTTTTTATTTTCCCATTTAAAGTATAAACTTAAATAAATTAAATTCCCAAAAAAAATAAATATAAAAAAATAAAAATTTTGTTATATATATTGCATAAGTAAATAGAATAAATTTGAATATGGGCTTACAAAAGGATATTAAAAAGGAAAAAAAAAATTTAAATAGTTAAGACAAAAATAAAATGATTATATTAATTATTGAAATTGTATACCTAAATTTTTTTTTGTTCGGACCAAAAATAAATAAAATGAAAATGGTCTAATTAGCTAAATACTATTGTTAATAAGTTAGTAAATATAATTCATATCAAAATCTATTGCACTCATTCTGTATTATATTAAACCTTATATTTTCTTTCATATTATTGTACTTTTTTTTGTTAAGTGCAAATAGCTCATTTAAACTTATACTTTTCAAATAATGTACAATATAAAAATATTAGATGTTACAAAATGAAATTTAATCACACGTAGAATATAAGTAAAATAAATGAATATCTGTCATTAGAATAGTGTTAAAATGAATAACTAAATTTTTTTTCTTGGGAGTCATGCAACGCACACTGAATAGAGGATGAAATAAGTAGTCGTTGTTTTAGGGATCATCCAATATTATTATGTTTAGGTGCCGGATGATCTAGGTAGGGTGGGCATCTGCTGTGGCAATTACATCAGCCCAGCTTAATCGACGAAAACCCAGGAGTGTCGCCTCCATATTATATTTATGAGATCGTTCCTATTCCCCTCTCCTCTCTTCCCCCTTCCCAGTAATTTGTTCGAATTATAACCGCACGCGATATCTTTTAATTAGTATAAGTACAAAGCGAGCACGTAGCGCAAGAAACTTCAAGGAACCCCGACCAACTACCGATCATACAGCCGGAACCAGCGCGTGCACTCCCTCTTGTAGGCTACACTAACATCGGCTCGTCCAATCCCAGGTTATATGCTACATTAATATTAATTAAAATGGCGCCCAACGTAAAGGCCCGAATGGCACGAATGCCACGAACCGGCCTGAACCAATCGGACCAAACTTAAATTGAAGAATTTGTATCTACGTTCGACATCTTACCTTATCTCCCATCCTTCTTTTAATTGCCCCATTGTCCTTGTTATTGGAATATACTACGGATCCAGGACAATTCAATAGATTTAATGGCCTAGTATTATAATCCCAATAACTAGTGGGTGTAGACTTTGACTTACTGGATGCGTTATAACTTTTATTGGATATAACTCCGTTGTCAAATATTAGTTTATACCTTTTACTCCTTGTTTACTTATTAGTCCGAAGGTTTTATAGGTTGTTTATTGGTTTTGCGGAGTATTGAGCTGCAGCCATCCCCTTTAATTTCACTTTGGATAAGTTCAACACTACCGGTACGACTGCTTTATGCAGATACCGGATTCCTTTTTTTTTCTAATATCCCTATCAGAAACCTTAATGAATTTCGCTGGACGAGGATTAAGCAGCTTTCTAAGCGCAATCCGCCGCGAAATGACACATAGTTTCCTGATTCCCTTTTTTTCCCTAATATCCCCATCAGAAACCTTAAGGAATTTCGCTGGACGAGGATTAAGCAGCTTTCTAAGCGCAAACCGCCGCGAAATGACATATAGTTTCTTGGTTCTCCTTATAATTTCCTTCTTGTTGCATCTCATTATATAACTAAAGGGAATTATATTCTAGCTTACAGTCAGTTGCATGACTCCCATATTATTATCGATATCGTGATTACGAAGAATTTTGTTACCTTAAATTTTCTTTTGCTCCTTCTCTATCAAAATTAGATGTCTAAATTAAAAAGTGATTAACTAGAATTAGCTAATCAAATTTTCGTAAGTCATTTACCGAGATGGTTCTGTCTCATAGTACAGAAGATCTGACTCGAATTAGTAACACTGGCAAACATTGTTGCATTTGTTCTGAAATAATAGTTTTCCAGGGTCAGTTATTAGCAACCTCTTGCGGACATTATTTTCATAGACCGTGCTTCAATTCCCAAGCCGGCAAAAAGAAGGTGTGCCCAATTTGCAAGCAGAGCCTGACACGCCTAACTTCGGCTTCAACTGAGAATCTTAGTCCCACTGGACCCTCTACGTCAAATGCAAGAAGGCCCTCAACATTTCAGTCCCTTCAGACCAGAGCTCAAGCGAAACGTGTTACAAATCCCGATCAAGTCGAAATGCGCAAATGGTTTGTCGCAGGGCTCAACAACCATGCAGCAAGAGGCACCAAACATGGAATCGATTCAACAATCAATGGCTGAAACAATAAGAGTGGCTATGGTTGAGCAAACCCGATTCATTGCTACCAGCTTGGCCGACCAAACGAACAGGTTGGTCCAAACCCTTTCAGAAGGTCTTAGATTTAGTCCAACTACCAACCTAGCGAATGTAACTCCTTCTCACGCGCGGCCTTTGTCTGCAGTACAAAATCAAACGATAGAGCAATCCCTTCGTTTACCTTCGACAATGGCACCGACCTCGGGCTTCGCTCAAAGCCAGACAGCAAGGAATGCTTCTTCAACCAATCAGGCACCACACTTCGAAAACTATCTTCATTCTGGTTGTGATAGGTCACATTCGGCAGCTGTAGTAATCCCTGTTAATGGAATATTGGGTTCTGACATTCGTCCAGATCGGATAAGTCAGATAATGGCTAATTGGAAAATTAGGTTAACCGGCAAGGCCACTATGTCCATAGAAGAGTTTCTATATCGTGTAGAGATATGCCAGTAACCTGTCTGATGGGAGTGCTAGCGAATGGTACTGACGCTACCACAAAAGTGTCCCGGAAGTTTATTGGCCAGACTTGTGCGTTGCCCTTCGTGGTCAATTTAAGGATGACCGGACGGACAGGAATATAAGGACCGAAATAGAACATCGTAAGCAAAGATCAAAGGGGAAATGTAGTGCGCTTGCCTAAGTTAATAGAATGTTATGCCTACAATTATACTTTGGTTTTTTTAAGCCGAGCTTTTGCCGACGCCCTCTATGAGGTAGAGTACAATATCAAGCCCTTTTTGGTTAGTTGATTAAACATTTTTCTGATAGTTGTTGCTTGAGTTTTTGTCTGCCGAAAGGGACGGTCGTGCGAGTCCCATCGACTTTGGTTTTTTTTCGGTTTCGTGGAGATAGAAATGTTACACGTGGACGCGATGGAAAACGTCCATAACCCGAATTTTTATTTTTTTCCTGAACGAATAATATAATTGCCACCGGCTAAAAATTCTTTGTGGGCACGTGCGTCTCGACAAACAAATAAAAATAATTTCGTGGGGAAAATACATTCCCAAATTGTTTAATCGGCAACAACCACTAGTTAAAACCATTTACAATGATTTGCTGTTAAACGAGAAAAAAAACTCTGAAATTAAATAACAATAATAAATATATTATCATTAAATATATTTAAATATGATAGCAAAACGTGACAGGTTTAACTGCTCAGAAAAAAATATATATGTTTTTGCCACGGAACTGATCGGCTGATCAGCCAGCGCCAACCGCCGTCGCCAACTCGGGTCCACGGCATCATCACCGCTGCACCACAGTGATATGGAGAGGATGGAGGCTTCCCCGCCGACGTGCCCAGCGTCGACTCACCAAGTGCTCCGGCCTATGGGCCCACAATTTGCCTAACCTTAACTCATTTAGTGAATTGCACATTTTTTTTTATCATTATTTAATAATAACTAGTTAAGAATTAAAATCATTAATTATTACAATTATCCACGTCAATATAAAGTGAAATCAAACCATGAAAAATATCGAGTCTATTTGGTGCAGACAAATTATATTAAACGAACAAAAAAAAAATAATAAGTGAAGAAAAAGAAAAAAAATTGCAACACTCGCCAACAGTAAAATTGTTCTTTTTAAGTTTACACTACTCAATTGACCTCCCAAGCCTATCAGATGCCCCGCCCACAAAAGATATTTTGGATGTGGAGGATATTCAAGTAAGTGCATCTGAACCCTAAATTTAGCTTTCGCTTAAATTTTATTGTTGGTAAATAGCAATAATACTTCGATGTTAAAGTATGTTAAAATGCGAAAAAATCGTGTAATATTACAAAAACAAAATTCACTCAATTTAATGATGAGAAAGACATAGACAACAAAAAAACTCACTCAACTTTGATCGCCCTTACAATGAGCGGAAGAATTTTGAGTGGGCTTTTAAGTTGTTGATCAAAATTAAATCAAAGCCCAATAGTATGCTCAACTTTAATATCGAAGTCGCTGCCGAAGAAAAAAATATGAATGAGTAAAAACAGAAATAGATATGAAACATTCGAATACAAAAAAAGCATAAATAAATAAATATATAAGGGAAATAAATATAAATAAATAAAATATAAATAATATAATAAATATATATTATTATTAATATTATGAAGAAAAAAATGAATAATAAATAAATAATCATAATATTGAAGTAGTATATATATTCAAGTAGATAAATAATAAATGAAATAAATAATTAATTTACAAAATTAAGTAAATGAATAATTTGGTTATGCCCTATTACTCTTTATGTTCTGAGATATTTTTTTGATTTCATTTTATTTATTTTTTTCCCCATTTAAAGTAAAAACTTAAATAAATTAAATTCACAAAAAAAAATATATAAAAGTAAATAAATATTTTGTGATATATATTGCATAAGTAAATAGAATAAATTTGAATATGGGTTTACAAAAGGAAATTTAAAAAGAAAAAAATTAAAATAGTTAAGACAAAAATAAAATGATTATATTAATTATTGAAATTGTATACCTAAATTTTTTTTTGTTCGGACCAAAAATAAATAAAATGAAAATGGTCTAATTAGCTAAATACTATTGTTAATAAGTTAGTAAATATAATTCATATCAAAATCTATTGCACTCATTCTGTATTATATTAAACCTTATATTTTCTTTCATATTATTGTACTTTTTTTTGTTAAGTGCAAATAGCTCATTTAAACTTATACTTTTCAAATAATGTACAATATAAAAATATTAGATGTTACAAAATGAAATTTAATCACGCGTAGAATATAAGTAAAATAAATGAATATCTGTCATTAGAATAGTGTTAAAATGAATAACTAAATTTTTTTTCTTGGGAGTCATGCAACGCACACTGAATAGAGGATGAAATAAGTAGTCGTTGTTTTAGGGATCATCCAATATTATTATGTTTAGGTGCCGGATGATCTAGGTAGGGTGGGCATCTGCTGTGGCAATTACATCAGCCCAGCTTAATCGACGAAAACCCAGGAGTGTCGCCTCCATATTATATTTATGAGATCGTTCCTATTCCCCTCTCCTCTCTTCCCCCTTCCCAGTAATTTGTTCGAATTATAACCGCACGCGATATCTTTTAATTAGTATTATACACAGCGAGCACGTAGCACAAGGAACCTTCAAGGAACCCCGACCAACTACAGATCATACAGCCGGAACCAGCGCGTGCACCACCTCTTGTAGGGTACACTAACATCTGCTCGTCCGATACCAGGTTATATGCTACACCTTCATAAGATTAGTGATATTTTTCACACCATTCTTATGTTGGAACACACTGCTTAAAAATCAAATTTGTAATATATATAATAATTATATTATCCCAAAATGTTCAAAAATAGTGAAATATGATGTACAACTTTTAGATTTAGATGCGTCTTATGGGCATGAAGCAGAAATTGATTTAACTCGCTTATGCTTTGAAATTTCAAGAAAGATGGGAAAAGAAATAAAAAAAGATGTAAACCAGTATAGACAAGTATTACAAAAGAAAGTTACACAAGTATAGACACTTTATAAATAAAGTAAAATAATTCTTCAGTTGCATTTCTGCTTTTGGAGAATACACAACAGAATGGGTCTTATTTCGAACAAATGTAAGGAAAATTGATGATTTCCTCAAGGAGTTTGAGGATGTCATTTTCCCTGAACATTCTAAATTGTTGGAGGAATACCGAGTATTTTTCTTGGAGTATGAAAACTATCGTCTAATTAAATCAAAATATGGAAAGCACTTGACAGTTTGCTCATGGTCTTCGGATAACGCCAGAGAGGGAGTTGATACATGTGCTTGTCACTACTTTGTATCATATAAAAGAAAACTGGATCGTCTTATATTTCAATACACTAACCTAAGAAAGAGGTTAAGCAAAATGTGATAATAATAATAATATACTTTCATAATGTACATGTATCTTAAAATTAAACTATATCAATAAGAATAAACAAATGTTCACATTTGAAAACATTTTATTTATAAATAAATAAATTATATTATGAAAAAATTATATTAGAAAAAAAAAACTTCTTTTATTTAAACATTTTAAACTCTATAAACCAAGGTATGAAGCCAGTCATTATTTCAAATTATTGGGAAAATAACATAAGAAGGGTCACTCAAGCAGAGTGCACTGTAAAAGGGAGATCCAAACATATGAAGAAGGTACCAGCACGTGGCAAACGTACGTGCGAAGAACGTACTTAACAACAGTTTACATCAGTAATACTTTAATTATTGTGTGGGAAAACATTCAGGTGTGAGGTATCGTATGAGTTCTATACATTGACAAAAAGTGACAAAAGAGAAGCGAGCATTACCATTCCACTGATCATTGCACCCACCCTCAAAAATCAAATCATGTACATGCACAACAGTGCGCCAGCTGTTAGCTGATCTTCCACTTGATTCTAACACACACATGTTACAGGTTACATGCCTATCATACAATATCCTCAACCTGATTCTAGCACACGGGTTACAGGTTACATGCATGGCACACAATATTCTCCTTAAAACCACAATCAGGTACGCACACACAAGTGCTGCCGAGTGATCCTCCACCTCATGTCAACCCACAATAAAAAATGGTCAGCCATAAATCTATACCCTTCGATCATAAATGTCTCATACGTGATCCAAAACCACACATTTTCTGAAAAAGGTTACACACCTGTCAGTCCCCCACCCACAAGCAATAAATTAACTCCAATAATGAACCACTTAAAAATCAAAAAGCAATAACCGACTTCCTGTCATAGAATCCCCAATTTCTTACTACAAACAAGTGGATCATTTGAAGACTATAAAAGGCGGGCTAGCTGGAGCTGTCATCAAGATGTGCCTGCTGCCTATTAAGAAGTCTGTTGAAAGGGAGTCTTTCAACGGGGGAGTATTTTGGCAGCAGCAGCAAAGACATATGCACATTATGTTAAGTACAGATTGAGCTGCAGCAGCCAGCTTTAGCAGCGCTCTCATTGTACAGCGCTCTCTTTGTGCAGCGCTCGCTCTCTCTTTCTCTCTCTCGATAATGGCGTTCGCTGATCGGCCGGATGCTGCAGCTATTCATTCGTTTCGCAGATCTCTAGCTGATCGATCGTAATAATAATTATTCTTGTTGTTGCAAAAGACTAAGCATTTGGCTTCTAGTCTAAAGGTTTAGCAAGTGGATTCAAATCTTTAAGAAAGGACTAAGCAAATGGATTCCAGTCTAAATACACTCAATTAAGTTTATAACGTGGAAATAACTTAGTGTTGTTAATTGGAAATAAAGCTATCAAAAGCTGATAGCGCAAACAAAATAAATAAATAAGTAACAGTAATCTACCTCTTAGCCCATAGGAGGATGTAGACCAGGTCGCATGCATCATAGAACAGCCACAATGAAGTCGAATCCGAATAGTCGATCCACTTCAAGAACAAACACGCCGAGAAATTACCTAATTACTCTTTCCCATTCTCCACAACGTAATGATGGAAATGCAATTGGGAGTACAGCAGCTAATTGTTGCCAATTATGGTAGATGTACTGAATAAAGAAACCCGGTCAACGGTTCGAGAGCTGAATATAAGCTCCGCGGCATCCGCGATGAGCGAAGACAATATACTTCGAAACGTTTCGATTTCTCAAATCAGTCTCGTCTCATTTAGAATAATAGTGACCAGCTGAGTAGCGCTCACTATAACGATTGAGATCGAAATGAATATGGTTTCGAGTGATCCGACAAGGTAACTAATATCAGTTCGGGTTGGCATCTTAATATTTCGGGCTCAGCAAGAGACATTTTTATTGAGGATTTTATTTATTGTCTAACAGCTCAATGTTTGAATGTAAACATTGAGTTGTTATATCGGTTTGCAAATTTGTTGATTACCGACCACACGCCAACCTTTTATTGGCTTATTTCAAAGAACCGCCGTGCAGCGAACTTGGCGTTTTCTTTGTGACTTCCTCCTTGAAAGATATAAGGACCAGCAGGATCAGCTACATTCGAGCATTCAGTAGATCGAAGGGATTTTAGAGACATGATTTAATGATGACAAAAATCGACACCCGATCGAAACAGGTTATGCCAAACCCATCATCTCCCATGTCACAAACTAGGGAGAAGCTTCTATGCAAAGAAATAGAGAGAATGATTAATCTCGAAGTTATTGACAAAGCTATTTTTTCTCGTTGTATTAATCGCGAAGGGGAACGAGGTCAACATAAAATATGCATAGCCAATTCCAAACCTGGAAGGCCTGTCAAGTAGACTTCCCTTGTGCATTGCATCTTTAAAGTTGACTTGAAGGACGCCTTCTGGCAAATTTACCGGGAAAGGAAATTGCGTGTCAAGACAGCATTTACCGTTCGTCATAGACATTGTACCAGTTTACCTAAATGCACTTTGGATTATGTAATGAAACACAAACGATGTTCTGTTGAATGGATCAAATTATGCCATATAATCTGAAATCGCATTAAGAGATTTTTAGGCATAGCTGGTTGGTAAAAATGGTTTATTTCGCAACATTCGACGGATACTTTCCCACATAGGGAACTTTTGCATTTCAAAAAGTTCGAGTGGAATGACAATGCACAGGATAGATTTAATAAGTTCTAAACGAGGTTGTGTTCAGCTTCATGCCTTATTCATCCGAATTATGAGCTCCATTTCATCATCCCAGTGCGTCCCGTTGGTTTGGGGTGTTGGAGGCGTATTAGCGAATATGATGAACAGCGCCCCTTCGTCCACCGAACTATAATCTGTATTATTAGCGAAAAAAATGTGTATTATAATGTCATTTTTATTGAATGCCAAAGATTTTAAAGCTATGAAATCTTGTGATGATTTTATCATCGCACGGATTTCCCAATAAATAGTTTTGAACACTTATGACTTCGCCTCGTTTTTGAGATCTAATGGTGTCGCGCACTTTATCTTTCGATAAAGTGCGTTCGCTGTCGGCCGGCTGCTGCAGCTATTCATTCATTTCGTAGAACTCTAGCTGATCGATCGTTTCATAATTATTCTCGTTGTTGAAAAGAATAAGCATTTGGCTTCTAGTCTAAAGATTTAGCAAGTGGCTTCAAACCATTAAGAAAATACGAGGCATTTGGCTTCCAGTCTAAATACACTCCATTAAGTTTATAACATGGAAATAATTTGGTGTTGTTAATTGAAATTAAAGCTATCAAAAAGCTGATCGCGCAAACGTTTGGTGACCCCGACATGATTATTTGTTACCCGCGTATCTTTGTAATTAAACCATAAAGTGCGTTTAATAAAGAATAACACAATACATTTGTGAATTAATTTGCAAAAAAAACTCTAATTTGAATAACAAAAGGTGCACAAAACAGACACATCAAGTGAAATAGAAATCCGCTACTCAGTCGCCGTTTAGTGTGTGTCTCTGCTTCGCGAGAACTTTCGTGAAAATTTTTTCGTGTACATAAGCAGCTGTGCGCTTGAGTACATAGAGACCGTTTCTTTCTCGGTGCAGTTGTTGTTTTCGGTGGTTTTGTGCAATTGGCTTCAATTTTGTGCGCGCGTTAAGCACAGTCGCATCCGCAGATAGGGTCCCTGCGCAAATCTCGTTTAATGTGCGGAAGTTTGACGATATTTATAATTTGCTAAAGAGTTTTGACATTTCATGTTCTGAATCTGAGATCCTTTCGTTCGATGCTGTGCTGCTTAAGGAAAAATTAGACTTCGTGAATAACATTGAAAAATCGTTTATCCTTGAGCATGAGAAACTGAGGCGGCTTGAAAAATGTGAATTGCGGTCCATATCGTCCACACTCCGACACATGGAGTTGCTACCTAATCAGTTGAAAGTTGGCGATAAGAAGCGTTTGGTGTCTGAACCGCTTATCATAGAGAACGATAAGGAAAATGCTGATGCTGGAATTGGAGGTGGATATGGTGAATTGGCACCCACATCCGAACCAGACATCACTAAGGATGGAGTGACGGAGGCCAAGGCTATTGAACTAAGGAGTATGTCACGTCTGGTGAAGAGCTCCGAGGAGAATGTCTAGGGAACAACAAATTCAGCCAATGGTGACCAGGCCACTATACATTGGATGACATGGGTATCGTCCCGGTAATCATTGTGTTCGATGATGATGCGGATCTGGACATTGAGAAGTTTGCAATTAAGGACGCCATGCCCAAGGACTTACCCGATTTGGATGAGGCTGCTGCCGCCGAGGAGAAGCGCCTAATACAGCAGCTATCGAAGTATGACTTCGCCAAGGACTATTTGCTGCAAAATATATCCATGCTGCAGATGCGTTTGGTTGAGGCACAAGAAATCCTGCAGGAAGAGCGAGAAGAAAAGCACGAGCTGTACAAGAGTATTGAGAAGCTGGCGCTTGAGCTGCAGAATGTGCGTGGACGCCAGGAGGAATTTCGCTCTGCTAAGCAGGAAACGGTACGTGAGCTTCTTAAATTACAATAAAAACATCGCGCTGAGATGCGCATTGTGAACAAATCGCTGCAGGAGGAAATAACAGCACCCGAGAATCTGGAGCGTCGGCTCAATCGGACCGCAAATGCCGGCCGATGCAGGGCAACGATGTGGAGCTGCGGGCGCTGCAACAGGAGTTATCGGAGCGCAACAAGGAGATCAGCGAGGTCAAGATGTCCCATGCAGTTGAATATCAAACTGGACGTCGCCATGAAGGAGGACCTGCAGATAACGCAGCTGAAGAAGGAAATGGAAAAGGTGCACACGCTGATGATATGACGCCGGGCAATTCTATCGTGCCGATACCAATGATGATGCCGAAGCCAATGGGCGGGATACCAATTGCTCGCCGGATATCTCATCGGATGGCTTGAAGAATGTGAACAGTAAGGATGGTTTGGTCACCAAGCTGCCCAGCGATATCAAGGATCATCAGATGACAGGAGCAGCAGAAGCCACAACTGCTGACACGGAGCAGGCAATGCAGTCCATGAAAGTAGATGCAGATGCTCCATTGTTGACCATCAACAGTGGCGGCACTGCATCTGTAGCTGCTGCTTCTGACTCCGAAGTGAGCCCTACCAAAAGGGACAATTGTCAAGTGCTGAATGGAGCAGGTACTGCAGGAGTAGCTGCAACTGCAACTGGAACAGTAGTTGGAGCAATCACAACACCTGCTCCAACAACAACAGCCCAACAACAGCAATAGTGGTGGGTGAGGCAAGTATGACGCCATTGCTGCCACAGGCCAAGAAGAGCAGCGCACGCAACTCGATCAATGAGGATGGACACGCGCAGAGCCACGATGTGAGCATTATTGTGGATGATGTCTCCGATCTGGACTCGGAGATCACCAACGTGGAGGAGGACGAGGATAATCGCTTGAGTGACGACGAGTTGCAAAAGAGCTCGACAAGAATGTGCGCGCCTTGCTCAACTGTAAGGAGGCGCTAGAGAAGAGCACCAATCAGTTGAGAGCTTCCTGCTTTGGACAGGATCGGTCCTGTCGACGCTACTGGAAGCTGCTCAAGGCGGATGGCTTCTTCATTGAGGCCCTGGAATCGGCACAGAATGACATCTGTGGCTATCAAGAGGCACTCGAGTCCATGGACGATGAGAAGCATGCGAAATTAAACAATGAGCAGAAAATGGACGACAAGGATGTTTCAGATGAAGAGCTACAGTCAGCGAATCCAACAGCAGGCGCAGAAGGAGCAGCAGCCGCCGCAGAGCCATTGGAAGTGGATGATGCCGAGTTGGAGGAAGTCACCAACCAGGAGCCAGCGAAACCAGCGAAGCGCAGAATCACCATTACCGCTGCGTTGACCAGTCGGTGCTCGTTTTTGATGAGTGGCGAGCACTTGTCTGCCAAACTGCAGACACATTTAATTTTTCACCGTTAGTTACAATTGCAGAAAATTTTATCGATCTCGATGTGCTGACTCCGGCAACAATTCTGCAACCGGACCTAACGAGGAAGGACTGCAACACCTTTGATGATTTGCAGCGAGCCATCCACGTACACAATTTCTTTGGATTTCGTTGGCGAGAGAAGTGTCTTGCACTCTTGCAATATCGTGTTAGATGGAGATCTCCTACTCGATCTCTTCAGGTGGCTGACTTGGTCCTCGACAGGAACGAGAGTCCGCTTCCTATGAGTTCGCCACGATTTCGAGAGCTTGCGGCAATTCCAAACCGAGATGGCGTTGCGCAAGTGGCTCACTTGAAGACTACAAAAGGCGGGATAGCAAGGTGCTGTCAACAAGATGTGCCTGCTGCCTGTTAAGGAGTCTGTTGAAAGGGTCTTTCAACGTTCGGAGTATGTTGGCAGCGTTGACAGAACCGATCCTGTCCAAAGCAGCAAAGACATTTAATTGTTTATGAGCTATTAACATCTTTGAATTTGGAGCCCTGCGTTGCTTAACATAAATAGCTTATAGTTAGTGTTAATTACATATCCTCATTGTGTTAGATACAGTTTAAGCCGCAGCAGCCGTCGTTAGCAGCGCTCTCATTGTACAGCGCTCTTTTTGTGCAGCGTTCTCTCTCCTCGACAAAGAGCGTTCGCTGATCGGCCGGCTGATGCCTTCTTTAGGCATCATGTAGGCGGAGGCGGAGGCGGAGGGGTCAACTCCGAGCAACTCAACAAACAGTTATCCTTCAGCCTTCCAACACACTGCCGTGTGTCTTTCAAGCGGAGATACTAGCCATAAAAGTAGCAATAGACTGCATAGAATGGCTGAAAGCTAACCCTGGCAGTAATTAAATCCATCGCAAATCTCTACACGAGATGGCTAAACAGCATGTTATTAGCCTGATCACCAGGACATTGAAGGAAACTGTAAAGCCGATGAGTTAGCTAGGAAAGGTAGTATACTACCACTCCTCGCGGACAAGGAAGGAGGAAGGAGGAAAACAGGCGGAGGAAGGAGGAAAACAGGCGCAGGTCATGTAGAAAATGACAAAATGCCACCTGTGCCCGCATAGTACACCAGACATGGCCAATTATCAACTCTAAGCGCAGCAAAGAGCTGTGCAGTCTAAGTCGAGCTAACTGTTCTGCAGTGATCGGCATTCATGCCAACAGACTAGACTCCAGGTGTAATACAATGACTTTTGCAGAATCTGCAAAGAGGAGGAAGAGGTAGGATCTCCGGAACACTTATTCTGCCTCTGCCCAGCACTTGCCAGGAAAAGGCTGGCAATCCTGGGAAACTACTCCCTAGCTGGTTTATTGGAGCTCCGACAAATGAGACCGACCAAGATAGCGAAATTCATTAACGCATCTGGCTGGGCAAATGTTTGACTTGTTAGAATACTTTGGAGGCACGACTGCGAGGGAAAATCCCTTGATCCCATTCGGTATCACAACGGGCCAAATATGGCCTATGTGTGTCAGCCCATCGCGCTGACAGCCGATATAACCTAACCAATTATGTTCTCTACCAATATAAGCACGAATTGCGGCTATGACTGATCGGTTCAATCTCTCGCTAGCATTAGCTTGTGGCGAATATATGGCTGTGCACTTTTGTGTTATTCCAAAGCTAGTAAGGAATGATTGGAAAATACTTGATTTAAATTGTGATCCATTATCTGTCAGGATAACTTCTGGTACGACAAACGTATAAAAGAGTGATCCCTCAAGATAATCAATAATTTTCGCAGCCGTGAATTTCTTAAGCGGATATAGATAAAGAAACTTAGTAAAATGGTCCACAATTATGAGTAAGAGTATTACCGGTTTTCGTTCGAGATTTTGGTTCTAAAATATCAATATACAATTTTTGAAATGGCCTATCAGATGCGAAAGAATTTCGTATGGGAAGTTTAAGCACTGTATTTCGACTTTTAATAGTGCGACTACCTCACATTCCGATACATATGTTCTAGTTTGACCGACCATGCGCGTCCAGAATAAATATCTTTTTAGCTTTTTAAACGTCCTATTCATCCCGCAATGCGCAGAGCTTGTTGGGTCATAAGTTTAATATAAAACTTTGGTAGTGTTTGTTTCTATGGGCTTATCTACTGGTGAGATTTGCTCTTAAGGTAATGCTCTTTTAAAATCTACATATATTACTGATTGAAGCTTTTATTGAATTTGTTAAATTGGTAGCTCTTAAGGATGTATCTGCTTGTTGTTGGATGACACATCCCACTCCGAATTTATCCTCTGCTTGGGCACAATTCCAGCAAATTGAAAGTGTTTATATAGAGCGCCGCTGAATCTTCGAAATTTCGTCCTAGTCTGAGTTATCGTCGGGTAGTTATTGACTTTAGTCTTGATCGGACAATTCAGTGACATGACGTAGTATTTTTGGCCTCATCGATTTTATGTCAGTGTAAAATTGTTCATTTTAGCGGATTTCTCTCTAAGCTGTGATCTATTACGTATGTTTAAGTAAATTCATGATGAGCACTTGGCTTTGCATTTCGAATAAGCAATTCTACTATCATTTTCGCTTATTTTCGATTTGACGGCGATTTCTTATATTTTCCCAAATGCCGCAATCGGTCTCAATATCTTCGAATCTTATCCTGAACTCTCCACAAAAATGGTCCCAATTAAAGTCTGAGTGGGTACGGGGAAATGCCCAATATCAATCACTCGTCTTACCACTGAACAATATACAGAGATGATCGCAGCGAAGTTTGAGATCATTGTTAAGGTTCTGTCTGGTAAGTGATTGGATACGATAAATTAATCAGTTCTCGTGCCATTTTTCGAGCAATCAAATTTGGTGCGCCAATTTTGCATAATATTCAAAGCCTTTTCTGGTGCTATCAGCAAAGACATTTTATTGCTTATGAGTTGTTAACATGATTGAATTTGGAGCCCTGCGTGGCTTAATATAAATAGCTTATAGTTTGTCTTAATTACATATGCACATTATGTTAAGTGCAGTTTGAGCTGCAGCAGACAGCGTTAGCAGCGCTCTCTGTCTCTCTCTCTCTCTCTCTCTCTCCTCTCTCTCTCTCTCTCTCGATAAAGGCGTTCGCTAATCGGTCGGCTGCTGCAGCTATTCATTCGTTTCGCAGAACTCAAGCTGATCGATCGTAATAATAATTATTCTTGTTGTTAAAAAGACTAAGCATTTGGCTTCTAGTCTAAAGGTTTAGCAAGTGGCTTCAAATCTTTAAGAAAAGACTAAGCATTTGGCTTCCAGTCCAAATACACTCAATAAAGTTTATAACGTGGAAATAACTTAGTATTGTTAATTGAAAATAAAGCTATCAAAAAGCTGATAGCGCAAACAAAATAAATAAATAAATAAAAGTAATCTACCTCTTACCATAAGAGGGTGTAGATCAGGTCGCATGCATCATAGAACAGCCACAATGAAGTCGAATCCGAATAGTCGATCCACTTCAAGAACAAACACGCCGAGAAATTACCTAATTACTCGTTCCCATCCTCGACAACGTAATGATGGAAATGCAATTGAGAGTACAGCAGCTAATTGTTGCCAATTATGGTAGATGTACTGAATAAAGAAACCCGGTCAACGGTTCGAGAGCTGAATATAAGCTCCGCGGCACCCGCGATGAGCGAAGACAATATATTTCGAAACGTTTCGATTTCTCGAATCCGTCTCGTCTCATTTATAATAATAGCGACCAGCTGGGTAGCGCTCACTATAACGATTGAGATCGAAATGAATATGAATATTAGACTTCCCTGTGCCATTGCATCAAAGTTGACTTGAAGGACGCCTTCTGGCAAATTTACCGGGAAAGGAAATTGCGTGTCAAGACAGCATTTACCGTTCGTCATAGACATTGTACCAGTTTACCTAAATGTACTTTGGGTTATGTAATGAAACACAAACGATGTTCTGTTGAATGGATCAAATTATGCCATATAATCTGAAATCGCATTAAGAGATTTTAAGGCATGACTGGTTGGTACAAACGGTTTGTTTCGCAATATTCGACGGATACTTTCCCACATACGGAACTTTTGCATTTCAAAAAGTTCGAGTGGAATGACAATGCACAGGATAGATTTAATAAGTTCTAAACGAGGTTGTGTTCAGCTTCATGCCTTATTCATCAGAATTATGAGCTTCATTTCATCAGCCCAGTGCGATCCGTCGGTATGGGTTGTTGGAGGCGTATTAACTCAATGTGACGAAGATGATGAAGAGCGCCCCTTCGGCCACCGAATTATAATGTCTTCCTTTAATGCTACGTAATTAGAAATGTATATTATAATGTCATTTTTATTGAACGTCAAAGATTTTAAAGCTATTAAAGCTTTTGAGGATTTTATCATCGCACGGATTTCCCAATAAATACTTTTGAACATGACAATGAGAGTTGGAAGCTATTTGTTTCAAACACTTCTGACTCCGCCTCATTTTTGAGATCTCATGGTGTCGCGCACGTATATTCACCGCAAGCCAATGCGTCTGAAGGCAGATCACCCATAGTTTGTCATTTTTGTAATATAAATAGCTTATAGAAAGTCTTAATTACATATTATGCACATTATGTTAAGCGCAGTTTGAGCTGCAGCAGCGCTCTCATTGTACATCGCTCTCTTTGTGCAGCGCCCGCTCTCTCTCTCTTTCGATAAAGTGTGTTCGCTGATCGGCCGGCTGCTGCAGCTATTCATTCGTTTCGTAGAACTCTAGCTGATCGATCGTTTTAAAATTATTCTCGTTGTTGAAAAGAATAAGCATTTGGCTTCTAGTCTAAAGGTTTAGCAAGTGGCTTCAAACCATTAAGAAAATACGAGGCATTCGGCTTCCAGTCTAAATACACTCCATTAAGTTTATAACATGGAAATAACTTGGTGTTGTTAGTTGAAATTAAAGCTATCAAAAAGTTGATCGCGCAAACGTTTGGTGACCCCGACATGATTATTTGTTACCCGCGTATCTTTGTAATTAAACCATAAAGTGCGTTTAATAAGCAATAACACAAAATAACACAATACATTTGGGAATTCATTTGCAAAAAAACTCTAATTTGAATAACAAAAGGTGCACAAAACAGACGCATCAAGTGAAATAGAAATCCGCTACTCAGTCGCCGTTTAGTGTGTGTCTCTGCTTCGCAAGAACTTTCGTGAAAATTTTTTCGTGTACATAAGCAGCTGTGCGCTTGAGTACATAGAGACCGTTTCTTTCTCGGTGCAGTTGTTTTCAGTGGTTTTGTGCAATTGGCTGCAATTTTGTGCGCGCGTTAAGCACAGTCGCATCCGCAGATAGGGTGGCTGCGCAAATCTCGTTTAATGTGCGGAAGGTTGACGATATTTATAATTTGCAAAAAGTTTTGACATTTCATGTTCTGAATCTGAGATCATTTCGTTCGATGCTGTGCAGCTTAAGGAAAAATTAGACTTCGTGAATAACATTGAAAAATCGTTTATCCTTGAGCATGAGAAACTGAGGCGGCTTGAAAAATGTGAATTGCGGTCCATATCGTCCACACTCCGACACATGGAGTTGCTACCTAATCAGTTGAAAGTTGGCGATAAGAAGCGTTTGGTGTCTGAACCGCTTATCATAGAGAACGATAAGGAAGATGCTGATGTTGGAATTGGAGCTGGATATGGTGAAGTGGCACCCACATCCGAACCAGACATCACTAAGGATGGCGTGACGGAGGCCAAGGCTATTGAACTAAGGAGCATGTCGCGTCTGGCGAAGAGCTCCGAGGAGAATGTCCAGGGAACAACAAATTCAGCCAATGGTGACCAGGCCACTATACATTGGATGACATGGGTATCGTCCCGTTAGTCATTGTGTTCGATGATGATGCGGATCTGGACATTGAGGAGTTTGCAATTAAAGACGCCATGCCCAAGGACTTACCCGATTTTGATGAGGCTGCTGACGCCGAGGAGAAGCGCCTAATACACCAGCTATCGAAGCATGACTTCGCCAAGGACTATTTGCTGCAAAAGATATCCATGCTGCAGATGCGTTTGGTTGAGGCACAAAAAACCCTGCAGGCAGAGCGAGATGAAAAGCACGAGCTGTACAAGAGTATTGAGAAGCTGGCGCTTGAGCTGCAGAATGTGCGTGCACGCCAGGAGGAGTTTCGCTCTGCTAAGCAGGAAACGGTACGTGAGCTTCTTAAATTACAAGAAAAACATCGCGCTGAGATGCGCATTGTGAACAAATCGCTGCAGGAGGAAATAACAGCACCCGAGAATCTGGAGCGTCGGCTCAATCGGACCGCAAATGCCGGGCGATGCAGGGCAATGATGCGGAGCTGCGGGCACTGCAACAGGAGCTATCGAAGCGCAACAAGGAGACCAGCGAGGTCAAGATGTCCCATGCCAATCTCAAAAAGTGGCTGGCCGAGACCAATACGGAGCTCGGCCATGCGGTGCGACGTGCGGAGCAATATGAGGTAGAGGTACGCAACGAGCGTAATAAGGCTCACGAGGCATCCAAACAGTTGAATATCAAACTGGACGTCGCCATGAAGGAGGCATATTCGCCGAATCTTGAGAAAATTTATCTGGACCTGCAGATGATGCAGCTGAAGAATGAAATGGATGGTACCGATAAGGATGACGAAGCCAATAGGCGGGATCCCAATTGCTTGCCGGATATCTCATCGGATGGCTTGAAGAATGTGAACAGTTTGGATGGTTTGGTCACCAAGCTGCACAGCGATGTCAAGGATCATCAGCTGACGGGAGCAGCAGAAGCCACAACTGCTAAAACGGAGCAGGCAATGCAAATCATGGAAGTAGACGCAGATGCAAAAAAATGCATCTGTAGCAGCTGCTCCAAACTCCGAAGTGAGCCATACCAAAATTAACAACTGTCCAGTGCTGAATGGAGCAGGTACTGCAGGAGTAGCTGCAACTGCAACTGGAACAGTAGTTGGAGCAATTACAACACGTGCACCAACATTATTGAGGATGATCTCTCCGATCTCTCGAAGATCACCGACGTGGAGGAGGACGAAGATAATCGCCTGAGTGCCGACGAATTGCGAACGAAGCTCGACAAGATTGTGCGCGTTGCTCAACTGTAAGGAGGCGCTAGAGAAGAGCACCATTCAGCTGAGGGCTGCCTGCTTTGGACAGGATCGGTTCTGTCAACGCTACTGGAAGCTGCTCAAGGCGGATGGCATCTTCATTGAGGCCCTGAAATCGGCACAGATTGACGACTGTGGCTATCAAGAGGCACCCGAGTCCATGGACGATGAGAAGAATGCGAAATTAAACAATGAGCAGAAGATGGACGACAAGGGTTATCCAGATGAAGAGAGAGCCACAATCAGCGAATCCAACAGCAGGCGCAGAAGGAGCAGCAGCCGCCGCAGAGCCAATGGAAGTGGATGATGCCGAGTTGGTGGAAGTCACCAATCAGGAGCCAGCGAAACCAGCGAAGCGCAGCATCACCATTACCGCCGCGTTGACCAGTCGGTGCTCGTTTTTTTGATGAGTGGCGAGCACTTGTCTGCCAAACTGCGGACACATTTAATTTTTAACCGTTACATTTGCAGAAAATTTTAGCGATCTCGATGTGCTGACTCCGGCAACAATTCTGCAACCGGACCTAACGAGGATGGACTGCAACACATTTGATGATTTGTAGCGAGCCATCCACGTACATTATTTTTTTTGGATTTCGTTGACGAGAGAAGTGTCTTGTACTCTTGCAATATCGTGCTAGATGGAGATCTCCTACTCGATCTCTTCAGGTGGCTGACTTAGTCCTCGACAGGAACGAGAGTCCGCTTCCTATGAGTTCGCCACGATTTCGAGAGCTTGCGGCAATTCCAAACCGAGATGGCGTTGCGCAAGTGGCTCACTTGAAGACTACAAAAGGCGGGATAGCAAGGTGCTGTCAACAAGATGTGCCTGCTGCCTGTTAAGGATTCTGTTGAAAGGGTCTTTCAACGTTCGGAGTATGTTGGCAGCGTTGACAGAACCGATCCTGTCCAAAGCAGCAAAGACATTTAATTGTTTATGAGCTATTAACATCTTTGAATTTGGAGCCCTGCGTGGCTTAACATAAATAGCTTATAGTTAGTGTTAATTACATATCCTCATTGTGTTAGATACAGTTTAAGCCGCAGCAGCCGTCGTTAGCAGCGCTCTCATTGTACAGCGCTCTTTTTGTGCAGCGTCTCTCTCTCTCGACAAAGAGCGTTCGCTGATCGGCCGGCTGATGCCTTCTTTAGGCATCATGTAGGCGGAGGCGGAGGCGGAGGGGTCAACTCCGAGCAACTCAACATACAGTTATCCTTCAGCCTTCCAACACACTGCCGTGTGTCTTTCAAGCGGAGATACTAGCCATAAAAGTAGCAATAGACTGCCTAGAATGGCTGAAAGCTAGCCCTGGCAGTAATTAAATCCATCGCAAATCTCTACACGAGATGGCTAAACAGCATGTTATTATCCTGATCACCAGGACATTGAAGGAAACTGTAAAGCCGATGAGTTAGCTAGGAAAGGTAGTATACTACCACTCCTCGCGGACAAGGAAGGAGGAAGGAGGAAAACAGGCGGAGGAAGGAGGAAAACAGGCGCAGGTCATGTAGAAAATGACAAAATGCCACCTGTGCCCGCATAGTACACCAGACATGGCCAATTATCAACTCTAAGCGCAGCAAAGAGCTGTGCAGTCTAAGTCGAGCTAACTGTTCTGCAGTGATCGGCATTCATGCCAACAGACTAGACTCCAGGTGTAATACAATGACTTTTGCAGAATCTGCAAAGAGGAGGAAGAGGTAGGATCTCCGGAACACTTATTCTGCCTCTGCCCAGCACTTGCCAGGAAAAGGCTGGCAATCCTGGGAAACTACTCCCTAGCTGGTTTATTGGAGCTCCGACATATGAGACCGGCCAAGATAGCGAAATTCATTAACGCATCTGGCTGGGCAAATGTTAGACTTGTTAGAATACTTTGGAGGCACGACTGCGAGAGAAAATCCCTTGATCCCATTCCGTATCACAACGGGCCAAATATGGCCTATGTGTGTCAGCCCATCGCGCTGACAGCCGATATAACCTAACCAATTATGTTCTCTACCAATATAAGCACGAATTGCGGCTATGACTGATCGGTTCAATCTCTCGCTAGCATTAGCTTGTGGCGAATATATGGCTGTGCACTTTTGTGTTATTCCAAAGCTAGTAAGGAATGATTGGAAAATACTTGATTTAAATTGTGATCCATTATCTGTCAGGATAACTTCTGGTACGACAAAAGTATAAAAGAGTGATCCCTCAAGATAATCAAAAATTTTCGCAGCCGTGAATTTCTTAAGCGGATATAGATAAAGAAACTTAGTAAAATGGTCTACAATTATGAGTATGAGTATTACCGGTTTTCGTTCGAGGTTCTGGTTCTAAAATATCAATATACAATTTTTGAAATGGCCTATCAGATGGGAAAGAATTTCGCATGGGAAGTTTAAGCACTGTATTTCGACTTTTAATAGTGCGACTACCTCACATTCCGATACATATGTTATAATTTGACCGACCATGCGCGTCGAGAATAAATTTTTTTCAGCTTTTCAACCGTCCTACTCATCCCCAATGCGCAGAGCTTGGTGGGTCATAAGTTTAATATAAAACTTTGGTAGTGTTTGTTTCTATGGGCTTGTCTACTGGTGAGATTTGCTCTTGAGGTAATGATCTTTTAAAATCTACATATATTACTGATTGAAGCTTTTATTGAATTTGTTAAATTGGTAGCTCTTAAGGATGTATCTGCTTGTTGTTTGATGACACATCCCACTCCGAATTTATCCTCTGATTGGGCAAAATTCCAGCAAATTGAAAGTATCTATATGGAGTGCCGTTGAATCTGCGAAATTTCGTCCTTGTCTGAGTTATCGTCGGGTCGTTATTGACTTTAGTCTTGATCGGACAATTCAGTGACATGACGTAGTTTTCTTGGCTTCATCGATTTTATGCCAGTGTAAAATTGTTCATTTCAGCGGATTTCTCTCCTAAGCTGTGATCTATTATGTGTGTTTAAGTAAAGTGAATTCACTATGAGCACTTGGCTTTGCATTTCGAATTTGCAATTCTACTATAATTTTCGCTTATTTTCGCTTTGACGGCGATTTCTTATATTTTCCCAATTGCCCCAATCGGTCTCAATATCTTCGAATCTTATCCTGAACTCTCCACAAAAATTGTCCCAATTAAAGTCTGAGTGGGTACGGGAAATGCCCAATATCAATCACTCGTCTTACCACTGAACAATATACAGAGATGAACGCAGCGAAGTTTGAGATCATTGTTAAGGTTCTGTCTGGTAAGTGATTGGATACGATAAATTAATCAGTTCTCGTGCCATTTTTCGAGCCATCAAATTTGGTGCGCCAATTTTGCATAATATTCAAAGCCTTTTCTGGTGCTATCAGCAAAGACATTTCATTGCTTATGAGTTGTTAACATGATTGAATTTGGAGCCCTGCGTGGCTTAATATAAATAGCTTATAGTTCGTCTTAATTACATATGCACATTATGTTAAGTGCAGTGATCGGCCGGCTGCTGCAGTTATTCATTTGGTAGAACTCTAGCTGATCGATCGTTTCAAAATTATTATCGTTGTTGAAAGACTAACAATTGGGCTTATATTCTAAAGGTTTAGCAAGTGGCTTCAAACCTGCAATAATGATGCTTGTAATTGATAATAGACAGTCTCGTTGTGGAAAAGACTAAGCATTGGGCTTCTAGTCTAAATACATCCAATAAAGTTCATAAAGTGGAATTAACTTAGTGTGTGAGGAGCCATAGAAGCATGCACTTGTGAACGTGCATATGCGTGTATGTTTGTGTTTATAAACATATATACGAGTATATATGCATGTTCACGAATGAGCACGCGAAACGCCCCTGAACATGCTATTTGCGCGCTCACAGCAACTGTCCATGCAAGCCGAACTCCGGTCCTGATGCAGTTACGGCGAATTCGCTCTCTTTCGCCCTCTCCATTTCCAACGCAGGTGTTCAGCCGTTTGAACGTATCTGACACGCATGTCCATCAGGACAGGTGCCGTTAGTGCAAGGAGTATTGCGGGAGCAATATTGTTGTCCATACCTTTTGCCAGCAAAAGGGCAGTGGAGAGTTACCAGAAGATCACGCCACCAAAAGATCACGCCACCGGGGTACAGTCCCGGCAAAATGTGGCCAGCCATGGCCTATAATAGGAGCACCGCAGCACAAGGCAGGGGCTGTGCAGTTTAACGCGAGAGGCTGTGCAATTTAACGCGAAAGGCTGTGCAATAAAAGCGCGAGAAGCTGTGCAAGTGTACACGAGAGGCTGCGCGCATATATAAGTTAAAATTGCAGCATACAAGTGATAGTGCAAGGACACGGAGTGTCAAAGGACGTAACAAAACACAAGGATCAAAAGGACATTGAGGTCCTGTAAGTAGCACAAGTAGCCCAAGTGAATAAAAATACGTTTTAATGTATATAAATCGCATGTGTTGTTAATTATTGCAAATGCAATAATAAATGTTGTTGCTCGATCCCACACCCTCGACTGAGTTTTTAGCTTAGCTAAAACACGACCGAAAATAGGTTCGTTACAACTGGCGGCCAACTTTGGTGATTGCAATAAATTAAAACACATAATATATATTAAAATAAAATAAAAAATTGTTCGCGCGTGGGTGTACAATTTAAAAAGAGACGAAGTGCTAAAATATGGAACAGAATTCGATGTGGAGTTATCTGGAACCGTAGATGCTATGCGCAGATAATTCGGCGAATGGGTGAGTACTCACGAAAACAGATTGCCATATAGCACAAGATTGGAGGAGCTGGCCGCGATTCATGGCAGGCAATCGCCGGCTAGAGAAACAGAAAATGTTGCGGATGCGAGAGAGTCGACAAAAATAAACTTCGCCCAGCTGAGCATCCCGGCAACAAGCGCAGTAACGCGGACTCGATACGCCAATCATACTCTTTGGGGGTAGCGTCCACTCCACAGCCACAAAGAAGAGTGTCCATAATCGAACAAACGGCACCGACTATGTCCCAGGAATACCCCAAAGTAGCAAAACAAGTCCGCGAATGAAATTTTCGTTTCGACGGCACCACCAAGCCTTTGGAATTCCTGGTCAGCAGATACATATGGATTGAAGTTACCCGAAGAAGGCAGGCGATACACGAACCATTTAAAGTGTATATGGTGGAAATGCAGACGCTCATGCAACCACTACAGTATTCGGCGGAAAGAGTGCTTAATAAAATATACAAAAACAGTCTCCCGGATCTACAAGCTTACGCGAGGCGAACCAATTCAATTATTTGGCAGAATTGATGCACCAGGCCGAAGCGTTCGAGGAGCTCGAAGCAGACAGATAGAAGCTGAGACAACAGAGCCGCATAGATCAACCGAGATCCATGGAATCAACACGACACCACATGACATTTTTGGCAATGTCGCACAACCAGAATATTCACAACCAGGCGTACCAATAGCGGACAGAATTCGACACGAGACCCAAGAACGAGACGGGACAACATACAAAAACATATAAGTAACCAAGCGAGGGCATGCAGATTTTGCGGCCAGGACGGACACTTCGCAATAGAGTGTACGAATTCTATGCTGGAATATTGCTGGCTATGTGGACGTATCGGAGTTCGAACGTATGTTGTCCGTCGCGAAACGGACACCGGCGTCCGCCACCGAGGGGCGAGCGGGAGCCGAGCAGATCAGCCCCAATATGCTAATCGGAAGTCTGCAGGACGAGGGTGCGCAGCTGACAGCGTTGGTAGAGATCGGCAACTGTCGATGTAAAGCTACGATTGACACAGGTGCCACGAGTAGCTTCGTTATCGAGAAGCTAGCTCTTGGACTGATCAACGTAAGCCGACGAAGCGCAACCGAACGTTGAGTCCGGATGGCAGATGGCCGAAACAGCGGAGTCCGAGAACAAGTCGAGGTGAACATCAGACTAGGGCTGAGGAACATGGATATTGCCCTAATGATACTCCCAGGAGTCATCGACGACTTAGTCCTCGGATGGGACTTCCTGTCTGGCGTGGGTACAGTTTTGGAGCGCGCAGGGTTGCTAGTAAGCATTCCAAAATGGGAGACAAGCCATCAAGCAGAGAGGTTGTCGGTAGCCAAAACAGTCGAAACACCAATACATCCGGATGCAGAGATTGATCAATTTTTGCGAGGAGAATTGGCGGCATTTGGGGACATAAAAGGAACATCGCCTATAATGATGACGATCGACCAATTAAACAGCGATACTTCCCTAAAAACCCCAAAATGCAAGCCGACATCAACAAACAGGTGGACGACTTGTTGGCCAAAGGGGTGCATCGAGCCCTCAAGAAGCCCACACAGCGCACCAATCGTAATGGTGAAAAAGAAAGCGAAAAAATGGCGTCTCTGGCAACTTTTGGCAACTAAACGGCAAATCTATAAAAGATGCATATCCGTTACCGCGAGTCCACCACATTCTGGACCAGCTGAGAGAGGCAAAATTTATAACGAGCTTGGACCTGAAGAAGGAGAGTCCAGCGTTGACGGCATTCACAGTTCCAGGGAAAGGACTATTCCAATGGAAAGTAATGCCATTCGGACTCCAGAAATGGTGCCGCACGCGTTTGCATATTTGGACGACATCATTGTAAGGCCGAGAGCCTAGGCTTCCAAAGGCGTTGTTCGACGAGGTGACACTCGGAACAGGCCAATCAGCCCAAACACCGTCCGAAAATGAGAAAAAAATAAACGAAGTATTCGAAATTGTCCGGCGGAGTTTAGAAAAGGCAGCACAGGACCAAGCAAGGCACTACAACCTGCGTCGTAGACCCTGGAAACCCAACATCGCAGACAGAGTGTCGGTGAAATTACACCACCTGTCGAATGCAGCAGAAGGATTCGCGGCGAAGCTAGCACCGAAATATGGCGGCCCGTACCAGATTGTGGATTTTACATAACCCGTAATATGCAAAATAAAGGGCATGACTGACAGGCGGATAAGGACAGCACACGTGAGCGACCTGAAGCCGCACAGCGACCGGAAGGATACGGGTGAGCCTGAAACACTAAAACACACAAAAATTACAAAAAAAAAAAAACAATAGAACAATTCCAAAAGTCACACTTTTCTTGCCAAATATAAAAAGAGAGGGAAAATAAATGTGGTATTCAACAAAAATAACACATTTAAAATAACATAAGCATAAACAAATATAAGCCCAACAGGAAAGGGTACACACATAAATACATACCAGCGCCCCAAGGCGGGCCCTAAAAGCAAAGATCAACGACCGCCAAAACTTGCACAATAAAAATGCAGCAACAATGTGGGAGCAAGGGCATATGCACGCGCAGCGAAAAGGGAAACATGCAAAAAGAGCGCGTGAACTACAATCGACCGCAAACGTACAAGCTAGAGATCAACGGCCGCCAAAACTTACGCTCAGCAAGACGCTTGCACACTAAAAGTGCAACCATAAAATGTGAGCGAGTGCACATGCACGCGCAGCGAAAAGTTCATCGCACCAAAAACTAATCAGCCGCGAGTTTGCGCGCAAAAAGTGCAACAAGAATTTTGCACATGCACCGTTGGTTACTCGAGACGCACATAATTAAATAGGTAGCACAAACCCAAAGGGAGATAAAACGTCTGCGCTTGGAGATGCGTATCCAAGCGAGGCGCCGAACCCTGCGTCACATCGCACAGAAGCGGCAAAACCGCTAATTCGACGAAATCGCACTGCTGGTGCCGCAGCTACACTCCCCCAGCGTCGAGGGAGATTTCGGAAGTGAATGCGACGAGGTGGAGATGCGGGCAACACCGGGCCACGATTCACCGGGCCACGCCCCCGCACCGATTCTTGGGAGGCGGCCGAATCATCCGAGCCCGTCGAGGCCCGAGAACGCTGGGCGACGAGGAGCCCGTCGTAATATCGTCCGAGTATGAGGACACACGCGAGGAGCGGCGACCATCGGCGTCTACGGTGGATTCGGACGACGAAGAGACGATGCCGTGGCCACAAGCGAAGCCGGAGCCGGACGTGATCGTCATTTCGGACGGCGAGGAGGACGGAGAGTGGCACGAGGAGGAAGGAGAGGCACCGGGGCAGGGCGAACGCCAGCAAATCCCTCCACCCACCGTGACCGCCGACTACGCAAGGGCATTCGCGGACGGCCGCTGGAGGCACCAGGTTACACTGGTGTGTGTCTGGAAGGAGGAGTCGGGATTGCCCCCCACTTGGCAGCTGGAGGAGGAACATCCTCCCACAGGCCCCAACCACTCGCAGCGACACAGGAACCCAACACCGCACGTCGTGGGATCACCACCACCCCCGCCGCCGGAGTGAAGGCCCCATTCCTGTCAAGGACACGGAGTGTCAAAGGATGTAACAAAACACTAGGATCAAAAGGACATTGAGGTCCTGTAAGCAGCTGCGAAGCGTATATGCTTGCTACGCCAGAATTGTGGCAACAGGCGATATCCGCAAGAAACCAGACGAAGCAAACGAGGCTTGGTCTGTGCTGAGCCAGAGATTGACACGCGAATCCTGACTCACAACAGGACTAGTGGCTTCTGGTGAGCATCAGGAGTGCTGCACGAAAGCTCTGGAGGGCAGACTGAGAGCCCGGACTTGCGTAACTGGCAGGCGAAGTGCCTGGAGCAGAGTCTGGCGCACAGGAGCTCACTTCCAACTGACCAGGGACACCGGTGCATCGCGAGACGACACAGAACGAGCGGCCACTAAGCAAACAAACCCAAAAGTGTAATCACAAGTACCCCAAGTGAATAAAAATACGTTTTAATATATATAAATCACCTAAGTTGTTAATTATTGCAAACGCAATAATTAATTTTGTTGCTCGAACCCACAGCTCGACTGAGTTTTTAGCTTAGCTAAAACACGACCGAAAGTAGGTTCGTTACAAGTGTTGTTAATTGAAAATAAAGCTATCAAAAAGCTGATCGTGCAAACATTTGGTGACGCCGACGTGAATTCTTTGTGATTCGCGCATCGTTGTAATTAAATCATAAAGTGCGTTTAATAAACAATAACACAAGGCAAAACATTAATGAGCTAATTAGTAAAAATAAACTCTAATTTGAACAACCAAAGGTGCATAAAACAGATACAACGACAAGTGCAATAGAAATCCGCTACTCAATCGCCGTTTAGTGTGTGTCTCTGCTTCGTTAGAACTTCCGTGAACCCTTCGTCGTGTACATAAGCAGCAGCGCGTGGGCGATTGAGTACATAGAGACCGTTTCTTTCTAAATATGAACACAAGCACAATCGCGTCCGCAGATAGTGTGCCTACGCAAATATCGTTTTATAAGCGGAAGGTTGGCGATATTTATAATTTGTTAAAAAGTTTTAACGGAGCTCGGCCATGCGGTGCGACGTGCGGAGTAATATGAGGCAATACAAAGCTCGCGAGGCATCCAAACAGTTGAATATCAAACTGGACGTCACCATGAAGGAGGCGTATTCGCTGAATCGTGAGAAAAATTATCTGGACCTGCAGATAACGCATCTGAAGAAGGAAATGGAAAAGGTGCACACGCTGGTGATGACGCCGGGAAATTCTATCGTGCCGATACCAATGATGATGCCGAAGCCAATGGGCGGGATACCAATTGCTCGCCGGATATCTCATCGGATGGCTTAAAGAATGTGAACAGTAAGGATGGTTTGGTCACCAAGCTGCCCAGCGATATCAAGGATCATCAGATGACAGGAGCAGCAGAAGCCACAACTGCTGACACGGAGCAGGCAGTGCAGTCTATGAAAGTAGATGCAGATGCTCCATTGTTGACCATCAACAGTGACAGCACTGCATCTGTAGCTGCTGCTCCAGACTCCGAAGTGAGCCCTACCAAAAGGGACAAGTGTCAAGTGCTGAATGGAGCAGGTACTGCAGGAGTAGCTGCAACTGCAACTGGAACAGTAGTTGGAGCAATCACAACACCTGCTCCAACACTAACAACAGTAGTGGAGAGTGAGGCAAGTATGACGTCATTGCTGCCACAGGCCGAAAAGAGCAACGCACCCAACTCGATCAATGAGGATGGACACACGCAGAGCCACGAAGTGAGCATTATTGAGTATGATGTCTCCGATCTGGACTCGGAGATCACCAACGTGGAGGAGGACGAGGAAAATCGCCTGAGTGCCGACGAGTTGCAAAAGAAGCTCGACAAGAATGTGCGCGCCTTGCTCAACTGTAAGGAGGCGATAGAGAAGAGCAACAACCAGTTGAGGGCTTCCTGCTTTGGACACGGTTCTGTCGACGCTTCTGGAAGCTGCTCAAGGCGGATGGCATCTTCATTGAGGCCCTGGAATCGGCACAGAATGACATCTGTGGCTATCAAGAGGCACTCGAGTCCATGGACGATGAGAAGCATGCGAAATTAAACAATGAGCAGAAGATGGACGACAAGGATGTTTCAGATGATTACCGCTGCGTTGACCAGTCGGTGCTCGTTTTTGATGAGTGGCGAGCACTTGTCTGCCAAACTGCGGACACATTTAATTTTTCACCGTTAGTTACAATTGCAGAAAATTTTAGCGATCTCGATGTGCTGACTCCGGCAACAATTCTGCAACCGGACCTAACGAGGAAGGACTGCAACACCTTTGATGATTTGCAGCGAGCCATCCACGTACACAATTTCTTTGGATTTCGTTGGCGAGAGAAGTGTCTTGCACTCTTGCAATATCGTGTTAGATGGAGATCTGCTACTCGATCTCTTCAGGTGGCTGACTTGGTCCTCGACAGGAACGAGAGTCCGCTTCCTATGAGTTCGCCACGATTTCGAGAGCTTGCGGCAATTCCAAACCGAGATGGCGTTGTGCAAGTGGCTCACTTGAAGACTACAAAAGGCGGGATAGCAAGGTGCTGTCAATAAGATGTGCCTGCTGCCTGTTAAGGAGTCTGTTGAAAGGGAGTCTTTCAACGTTCGGAGTATGTTGGCAGCGTTGACAGAAGCGATCCTGTCCAAAGCAGCAAAGACATTTAATTATTTATGAGCTATTAACATCTTTGAATTTGGAGCCCTGCGTGGCTTAACATAAATATCTTATAGTTAGTGTTAATTACATATCCTCATTGTGTTAGATACAGTTTGAGCCGCAGCAGCCGTCGTTAGCAGCGCTCTCATTGTACAGCGCTCTTTTTGTGCAGCGTTCTCTCTCTCTCTCGACAAAGGGCGTTCGCTGATCGGCCGGCTGATGCCTTCTTTAGGCATCATGTAGGCGGAGGCGGAGGGGTCTACTCCGAGCAACTCAGCATACAGTTATCCTTCAGCCTTCCAACACACTGCCGTGTGTCTTTCAAGCGGAGATACTAGCCATAAAAGTAGCAATAGACTGCCTAGAATGGCTGAAAGCTAGCCCTGGCAGTAATTAAATCCATCGCAAATCTCTACACGAGATGGCTAAACAGCATGTTATTATCCTGATCACCAGGACATTGAAGGAAACTGTAAAGCCGATGAGTTAGGTAGGAAAGGTAGTATACTACCACTCCTCGCGGACAAGGAAGGAGGAAGGAGGAAAACAGGCGGAGGAAGGAGGAAAACAGGCGCAGGTCATGTAGAAAATGACAAAATGCCACCTGTGCCCGCATAGTACACCAGACATGGCCAATTATCAACTCTAAGCGCAGCAAAGAGCTGTGCAGTCTAAGTCGAGCTAACTGTTCTGCAGTGATCGGCATTCATGCCAACAGACTAGACTCCAGGTGTAATACAATGACTTTTGCAGAATCTGCAAAGAGGAGGAAGAGGTAGGATCTCCGGAACACTTATTCTGCCTCTGCCCAGCACTTGCCAGGAAAAGGCTGGCAATCCTGGAAACTACTCCGTAGCTGGTTTATTGGAGCTCCGACATATGAGACCGGCCAAGATAGCGAAATTCATTAACGCATCTGGCTGGGCAAATATTTGATATGTTAGAATACTTTGGAGGCACGACTGCGAGAGAAAATCCCTTGATACCATTCCGTATCACAACGGGCCAAATATGGCCTATGTGTGTCAGCCCATCGCGCTGACAGCCGATATAACCTAACCAATTATGTTCTCTACCAATATAAGCACGAATTGCGGCTATGACTGATCGGTTCAATCTCTCGCTAGCATTAGCTTGTGGCGAATATATGGCTGTGCACTTTTGTGTTATTCCAAAGCTAGTAAGGAATGATTGGAAAATACTTGATTTAAATTGTGATCCATTATCTGTCAGGATAACTTCTGGTACGACAAAAGTATAAAAGAGTGATCCCTCAAGATAATCAAAAATTTTCACAGCCGTGAATTTCTTAAGCGGATATAAATAAAGAAACTTAGTAAAATGGTCCACAATTATAAGTATGAGTATTACCGGTTTTCGTTCGAGGTTCTGGTTTTAAAATATATATATATACATATATATATACAATTTTTGAAATGGCCTATCAGATGTGAAAGAATTTCGCATGGGAAGTTTAAGCACTGTATTTCGACTTTTAATAGTGCGACTACCTCACATTCCGATACATATGTTCTAATTTGACCGACCATGCTCGTCCAGAATAAATATCTTTCTAGCTTTTTAACCGTCCTACTCATCCCGCAATGCGCAGAGCTTGTTGGGTCATAAGTTTAATATAAAACTTTGGTAGTGTTTGTTTCTATGGGCTTATCTACTGGTGAGATTTGCTCTTAGGGTAATGATCTTTTAAAATCTACATATATTACTGATTGAAGCTTTTATTGCATTTGTTAAATTGGTAGCTCTTAAGGATGTATCTGCTTGTTGTTGGATGACACATCCCACTCCGAATTTATCCTCTGCTTGGGCACAATTCCAGCAAATTGAAAGTGTCTATATGGAGCGCCGTTGAATCTGCGAAATTTCGTCCTTGTCTGAGTTATCGTCGGGTAGTTATTGACTTTAGTCTTGATCGGACAATTCAGTGACATGACGTAGTTTTTTTGGCTTCATCGATTTTATGTCAGTGTAAAATTGTTCATATTAGCGGATTTCTCTCCTAAGCTGTGATCTATTACGTATGTTTAAGTAAATTCATGATGAGCACTTGGCTTTGCATTTCGAATAAGCAATTCTACTTTCATCAATCGGTCTCAATATCTTCGAATCTTATCGTGAACTCTATACAAAAATGGTCCCAATTAAAGTCTGAGTGGGTACGGTGAAATGCCCAATATCAATCACTCGTCTTACCACTGAACAATATACAGAGATGATCGCAGCGAAGTTTGAGATCATTGTTAAGGTTCTGTCTGGTAAGTGACTGGATACATTAAATTAATCAGTTCTCGTGCCATTTTTCGAGCCATCAAATTTGATGGGCCAATTTTGCATAATATTCAAAGCCTTTTCTGGTGCTATCAGCAAAGACATTTCATTGCTTATGAGTTGTTAACATGATTGAATTTGGAGCCCTGCGTGGCTTAATATAAATAGCTTATAGTTCGTCTTAATTACATATGCACATTATGTTAAGTGCAGTTTGAGCTGCAGCAGCCAGCGTTAGCAGCGCTCTCTTTGTGCAGCGCTCTCTGTCTCTCACGCTCTCTCTCTCTCGATAAAGGCGTTCTCTAATCGGCCGGCTGCTGCAGCTATTCATTCGTTTCGCCGAACTCAAGCTGATCGATCGTAATAATAATTATTCTTGTTGTTGAAAAGACTAAGCATTTGGCTTCTAGTCTAAAGGTTTAGCAAGTGGCTTCAAATCTTTAAGAAAAGACTAAGCATTTGGCTTCCAGTCTAAATACACTCAATTAAGTTTATAACGTGGAAATAACTTAGTGTTGTTAATTGAAAATAAAGCTATAAAAAAGCTGATAGCGCAAACAAAATAAATAAATAAGTAAAAGTAATCTACCTCTTAGCCCATAGGAGGTCGCATGCATCATAGAACAGCCACAATGAAGTCGAATCCGAATAGTCGATTCACTTCAAGAACAAACACGCCGAGAAATTACCTAATTACTCGTTGCCATTCTCGACAACGTAATGATGGAAATGCAATTGAGAGTACAGCAGCTAATTGTTGCCAATTATGGTAGATGTACTGAATAAAGAAACCCGGTCAGCGGTTCGACAGCTGAATATCAGCTCCGCGGCACCCGCGATGAGCGAAGACAATATATTTCGAAACGTTTCGATTTCTCAAATCAGTCTCGTCTCATTTAGAATAATAGTGACCAGCTGGGTAGCGCTCACTATAACGATTGAGATCGAAATGAATATGGTTTCGAGTGATCCGACAAGGTAACTAATATCAGTTCGGGTTGGCATCTTAATATTTTGGGCTCAGCAAGAGACATTTTTATTGAGGATTTTATTTATTGTCTAACAGCTCAATGTTTGAATGCAAACATTGAGTTGTTATATCGGTTTGCGAATTTGTTGATTACCGACCACACGCCAACCTTTTACTACAAGGTCAACATAAAATGTGCATAGCCAATTCCAAACCTGGAAGGCCTGTTAAGTAGACTTCCCCTGTGCATTGCATCTTTAAGTTGACTTGAAGGACGCCTTGTGGCAAATTTACCGGGAAAGGAAATTGCGTGTCAAGACAGCATTTACCGTTCGTCATAGACATTGTACCAGTTTACCTAAATGCACTTTGGTCGGTTCTGTCAACGCTACTGAAAGCTGCTCAAGGCGGATGGCTTCTTCATTGAGGCCCTGGAATCGGCACAGAATGACATCTGTGGCTATCAAGAGGCACTCGAGTCCATGGACGATGAGAAGCATGCGAAATTAAACAATGAGCAGAAGATGGACGATAAGGATGTTTCAGATGAAGAGCTACAGTCAGCGAATCCAACAGCAGGCGCAGAAGGAGCAGCAGCCGCCGCAGAGCCAATGGAAGTGGATGATGCCGAGTTGGAGGAAGTCACCAACCAGGAGCCATCGAAACCAGCGAAGCGCAGAATCACCATTACCGCTGCGTTGACCAGTCGGTGCTCGTTTTTGATGAGTGGCGAGCACTTGTCTGCCAAACTGCGGACACATTTAATTTTTCACCGTTAGTTACAATTGCAGAAAATTTTAGCGATCTCGATGTGCTGACTCCGGCAACAATTCTGCAACCGGACCTAACGAGAAGGACTGCAACACCTTTGATGATTTGCAGCGAGCCATCCACGCACACAATTTCTTTGGATTTCGTTGGCGAGAGAAGTGTCTTGCACTCTTGCAATATCGTGTTAGATGGAGACCTCCTACTCGATCTCTTCAGGTGGCTGACTTGGTCCTCGACAGGAACGAGAGTCCGCTTCCTATGAGTTCGCCACGATTTCGAGAGCTTGCGGCAATTCCAAACCGAGATGGCGTTGCGCAAGTGGCTCACTTGAAGACTACAAAAGGCGGGATAGCAAGGTGCTGTCAATAAGATGTGCCTGCTGCCTGTTAAGGAGTCTGTTGAAAGGGAGTCTTTCAACGTTCGGAGTATGTTGGCAGCGTTGACAGAACCGATCCTGTCCAAAGCAGCAAAGACATTTAATTGTTTATGAGCTATTAACATCTTTGAATTTGGAGCCCTGCGTTGCTTAACATAAATAGCTTATAGTTAATGTTAATTACATATCCTCATTGTGTTAGATACAGTTTGAGCCGCAGCAGCCGTCGTTAGCAGCGCTCTCATTGTACAGCGCTCTTTTTGTGCAGCGTTCTCTCTCTCTCGACAAAGAGCGTTCGCTGATCGGCCGGTTGATGCCTTCTTTAGGCATCATGTAGGCGGAGGCGGAGGCGGAGGGTCTACTCCGAGCAACTCAACATACAGTTATCCTTCAGCCTTCCAACACATTGCCGTGTGTCTTTCAAGCGGAGATACTAGCCATAAAAGTAGCAATAGACTGCCTAGAATGGCTGAAAGCTAGCCCTGGCAGTAATTAAATCCATCGCAAATCTCTACACGAGATGGCTAAACAGCATGTTATTATCCTGATCACCAGGACATTGAAGGAAACTGTAAAGCCGATGAGTTAGCTAGGAAAGGTAGTATACTACCACTCCTCGCGGACAAGGAAGGAGGAAGGAGGAAAACAGGCGGAGGAAGGAGGAAAACAGGCGCAGGTCATGTAGAAAATGACAAAATGCCACCTGTGCCCGCATAGTACACCAGACATGGCCAATTATCAACTCTAAGCGCAGCAAAGAGCTGTGCAGTCTAAGTCGAGCTAACTGTTCTGCAGTGATCGGCATTCATGCCAACAGACTAGACTCCAGGTGTAATACAATGACTTTTGCAGAATCTGCAAAGAGGAGGAAGAGGTAGGATCTCCGGAACACTTATTCTGCCTCTGCCCAGCACTTGCCAGGAAAAGGCTGGCAATCCTGGGAAACTACTCCCTAGCTGGTTTATCGGAGCTCCGACATATGAGACCGGCCAAGATAGCGAAATTCATTAACGCATCTGGCTGGGCAAATGTTTGACTTGTTAGAATACTTTGGAGGCACGACTGCGAGGGAAAATCCCTTGATCCCATTCCGTATCACAACGGGCCAAATATGGCCTATGTGTGTCAGCCCATCGCGCTGACAGCCGATATAACCTAACCAATTATGTTCTCTACCAATATAAGCACGAATTGCGGCTACGACTGATCGGTTCAATCTGTCAATAGCATTAGCTTGTGGCGAATATATGGCTGTGCACTTTTGCGTTATTCCAAAGCTAGTAAGGAATGATTGGAAAATACTTGATTTAAATTGTGATCCATTATCTGTCAGGATAACTTCTGGTACGACAAAAGTATAAAAGAGTGATCCCTCAAGATAATCAAAAATTTTCACAGCCGTGAATTTCTTAAGCGGATATAAATAAAGAAACTTAGTAAAATGGTCCACAATTATGAGTATGAGTATTACCGGTTTTCGTTCGAGGTTCTGGTTCTAAAATATCAATATACAATTTTTGAAATGGCCTATCAGATGTGAAAGAATTTCGCATGGGAAGTTTAAGCACTGTATTTCGACTTTTAATAGTGCGACTACTTCACATTCCGATACATATGTTCTTATTTGACCGACCATGCGCGTCCAGAATAAATATCTTTTTAGCTTTTTAACCGTCCTACTCATCCCGCAATGCGCAGAGCTTGTTGGGTCATAAGTTTAATATAAAACTTTGGTAGTGTTTGTTTCTATGGGCTTATCTACTGGTGAGATTTGCTCTTAAGGTAACGATCTTTTAAAATCTACATATATTACTGATTGAAGCTTTTATTGAATTTGTTAAATTGGTAGCTCTTAAGGATGTATCTGCTTGTTGTTGGATGATACATCCCACTCCGAATTTATCCTCTGCTTGGGCACAATTCCAGCAAATTGAAAGTGTCTATATGGAGCCCCGTTGAATCTGCGAAATTTCGTCCTAGTCTGAGTTATCGTCGGGTAGTTATTGACTTTAGTCTTGATCGGACAATTCAGTGACATGACGTAGTTTTCTTGGCTTCATCGATTTTATGCCAGTGTAAAATTGTTCATTTCCGCGGATTTCTCTCCTAAGCTGTGATCTATTACGTGTGTTTAAGTAAAGTGAATTCACGATGAGCACTTGGCTTTGCATTTCGAATTTGCAATTCTACTAACATTTTCGCTTATTTTCGCTTTGACGGCGATTTCTTATATTTTCCCAAATGCCGCAATCGGTCTCAATATCTTCGAATCTTATCCTGAACTCTCCACAAAAATGGTCCCAATTAAAGTCTGAGTGGGTACGGTGAAATGCCCAATATCAATCACTCGTCTTACCACTGAACAATATACAGAGATGAACGCAGCGAAGTTGAAAATCATTGTTAAGATTCTGTCTGTAAGTGACTGGATACGATAAATTAATCAGTTCTCGTGCCATTTTTCGAGGAATCAAATTTGGTGCGCCAATTTTGCATAATATTCAAAGCCTTTTCTGGTGCTATCAGCAAAGACATTTCATTGCTTATGAGTTGTTAACATGATTGAATTTGGAGCCCTGCGTGGCTTAATATAAATAGCTTATAGTTTGTCTTAATTACATATGCACATTATGTTAAGTGCAGTTTGAGCTGCAGCAGACAGCGTTAGCAGCGCTCTCTTTGTGCAGCGCTCTCTGTCTCTCTCTCTCTCTCTCTCTCTCTCTCTCTCTCTCTCTCTCTCTCTCTCTCTCTCTCGATAAAGGCGTTCGCTAATCGGCCGGCTGCTGCAGCTATTCATTCGTTTCGCAGAACTCAAGCTGATCGATCGTAATAATAATTATTCTTGTTGTTAAAAAGACTAAGCATTTGGCTTCTAGTCTAAAGGTTTAGCAAGTGGCTTCAAATCTTTAAGAAAAGACTAAGCATTTGGCTTCCAGTCTAAATACACTCAATTAAGTTTATAACGTGGAAATAACTTAGTGTTGTTAATTGAAAATAAAGCTATCAAAAAGCTGATAGCGCAAACAAAATAAATAAATAAATAAAAGTAATCTACCTCTTAGCCCATAAGAGGGTGTAGATCAGGTCGCATGCATCATAGAACAGCCACAATGAAGTCGAATCCGAATAGTCGATCCACTTCAAGAACAAACACGCCGAGAAATTACCTAATTACTCGTTCCCATTCTCGACAACGTAATGATGGAAATGCAATTGAGAGTACAGCAGCTAATTGTTGCCAATTATGGTAGATGTACTGAATAAAGAAACCCGGCCAACGGTTCGAGAGCTGAATATAAGCTCCGCGGCACCCGCGATGAGCGAAGACAATATATTTCGAAACGTTTCGATTTCTCAAATCAGTCTCGTCTCATTTAGAATAATAGTGAGCTACCAGCTGGGTAGCGTTTGAATGCAAACATTGAGTTGTTATATCGGTTTGCGAATTTGTTGATTACCGACCACACGCCAACCTTTTACTACAAGGTCAACATAAAATGTGCATAGCCAATTCCAAACCTGGAAGGCCTGTTAAGTAGACTTCCCCTGTGCATTGCATCTTTAAGTTGACTTGAAGGACGCCTTGTGGCAAATTTACCGGGAAAGGAAATTGCGTGTCAAGACAGCATTTACCGTTCGTCATAGACATTGTACCAGTTTACCTAAATGCACTTTGGTCGGTTCTGTCAACGCTACTGAAAGCTGCTCAAGGCGGATGGCATCTTCATTGAGGCCCTGGAATCGGCACAGAATGACATCTGTGGCTATCAAGAGGCACTCGAGTCCATGGACGATGAGAAGCATGCGAAATTAAACAATGAACAGAAGATGGACGACAAGGATGTTTCAGATGAAGAGCTACAGTCAGCGAATCCAACAGCAGGCGCAGAAGGAGCAGCAGCCGCCGCAGAGCCAATGGAAGTGGATGATGCCGAGTTGGAGGAAGTCACCAACCAGGAGCCATCGAAACCAGCGAAGCGCAGAATCACCATTACCGCTGCGTTGACCAGTCGGTGCTCGTTTTTTATGAGTGGCGAGCACTTGTCTGCCAAACTGCGGACACATTTAATTTTTCACCGTTAGTTACAATTGCAGAAAATTTTAGCGATCTCGATGTGCTGACTCCGGCAACAATTCTGGAACCGGACCTAACTAGGATGGACTGCAACCCCTTTGATGATTTGCAGCGAGCCATCCACGCACACAATTTCTTTGGATTTCGTTGGCGAGAGAAGTGTCTTGCACTCTTGCAATATCGTGTTAGATGGAGATCTCCTACTCGATCTCTTCAGGTGGCTGATTTGGTCCTCGACAGGAACGAGAGTCCGCTTCCTATGAGTTCGCCACGATTTCGAGAGCTTGCGGCAATTCCAAACCGAGATGGCGTTGCGCAAGTGGCTCACTTGAAGACTACAAAAGGCGGGATAGCAAGGTGCTGTCAATAAGATGTGCCTGCTGCCTGTTAAGGAGTCTGTTGAAAGGGAGTCTTTCAACGTTCGGAGTATGTTGGCAGCGTTGACAGAACCGATCCTGTCCAAAGCAGCAAAGACATTTAATTGTTTATGAGCTATTAACATCTTTGAATTTGGAGCCCTGCGTTGCTTAACATAAATAGCTTATAGTTAGTGTTAATTACATATCCTCATTGTGTTAGATACAGTTTGAGCCGCAGCAGCCGTCGTTAGCAGCGCTCTCATTGTACAGCGCTCTTTTTGTGCAGCGTTCTCTCTCTCTCGACAAAGAGCGTTCGCTGATCGGCCGGTTGATGCCTTCTTTAGGCATCATGTAGGCGGAGGCGGAGGCGGAGGGGTCTACTCCGAGCAACTCAACATACAGTTATCCTTCAGCCTTCCAACACATTGCCGTGTGTCTTTCAAGCGGAGATACTAGCCATAAAAGTAGCAATAGACTGCCTAGAATGGCTGAAAGCTAGCCCTGGCAGTAATTAAATCCATCGCAAATCTCTACACGAGATGGCTAAACAGCATGTTATTATCCTGATCACCAGGACATTGAAGGAAACTGTAAAGCCGATGAGTTAGCTAGGAAAGGTACTATACTACCACTCCTCGCGGACAAGGAAGGAGGAAGGAGGAAAACAGGCGGAGGAAGGAGGAAAACAGGCGCAGGTCATGTAGAAAATGACAAAATGCCACCTGTGCCCGCATAGTACACCAGACATGGCCAATTATCAACTCTAAGAGGTAGGATCTCCGGAACACTTATTCTGCCTCTGCCCAGCACTTGCCAGGAAAAGGCTGGCAATCCTGGAAACTACTCCCTAGCTGGTTTATTGGAGCTCCGACATATGAGACCGGCCAAGATAGCGAAAGTCATTAACGCATCTGGCTGGGCAAATGTTTGACTTGTTAGAATACTTTGGAGGCACGACTGCGAGAGAAAATCCCTTGATACCATTCCGTATCACAACGGGCCAAATATGGCCTATGTGTGTCAGCCCATCGCGCTGACAGCCGATATAACCTAACCAATTATGTTCTCTACCAATATAAGCACGAATTGCGGCTACGACAGATCGGTTCAATCTGTCAATAGCATTAGCTTGTGGCGAATATATGGCTGTGCACTTTTGCGTTATTCCAAAGCTAGTAAGGAATGATTGGAACATACTTGATTTAAATTGTGATCCATTATCTGTCAGGATAACTTCTGGTACGACAAAAGTATAAAAGAGTGATCCCTCAAGATAATTAAAAATTTTCACAGCCGTGAATTTCTTAAGCGGATATAAATAAAGAAACTTAGTAAAATGGTCCACAATTATGAGTATGAGTATTACCGGTTTTCGTTCGAGGTTCTGGTTCTAAAATATATATATATATATATATATATATATATATATACAATTTTTGAAATGGCCTATCAGATGTGAAAGAATTTCGCATGGGAAGTTTAAGCACTGTATTTCGACTTTTAATAGTGCGACTACTTCACATTCCGATACATATGTTCTTATTTGACCGACCATGCGCGTCCAGAATAAATATCTTTTTAGCTTTTTAACCGTCCTCCTCATCCCGCAATGCGCAGAGCTTGTTGGGTCATAAGTTTAATATAAAACTTTGGTAGTGTTTGTTTCTATGGGCTTATCTACTGGTGAGATTTGCTCTTAAGGTAACGATCTTTTAAAATCTACATATATTACTGATTGAAGCTTTTATTGAATTTGTTAAATTGGTAGCTCTTAAGGATGTATCTGCTTGTTGTTGGATGACACATCCCACTCCGAATTTATCCTCTGCTTGGGCACAATTCCAGCAAATTGAAAGTGTCTATATGAAGCGCCGTTGAATCTGCGAAATTTCGTCATAGTCTGAGTTATCGTCGGGTAGTTATTGACTTTAGTCTTGATCGTAGTGACATGACGTAGTTTTCTTGGCTTCATCGATTTAGCCAGTGTAAAATTGCTCATTTCAGCGGATTTCTCTCCTAAGCTGTGATCTATTATGTGTGTTTAAGTAAAGTGAATTCACGATGAGCACTTGGCTTTGCATTTCGAATTTGCAATTCTACTATCATTTTCGCTTATTTTCGCTTTGACGGCGATTTCTTATATTTTCCCAAATGCCGCAATCGGTCTCAATATCTTCGAATCTTATCCTGAACTCTCCACAAAAATGGTCCCAATTAAAGTCTGAGTGGGTACGGGTAAATGCCCAATATCAATCACTCGTCTTACCACTGAACAATATACAGAGATGAACGCAGCGAAGTTTGAGATCATTGTTAAGGTTCTGTCTGGTAAGTGACTGGATACGATAAATTAATCAGTTCTCGTGCCATTTTTCGAGCAATCAAATTTGGTGCGCCAATTTTGCATAATATTCAAAGCCTTTTCTGGTGCTATCAGCAAAGACATTTCATTGCTTATGAGTTGTTAACATGATTGAATTTGGAGCCCTGCGTGGCTTAATATAAATAGCTTATAGTTCGTCTTAATTACATATGCACATTATGTTAAGTGCAGTTTGAGCTGCAGCAGACAGCGTTAGCAGCGCTCTCTTTGTGCAGCGCTCTCTGTCTCTCTCTCTCTCTCTCTCTCTCTCTCTCTCTCTCTCTCTCTCTCTCGATAAAGGCGTTCGCTAATCGGCCGGCTGCTGCAGCTATTCATTCGTTTCGCAGAACTCAAGCTGATCGATCGTAATAATAATTATTCTTGTTGTTAAAAAGACTAAGCATTTGGCTTCTAGTCTAAAGGTTTAGCAAGTGGCTTCAAATCTTTAAGAAAAGACTAAGCATTTGGCTTCCAGTCTAAATACACTCAATTAAGTTTATAACGTGGAAATAACTTAGTGTTGTTAATTGAAAATAAAGCTATCAAAAAGCTGATAGCGCAAACAAAATAAATAAATAAATAAAAGTAATCTACCTCTTAGCCCATAAGAGGGTGTAGATCAGGTCGCATGCATCATAGAACAGCCACAATGAAGTCGAATCCGAATAGTCGATCCACTTCAAGAACAAACACGCCGAGAAATTACCTAATTATTCGTTCCCATTCTCGACAACGTAATGATGGAAATGCAATTGAGAGTACAGCAGCTAATTGTTGCCAATTATGGTAGATGTACTGAATAAAGAAACCCGGTCAACGGTTCGAGAGCTGAATATAAGCTCCGCGGCACCCGCGATGAGCGAAGACAATATATTTCGAAACGTTTCGATTTCTCAAATCAGTCTCGTCTCATTTAGAATAATAGTGACCAGCTGGGTAGCGCTCACTATAACGATTGAGATCGAAATGAATATGAATATTAGACTTCCCCTGTGCATTGCATCTTTAAAGTTGACTTGAAGGACGCCTTCTGGCAAATTTACCGGGAAAGGAAATTGCGTGTCAAGATATCATTTACCGTTCGTCACAGACATTGTACCAGTTTACCTAAATGCACTTTGGATTATGTAATGAAACACAAACGATGTTCTGTTGAATGGATCAAATTATGCCATATAATCTGAAATCGCATTAAGAGATTTTTAGGCATAACTGGTTGGTACAAACGGTTTGTTTCGCCATATTCGACGGATACTTTCCCACATACGGAACTTTTGCATTTCAAAAAGTTCGAGTGGAATGACAATGCACAGGACAGATTTAATAAGTTCTAAACGAGGTTGTGTTCAGCTTCATGCCTTATTCATCAGAATTATGAGCTTCATTTCATCAGCCCAGTGCGATCCGTCGGTATGGGGTGTTGGAGGCGTATTAACTCAATGTGACGATGATGATGAAGAGCGCCCCTTCGGCCACCGAATTATAATGTCTTCCTTTATTATTAGCGCACAAAGTGTATATTATAATGTCATTTTTATTGAACGCCAAAGATTTTAAAGCTATTAAAGACTTTGAGGATTTTATCATCGCACGGATTTCCCAATAAATAGTTTTGAACATGGCAATGAGAGTTGGAAGCTATTTGTTTCAAACACTTCTGACTTCGCCTCGTTTTTGAGATCTCATGGTGTCGCGCACGTATATTCACCGCAAGCCAATGCGTCTGAAGGAGTAAACCTTTGCTTTGTACGAGAAGATCAACGGGGGTGGCATACCTCTTTGAGAAGTATAAATTGTTCGCTAAGAAACTGTTCTCATCAGTCGATCGGCAGATCACCCATAGTTTGTCATTGTTGTAATATAAATAGCTTATAGAAAGTCTTAATTACATATTATGCACATTATGTTAAGTGCAGTTTGAGCTGCAGCAGCGCTCTCATTGTGCATCGCTCTCCTTGTGCAGCGCTCGCTCTCTCTCTCTTTCGATAAAGTGTGTTCGCTGATCGGCCGGCTGCTGCAGCTATTCATTCGTTTCGTAGAACTCTAGCTGATCGATCGTTTTAAAATTATTCTCGTTGTTGAAAAGAATAAGCATTTGGCTTCTAGTCTAAAGGTTTAGCAAGTGGCTTCAAACCATTAAGAAAATACGAGGCATTTGGCTTCCAGTCTAAATACACTCCATTAAGTTCATAACATGGAAATAACTTGGTGTTGTTAATTGAAATTAAAACTATCAAAAAGCTGATCGCGCAAACGTTTGGTGACCCCGACATGGTTATTTGTTACCCGCGTATCTTTGTAATTAAACCATAAAGTGCGTTTAATAAGCAATAACACAAAATAACACAATACATTTGTGAATTAATTTGCAAAAAAAAACTCTAATTTGAATAACAAAAGGTGCACAAAACAGACACATCAAGTGAAATAGAAATCCGCTACTCAGTCGCCGTTTAGTGTGTGTCTCTGCTTCGCAAGAACTTTCGTGAAAATTTTTCGTGTACATAAGCAGCTGTGCGCTTGAGTACATAGATACCGTTTCTTTCTCGGTGCAGTTGTTGTTTTCGGTGGTTTTGTGCAATTGGCTGCAATTTTGTGCGCGCGTTAAGCACAGTCGCATCCGCAGATAGGGTGGCTGCGCAAATCTCGTTTAATGTGCGGAAGGTTGACGATATTTATAATTTGCAAAAAGTTTTGACATTTCATGTTCTGAATCTGAGATCATTTCGTTTCGATGCTGTGCAGCTTAAGGAAAAATTAGACTTCGTGAATAACATTGAAAAATCGTTTATCCTTGAGCATGAGAAACTGAGGCGGCTTGAAAAATGTGAATTGCGGTCAATATCGTCCACACTCCGACACATGGAGTTGCTACCTAATCAGTTGAAAGTTGGCGATAAGAAGCGTTTGGTGTCTGAACCGCTTATCATAGAGAACGATAAGGAAGATGCTGATGCTGGAATTGGAGGTGGATATGGTGAATTGGCACCCACATCCGAACCAGACATCACTAAGGATGGAGTGACGGAGGCCAAGGCTATTGAACTAAGGAGTATGTCACGTCTGGTGAAGAGCTCCGAGGAGAATGTCTAGGGAACAACAAATTCAGCCAATGGTGACCAGGCCACTATACATTGGATGACATGGGTATCGTCCCGGTAGGCATTGTGTTCGATGATGATGCGGATCTGGACATTGAGAAGTTTGCAATTAAGGACTCCATGCCCAAGGACTTACCCGATTTGGATGAGGCTGCTGCCGCCGAGGAGAAGCGCCTAATACACCAGCTATCGAAGCATGACTTCGCCAAGGACTATTTGCTGCAAAAGATATCCATGCTGCAGATGCGTTTGGTTGAGGCACAAAAAACCCTGCAGGCAAAGCGAGAAGAAAAGCACGAGCTGTACAAGAGTATTGAGAAGCTGGCGCTTGAGCTGCAGAATGTGCGTGGACGCCAGGAGGAGTTTCGCTTTGCTAAGCAGGAAACGGTACGTGAGCTTCTTGAATTACAAGAACAACATTGTGCTGAGATGCGCATTGTGAACAAATCGCTGCAGGAGGAAATTGCAGCACCCGAGAATCTGGAGCGTCGGCTCAATCGGACCGCAAATGCCGGCCGATGCAGGGCACTGCAACAGGAGCTATCGGAGCGCAACAAGGAGATCAGCGAGGTCAATATGTCCCATGCCAAGCTCAAAAAGTGGCTGGCCGAGACCAATACGGAGCTTGACCATGCGGTGCGACGTGCGGAGCAATATGAGGTAGAGGTACGCAACGAGCGTAATAAGGCTCACGAGTTATCCAAACAGTTGAATATCAAACTGGACGTCGCCATGAAGGAGGTATATTCGCCGAATCTTGAGAAAAATTATCTGGACCTGCAGATAATGCAGCTGAAGAATGAAATGGATGGTGCCGATGAGGATGACGAAGCCAATAAGCGGGATCCCAATTGCTTGCCGGATATCTCACCGGATGGCTTGAAGAATGTGAACAGTAAGGATGATTTGGTCACCAAGCTGCACAGCGATGTCAAGGATCATCAGCTGACGGGAGCAGCAGAAGCCACAACTGCTGACACAGAGCAGGCAATGCAGATCATGGAAGTAGACGCAGATGCAAAAATGCATCTGTAGCTGCTGCTCCAAACTCCGAAGTGAGCCATACCAAAATTAACAACTGTCCAGTACTGAATGGAGCAGGTACTGCAGGAGTAGCTGCAACTGCAACTGGAACAGTAGTTGGAGCAATTACAACACGTGCACCAACATTATTGAGGATGATCTCTCCGATCTCTCGAAGATCACCGACGTGGAGGAGGACGAAGATAATCGCCTGAGTGCCGACGAATTGCGAACGAAGCTCGACAAGATTGTGCGCGTTGCTCAACTGTAAGGAGGCGCTAGAGAAGAGCACCATTCAGCTGAGGGCTGCCTGCTTTGGACAGGATCGGTTCTGTCAACGCTACTGGAAGCTGCTCAAGGCGGATGGCATCTTCATTGAGGCCCTGAAATCGGCACAGAATGACGACTGTGGCTATCAAGAGGCACTCGAGTCCATGGACGATGAGAAGCATGCGAAATTAAACAATGAGCAGAAGATGGACGACAAGGGTGTATCCAGATGAAGAGAGCCACAATCAGCGAATCCAACAGCAGGCGCAGAAGGAGCAGCAGCCGCCGCAGAGCCAATGGAAGTGGATGATGCCGAGTTGGTGGAAGTCACCAACCAGGAGCCAGCGAAACCAGCGAAGCGCAGCATCACCATTACCGCTGCGTTGACCAGTCGGTGCTTGTTTTTTGATGAGTGGCGAGCACTTGTCTGCCAAACTGCGGACACATTTAATTTTTCACCGTTAGTTACAATTGCAGAAAATTTTAGCGATCTCGATGTGCTGATTCCGGCAACAATTCTGCAACCGGACTTAACGAGGATGGACTGCAACACCTTTGATGATTTGCAGCGAGCCATCCACGTACACAATTTCTTTGGATTTCGTTGGCGAGAGAAGTATCTTGCACTCTTGCAATATCGTGTTAGATGGAGATCTCCTACTCGATCTCTTCAGGTGGCTGACTTGATCCTCGACAGGAACGAGAGTCCGCTTCCTATGAGTTCGCCACGATTTCGAGAGCTTGCGGCAATTCCAAACCGAGATGGCGTTGCGCAAGTATCTCACTTGAAGACTACAAAAGGCGGGATAGCAAGGTGCTGTCAACAAGATGTGCCTGCTGCCTGTTAAGGAGTCTGTTGAAAGGGAGTCTTTCAACGTTCGGAGTATGTTGGCAGCGTTGACAGAAGCGATCCTGTCCAAAGCAGCAAATACATTTAATTATTTATGAGCTATTAACATCTTTGAATTTGGAGCCCTGCGTGGCTTAACATAAATAGCTTATAGTTAGTGTTAATTACATATCCTCATTGTGTTAGATACAGTTTGAGCCGCAGCAGCCGTCGTTAGCAGCGCTCTCATTGTACAGCGCTCTTTTTGTGCAGCGTTCTCTCTCTCTCGACAAAGGGCGTTCGCTGATCGGCCAGCTGATGCCTTCTTTAGGCATCATGTAGGCGGAGGCGGAGGGGTCTACTCCGAGCAACTCAACATACAGTTATCCTTCAGCATTCCAGCACACTGCCGTGTGTCTTTCAAGCGGAGATACTAGCCATAAAAGTAGCAATAGACTGCCTAGAATGGCTGAAAGCTAGCCCTGGCAGTAATTAAATCCATCGCAAATCTCTACACGAGATGGCTAAACAGCATGTTATTATCTTGATCACCAGGATATTGAAGGAAACTGTAAAGCCGATGAGTTAGCTAGGAAAGGTAGTATACTACCACTCCTCGCGGACAAGGAAGGAGGAAAGAGGAAAACAGGCGGAGGAAGGAGGAAAACAGGCGCAGGTCATGTAGAAAATGACAAAATGCCACCTGTGCCCGCATAGTACACCAGACATGACCAATTATCAACTCTAAGCGCAGCAAAGAGCTGTGCAGTCTAAGTCGAGCTAACTGTTCTGCAGTGATCGGCATTCATGCCAACAGACTAGACTCCAGGTGTAATACAATGACTTTTGCAGAATCTGCAAAGAGGAGGAAGAGGTAGGATCTCCGGAACACTTATTCTGCCTCTGCCCAGCACTTGCCAGGAAAAGGCTGGCAATCCTGGAAGCTACTCCCTAGCTGGTTTATTGGAGCTCCGACATATGAGACCGGCCAAGATAGCGAAAGTCATTAACGCATCTGGGTGGGCAAATGTTTGACTTGTTAGAATACTTTGGAGGCACGACTGCGAGAGAAAATCCCTTGATCCCATTCCGTATTACAACGGGCCAAATATGGCCTATGTGTGTCAGCCCATCGCGCTGACAGCCGATATAACCTAACCAATTATGTTCTCTACCAATATAAGCACGAATTGCGGCTATGACTGATCGGTTCAATCTGTCAATAGCATTAGCTTCTGACGAATATATGGCTGTGCACTTTTGCGTTATACCAAAACCAGTAATGCATGATTAGAACATACTAGATTTAAATTGTGATCCATTATCTGTCAGGATAACTTCTGGTACGACAAAAGTATAAAAGAGTTATCCCTCAAGATAATCAAAAATTTTCGCAGCCGTGAATTTCTTAAGCGGATATAGATAAATAAACTTAGTCAAATGGTCCACAATTATGAGTATGAGTATTACCGGTTTTCGTTCGAGGTTCTGGTTCTAAAATATCAATATACAATTTTTGAAATGGCCTATCAGATGCGAAAGAATTTCGTATGGGAAGTTTAAGCACTGTATTTCGACTTTTAATAGTGCGACTACCTCACATTCCGATACATATGTTATAATTTGACCGACCATGCGCGTCCAGAATAAATATCTTTTTAGCTTTTTAACCGTCCTACTCATCTCGCAATGCGCAGAGCTTGTTGGATCATAAGTTTAATATAAAACTTTGGTAGTGTTTGTTTCTATGGGCTTATCTACTAGTGAGATTTGCTCTTAAGGTAATGAACTTTTAAAATCTACATATATTACTGATTGAAGCTTTTATTGAATTTGTTAAATTGGTAGCTCTTAAGGATGTATCTGCTTGTTGTTGGATGACACATCCCACTCTGAATTTATCCTCTGCTTGGGCACAATTCCAGCAAATTGAAAGTGTCTATATAGAGCGCCGTTGAATTTTCGAAATTTCGTCTTAGTCTGAGTTATCGTCGGGTAGTTATTGACTTTAGTCTTGATCGGACAATTCCGTGACATGACGTAGTTTTTTTGGCTTCATCGATTTTATGTCAGTGTAAAATTATTCATTTTAGCGGATTTCTCTCCTAAGCTGTGATATATTACGTATGTTTAAGTAAATTCATGATGAGCAATTGGATTTCGAATAAGCAATTCTACTATCATTTTCGCTTATTTTCGCTTTGACGGCGATTTCTTATATTTTTCCAAATGCCGCAATCGGTCTCAATATCTTCGAATCTTATACTGAACTCTCCACAAAAATGGTCCCAATTAAAGTCTGAGTGGGTACGGGAAATGCCCAATATCAATCACTCGTCTTACCACTGAACAATATACAGAGATGATCGCAGCGAAGTTTGAGATCATTGTTAAGATTCTGTCTGGTAAGTGACTGCATACGATAAATTCATCAGTTCTCGTGCCATTTTTCGAACCATCTAATTTGATGCGCCAATTTTTCATAATATTCAAAGCCTCTTCTGGTGCTATCTGTATGCTGGAGCTGCAACTATTTCTAGAAAGATTAAGTAACAACTCAGAGTGGCACTGGATTACTTAAATTTAAAGCTGTTGTTCGCTCGGGCCTTTGTGAAGCAAAGTTTATTGTCTTTATATACGAGGTGTGTTTAAAAAGTATCGCGAATTTTGTGTTTTTTCAGATATTATTTATTTATTCATGAATATCTATTTTGTCCCCTTCAAAGTAATCCCCATGAGATATACACTTGTGCCAACGGTTTTTCCAATCTTCGAAGCACTTCAAAAAATCATTTTTTTTATCTTGTTCAGCTCCTCCTTCGATCCCGTCTTTATCTCGTCAAGCGTAGCGTAACGTCGTCCTTTCATGGGCCTCTTCAGTTTAGGGAACAAGAAAAGTCACAGGGGGCCAGATCTGGGGAATACGGTGGCTGCGGCATCATTAGTGTGTTGTTTTTGGCCAAAAAGTCGCGCACAAGCAACGATGTGTGAGCAGGGGCGTTATCGTGGTGCAAAAGCCAATTTTTGTTCTTCCACAAATCCGGGCGTTTCTGGCGGATTGCTTCGCGCAAATTGCGCATAACTTGCAGGTAATATTCCTTATTGACCGTTCTACCCTGTGGCAAGAACTCATGATGCACCACGCCCCTGCAATCGAAGAAAACTTTCGGCAAAACTTTCACATTCGACCGAACTTGGCGCGCTTTTTTCGGTCTTGGTTCGTGCGGCAGCTTCCATTGAGATGATTGAGCTTTGGTTTCCACGTCGTAACCATAAACCCACGATTCGTCACCAGTTATGACCCTCTGGAGCAAATTTGGGTCGTCGCGGACAGAGTCCAACATCTCATTAGCAATGTTCATGCGATGCTGTTTTTGGTCGCAATTGAGCAATTTTGGTACGAATTTCGCGGCGACCCGTCTCATGCCCAAATCATTGATAAAAATCGAATGGCATGAGCCAATCGATATGTCTAGCTCCTCAGCAACTTCTCTAATGGTGATTCGACGATTGGCCAATACCATTTTCTCCACTCCATTAATTTTTTCGTCTGTTGTTGAAGTGCTCGGGCATCCGGCACGCTCTTCGTCGTTCACATCTTCTCGGCCTTCTGAGAACATTTTGTACCACCGATAAACGTTGCTTCGGTCCAAGGTAGCTTCTCCGTATGCCACAATCAACATTCGGAATGCATCCGCGCACTTAATTTCGTTTTTCACACAAAATTTGATACCGGTTCTTTGATCCATTTTTTTGAATAGGTAAAAATCGAAGACGATCCAAAACACGTGCAAGCAAAGCAGCTGTCAACAATTAAGTGAACATTCAAAATGGCCGAGCTTGTCGGCATAAGTGAGAGACATGAGTACCAACATAACGCTACAAAAAAATCGAAATTCGATTATACGTAACCCGCGAAAATTCAAAATTCGCGATACTTTTTGAACACACCTCGTAGATGATTCAATGGTTTTACTTAAAATTAAAGTGATATTTTCTAACAATTGCGTTTGTTGAAGAGTGACTGCGGACTGTACATTATTAGCAATCACGACTTGGGCATTCGGTGAAGGATTACTACCGTTACCGGGATCATTTAAATTGCGGTCTGAATTTGCTCTTTGCGTAGATCTAGCTCATATATACATATGTACCTCGTATGGGAGCAGCTCCTCGATTCTTATTCGAATACTGTAGTCTCTTTGTCGGCTTATTTCGAAAGTCTTGAGATTTGCTTGCACTGGGCTGTAACGATGCCTCTTGCTGCATTTCAGCATATAAGGTGTTGTCGAAAAATGTCAATGCCATAGCAATACAGTCTGCCGAGCATGTCAGACAGTTTGGAACCTTTCTAATTTGCTTACAACACAATGATTTTTAAATTTGCGTTCACATGAGGTATTTGCTATAAGTTCGACTTCTCTTAAAACTTCGTTGCAAATATCATAAAAAGGGTAAGTTTCTTATAAAGCTGCAGTAATATTTTTTTGACTACGTCTTACAGCAATTATGCTTTAAAAGATACAAAATAATATAATACGATAATTCAATTTAAAGAAAAAAATGTGATTTTGTAGCACTTGAATTATTAGATGATAATAGCGATATCGCAGATTTATCGTAAATCTATATATATATTTGTAACTGTATGTTTAGCTTGGTCGATAAATCCTATAATACAGAATTTTAATCGAACGATCCGAAAACAAAATCTTCAGCACGAATAATCGAAGATAGTTTATCCTGTAGTCATAATCCATACGCAGTTCATTATTATGAGTCTGTTTTGGTCAACCAATCCAAATTGAAGAATTGTAGTTGCAAAATACTAAAACAGAAAATTCGAAGAAAAAATCGCAAGTTAGTTATTTGGCTAGATTAGTTCTAGAACCCTAGAACAACTTATAGTTAATTAGTATAAGTCCAACTTTAATAATATTGTCCTACTAATTTGGTTTAAAATCTACAAGTAAGTTGCTCGGCCCCTCATGTTGTGCGCCAAATTGTGAAATGTATTCTCTCTGAATAAACTTTGATGGTCTTGGCAAATAATCAGCGGATGGATTTGCCAATTTAAGCGATGGACGTATGCTTGGGTTCGGGTTTCGCACTCGTACTCGTACTCTCGTAGTCGTACTACCTACCCCCATCCTATCCACATATCTCACTCCAGGCCGGATTAAGGCGTTATCTGAACCGTGCCGAGAGTCAACTAGGCTGGGGGCCCGGGCGAAAAACTATCACAGGCTCAGGCAAATGGCGACCGCCTGTTCTAAGTTAACTTTACCCGGGAAATGACGATCTCTGCCCGGTCGAACATATACTTCTCCGCAGCTCGTGGGAACACAATGAAAAATTCAGTAAACGCAAATGTACCGCAGGATCTCCCTACGGAGTATGGAGCAAGATATTTAGAGGGTCGAGACGGGGAAAGGCCCTCTCGTGTGGTAGACCACCCTCCTCCCTCACCGGGACGAAAGAGCAAAGGAGTGTTTAATCCAGGAGAGCAACTTCATCTCACGGATGCAGATTGAGCGGATATTCATTATTGTTTATTGAGACAATAAACAGTTTGCAAACAAATAATTCCGAGTTTATTATCAGCTAGTGCCATATTACCTTAGAAGTAAATCCATAAAAACGTAAATTATCAGCTCAGCTGCGTTGCGCACGCGCCTACTTACAAGCACACATATTTTTTTAGGCTGAAGTGCTTATCAGCTTTTGTTGTTTTGTATAAGCGTAAACAAACGGATCATAAAATTTGAGCAGATCATAAAATTTGAGCAGCTCATAAAACCTTTCATAAATTCAGCACTATTCAAGAAGCTCAGCTCGTAAATTACTTTGAGTGTCTCGCTTAATCACCGATTGTGAGAAATTAAACACCAAATTTCCTCTGCCGGCTTCCGAGATAGATGCTCATACCATGACACTTCCTCCGCCGTGCTTGACTGTTGCCTTTAGGATTTTGGGATTCACCTCAGTGTTGGACTGTCGCCACACATAATTCCGTCCGTCCGAGGCAAAAATGTTGAATTTGGGTTCAACTTCAAATATAAATGTGTTCCAGAACTCCAAATCCTTGTCCAAGTGCGTTCTGACGTACGTCATCCTAGTCCCTTTATTTTTTGCGTTTATAAAAGGCTTCTTCCGTGGTACTCGGGCATTAAAGTCATGGTTGCGTAGTACCCGGCGCACAGTTTCCACACTGCACTTCTTCCCCATTTCATCCTGCACCTGTTGAGTCAGTTTTGGAGCCGATAGCTTGGGATTTGCCCTTATTTTCCTGATGATCCTCCGCTCTTCCTGTTCGGTGAAAATCTTGTTTGGTGCCTTTCTGCCCTTGTCCTCTATACGATTTTCGTCGACGAAGCGCCGAATGATGGTGAATACAGTTGTGGTGCTTAGATTTGCCATTTCAGCTATTTGGCGATGTGAATATCTGATCCTGAAGTGTTCCAGGACGAGATTCCATTGTTCAATGGTAGTCCGCTTGCCCGTAGTCCTTTTTGGCTGGTTGCACCCGAGATGCAGGATATAACTAAACTGACTACGAAGGATTGGTCTATTTATACCAAAAATAATCAAACTGGCGTAAAAAATCAGAGTTTTATGGCACCCAGGTGTCCATAACGACATTGTTCCAAATAATATGTGACCATAAATAAAGGTACTTTTTTACATAACCTGGCCTAGCTGGTGGGGAAATCCCAGTTTATTGGGGTCATGTATTCATTTTGGTGGTTAATATATGTACCTGCCATCGGGCTTTGGAATTTTTGAAAAATATTGGATAATTTGTTTATGGCACGCAATTAAATTTTTTGCTAGGCACTGTTCCATTTGAACTGTGAGACACTGTATATAAACAGAAAAAGAACTGATCAACAGCCATATAAACCACGTAATGTCCGTTATCTAAAAACTATTCAAAATATATATAAATTTAAAATATAAGTAATGCATTCTAAAGTTGAATTTGGTGTGAAGCCGTATATAAATACTGAGAAAATAATAAAGTTTAAAATTAATCGGCCAAGAATAGATGCAGGGCGACGAGGACATCCCCATGTCCTCTCAGCTGCAAGATGCAGCTGCAGCTGACGTCGACATGACGAGCATCGATGACGGGGACAACTCCAGGACCCAATCACCGTTTCACCTGGAGCCTCTCCTGTAGTAGATGTCTAAGGTCATCGATACAGGGCTGGCTCAGGGTCTTAGCAAGAATGTATACCAGGCAACACCTTGTGCTAGCTCTGGTACAAGATGGGGTAAACAATGGCATTAAAGGCCTGTGCACTGCAGACTCTAAGGTAATCTGGGATCGGAAAGATCCAGCACACAAGCTTGCATCATGGTAAGGAACTTCACTATCCTTTCAGAATTCCTGACTAAAGTCAGCGTTCCCATATTGGCGCAGACTAAGTGCAGCGCGGTTTCTATGGCTATTGTGTCTGCGTACTTCGCAAGTGATGAAGCCTGTCCACCACCAGAAACAGAAACCAGTTTTTTATTACTGCAGGAGAGAGATAATCTCAGTGCTCATCGGATGCGATGCCAATGTGCACCACACGAGTGCCTAACAGATTTTATATTTAAATGTACTCTAGAATTAGGCAATATCGGTCTATACCGACATTCGTGACTAGAATCAGGGAGGAGGTGCTAGACATCACCCTGATAAGTCGGTCCCTAAGACCTCACATTAGGGACTGGCACAGAGGAATCTATGTCTGACCACAGAACTATCCTATTTAAGTCACAATTAAATACGGATATTAGTATACCGAGCTGCAACTCCAGGAAAATCAGCTGGGAAGTCTACAAGTCTACCTAGCCCACAGGTTATCTGGTACACCCAGAAATCCGCTAGAACTTGATAGGGCCATATGTGACCTCAACAAATGCATTTGAGGATAATTGCCCTGTAGGGAAAACGCATATCGAAAAAGATGCCCCCTGGTGGAACGACATTCGGAAAGCTGCGCATCACCACACATCGCCTCTTCAATAAAGCAAAGACAGACGGAATATGGCATAGTCAGCACAAGCGAAGATCACTGCGGAAACGAACGCCTGATGCAGACTTAGTACTGAAGCGTGGGGATAACTCCTTTACGAGCAGTAATATGCAACTAGAACTACTTTTCGAGACGCATTTCCCAGGCAGCACACCCCTGCAGGAAGGGGGTATCAAACGGGAGAGCAGATATAAAACAGCGTCCGCTGCACCCAACGCAGCATGAATACAGAGTAGGCGGGTCCACGGACACAGCACTTTATCAGTTGCGACGTACTTTGGGTGTGGCAATTGATAACAAAGAAGTGGCATTTGATAACACAACGCATAATGCAATCAAGGCTTCCCCGCGAGAAGGTGCCTGGACCCTACTACCAGCAGATGGAAACTCGTACTGCTGCAGTCCAGTTTGTTGGTTGACGAATTACTTAACATAATTGCTAACAGTGGTATTCAATGTCAAGGTTATGCCGATGACATTGTTATCATGACAGCAGACTTAGCTTTGGCGCCCATGTGCAAAATACGATTTTATATTGCTCCAAGGCGCTTTATAAATGTCGTAGCATAGTCCAAAAAGCATGGGGTACATCACCAAAGATATTAAGATGGCTATACCTAATTGTAGTAAGACGCATGCTAACCTATGGGGTGATAGCATGGGGTACCAGGGCGCGGCTGATCACCGTGAAGAAATAACTAAAAAAGTTGCATAACGGGAGCTATGCGCACCTGCCCAACAATGGCCCTTGAAGCCTTACTGGAGCTCCCCCACATTCTAGATTACTATTGAAGTCTAAACAAGTTAATGATCAAGGATAAATAATTATCCATTACCTTTGGTCGCTGATTTGTTAGACAAACTCGTTAGTAAAACAGTATTTACCAAAGTTGACATTAGGATCGGATAATTGTAAATCTTTGCTGAAGAAAAATCTATAATGTACGTATTTCGTAACACCCTTAGCATATTTCGAGTTCCTACGTATGCGATGGGAACGGCCCTCACAAGTTTTTCAAGTTTTCAAAGATTTGTAAACAGTTTAATCTCAGACTTGATATGACATAGTAAAGTGATCGTGTACAGTGATGAGATTGAATTATATTGTGATGCAATATGATTTGGAAGAGAATTGTTGAAGAACAAGATAGAATGTTGTAATCGTAACCGACTGCGAAATACTTTCATACCATAAGTTAGCCCAGCAGATAACAAGTAACAAAGAAGGGTGGGTGTAGCCAAAAGGTACTTTCCAGGTTTGCCTTTCAAATTGCGGTAGATATAAGCTAGTACCGTTCCCTCGAAGTTTGGTAACCGTAGCTCTTAAATTACGGAGATGAGAGATTGTACATTTTGGGGCGGGAGTGGGCGTGGCCGAAAACAATTATTATTGAGAGAAGGTTCCTAGTAATCTTACTTCCAAGTTTGGTACCGTAAACTGCGGGAGATATAGGGTTTTGGGAATTTTGGAAACGGTAGTGGGCGTGGCCAAAAAAATGTGTGGTACGATCTTAGAAATCTGCCTTCTAAGTTCCTGTAGAACTGCTGCTCTTAATTTGCGGAAGACATAGGCTTTTATCGTTTTTGGTGCAAGGGGGCGTGGTCCAAAATTTTATTCAGGATTAAATTTTGGTGATTCTAGCTGTCAAATTGTGTGAGTAATATGGTCCTATTGATTTACATTACCAGGTGTATCGGTTTAGGAAATGTGGGAGATATGCGGATTTCTCGATTTACACTCTTCGAGATATCTGCATTGGCGTAGGTGTGTGGCCATACAAATATATTATCGATTCTTAAGGGTGGTTACCAGTAACATACCTACCATATGCCGATCTTTGTAGATGTCACCAACAACCTATCAACTAAATTTTGTGACTGTAGCCTTAAAATTGTGGGAGATATATGGCATTATCAATATGCAAATATCGATTTTACCTAGTCCTATGGTGGACATAGTTCTCCAATTTTTTCATTTTGTCTGACGGGAGCACAGATCAGTATGTGTTCCAAGTTTCAAGTCTATATCTCTGAGGATGTCGAAGAAAGTTGCGTTCATGCAGATAGACAAACGGTCAGACAGACAGCATGACGGGCATTGCACAAAATCAATATACTCCTAATACCTTCGGTATCAAAGTATAAAAAGCAAGATGTAAAGCAGTCCCCCAATATTCCGATGTGAACACAACTGTAAAATAAATAAATAAAAAACAAAATTAATCTGAAAATTAAAACCTGGAAAAGGAAAATACAAATCGGAAAACTGAAAACGCTGAAAGGTGAAGAGCTGAAAAATCTGGAAACGGAAAATATCTTGGGAAAATATTTATTATACTTACCATGGAGAAATCTGGAAAAGAAGTTTGGTCACTTACTTGTTGAAGGAACTGTTAAGTCTGTAGGAATGTTAGGATGAAGAGAAAGAACAAGTGTACGAAGAATGTGAGTTTGACGGCGGTGGGAGGTCCGCCGCGTATTGGTGCTGCCAAGGGGGCACCTGCCAAGTATGGGAAGTATCCCGTCTTTGATGGTTGGTTTTCAACCCCATCTGTCAATCATGGCTGGCCGCCTATTCCGGACAGAGTGATTGGGATTCTGTTTTTTCGGATGTGAAGCTAATTGACTAGGAGAACGTTGATGTGTCAGAGCCCACCACTAAGCATCTGAAGATGCATAAAACTGTTGCTGATGGAGGATGGGTGGAGCAGGAGCCATTCGTTGACTTTCTTAAGTCTACAGAGTCAATTAAAGGCTGCTGCACTTAGCAGCCCAAGCCAGCTGAAGAAGAAGAAGAAGAGGAGTAAGAGCCCGCTCGCCAATACGCCTGAGCTAGGTACACATAACACACAAACTGAGAGGGATGGAGTTTCTGGCTGTGGAGCTGATTCGGTGGCCCCCAATGCTGCAGTGAGCCATCCAGCATCTCAGCAGCAATCGTCACTCTGTAATTTGCAGACTGAACCACAGAAGACGTAGCAACACAAACATGGACGCGAACATCCATGCCAACAGTTGGTACGGCCACCTGTTACACGTCATGCAATTCACCCTTTGGTGCAACAGACCGTACAGATACAAAATAAACAGCCAACTGCTAAGCAGACAGCACAAAAGAAAACATAGATCCAGGTGGTGCAGGGTAAGGACACTGCTACACATACACACAACCCAGCGGAAAGGCATCTGGAGAAGTTTTAGGAGAGGCTTCGCGTTGCGCAAAAGGAGAAACAGCTCCGCAGCCCTCAGCCGAAGAAACAGTTGGCGACGGAGCTAAGAAGGAAGATGGATGCCTTCCTCTTCGTTATGATGTCATTTATGGAAACACTCACCAAAAGTCTCGCCTTACCATTCAGCCAGCGCAGCCAGTCCAAGATAACATGAAGACCAAGAACACTTTCAAGAAAGAAAATTACCTGAAGTCACGCCCTGTCGAAGTCACCCTGAACACTTCAAAAAATCTACTCGGTTCAAGATACCAAAGTTAAAATATGAAGTCAAGTCCGTACACGAAGTCCAGTCAGTCCGAGAAATATAGATGTCCAGTTAGTCCACGCAGTCAAGTCCATTCATGAAGTCCGTGCATTATGCCAATTTTCTACACGAAAACATACCAGACACACAATTCTGAGCATTATCTCAGATTTGTTTATTCACAATTGTTTATACTGCCAACACTATTTTCGGAGGTTGCTTAGATTATAGAAATGTGAAAGTAAATAAGGGTAGCTGACGATTATTTATATAATCGTCAGTTGCTTCCAATATTCCGATGTGAACACAACTGTAAAATACAGATTTAGAATATATTTACAGGGTGTAATGGTGCGAAAATTGAATATTGAAATATAATTGCATATGTTAAAGGCAGCGAGTGTAAATGCATATATTCAATGACAAATACATGTTATTTTGGCTTAGAGTTTAATGCTTCGGTACGCTTGGCCTTCACACTCGCCGCAAGCCTAGCTCAGCTGATACTGCCGGCTTAAGCATGCGTTCCTAAAGCTTTTCGTTCTCGAAATTGCGCTTTCGCTTGAGATGTTTCGCTTGCACCCTAAGCATTTTTTTCTGCATGCGGCGGCCAGCGTCAGAAGCAATTAGAGAAACCCGTGCGAACATTTTTCTAACATTTTTCTACCCGACATCGATTTTATTTCGTGGAATTTTCAACCCCTTACCGGAATTACGGCACTTGGTGGTGCAAAGTATGTGTGTGCACAAAAAAAACATAGCCGAAAAATAACTAAGCAAAGTGCATGTTAGTCACCCGATATCGGCAAGGCATTGCAAACAAATAAACAAATAAGTAAAACTGCAGACCGACTTGCCAATACCCATAACCAAATACTGCAATCACACCTCAAATACTGCAATCACACCTCATAAAATAATCGACCCCCACATCACAATACACTATCGACCACGGCACTGGTTGCCGACGCCCTTTCTTCATTCATAAATATTGTTGCAGAGTATTTTCTCTGCATTAGTTGTTGTGAGTACCTCCTAAAAAAAATATCTCTGAATGTTCGGCCATAAGAAAATAAATTAATTCGGATTCGAAGTATAAAAGCATTGGCCCCTTTCTACGCTGTGTGTTGCTCAACGCAACTTAGCGTAAAGGTGGTCAACAACACCACAACAATAACAACAACAATACTAAACACAAAAACAATAACGAAAAGAACAACCACACCCCTTATAAAGTCTGCCGATCAATTCTCATCCAAAAACTGTACTACACTGGACAGTTCTATGCAGCAGTTCGAGCGTATACGGTCTTTTGTTGTTTTTTTTTTGGGAGAACTGTTATTTCTACTGAGGGACAAAGCGGGCGGAATCCTCTGGACCGTAGCTCTTTCGGGATGGGGTGGGTTGTTGCTGAGTCTCAGTAGGGACGACATAGTTTTAAATTTTTTTAGGATTCCATCTACATCTAAACGACATGGAGAGACGATACCCCCGAAGAGTTCGTTTGGGCTTACAAATGCCAAAACCGATTAAAGGACTAAACCAATTCCCTTTATAGGGGGCTGTTATCTGTTCAGGGTGCCCTGAAAGGGGCGAGGTCTGAGGTGGTAGTCGACTCTCGCGTTTTATACCCTAACCCTAATCATAATCATCGAAGCGCATTTAGTCGATGATCCCCTATAAAAACACGTATCCTAACTCATTATACCACCATGCCTCCCATATATTATATTTTTCAACAAAAAAATTTATTATAAAGTAAATTAAAAAAAGTAATAAGTGGACATTTTGAATTTAGGAAATTTTTACAAAAAAAAATTATTTACAAAATTTTAATTTAAAAAAAAGTTTACAACGTAAAAATTTTAATTGAAAATTAACACCTATAACAATTTAATTTTACAAACTTACTAATTAATTTAATTAATGACGAAGTCTACATAAACCTGAATTTTAGAAATGAATACACTTTTCATTTTAATTATTTACAAAAAAAATATTACAAGTGGGCGAACCATCATCGCAGCCACTGTACTTCGCAGGTCATTGTGCGAAGCTTGCAATAAACAGCTGTTCGCGCTGCACACGCTTAAAAGAATGTTGGTGGGGTTGTTGGATGTGTTGTAGAGGTACAGACTGTAGTTAAGGGTACACTTTTTTTCCATTGATTTATTATTTATTTAATTTTTTTCCATTATATTTTTTATTATTATTATTTTTTTTTCTTCTCTTTTGTTTGTTGGCAACAGTAATAGTAAACAATGAAGCAAATCAAATTAAGCTTGCGCTCATCTGCCATGCATTTTTTTTCTTTCGCCTACGTGTGGAGGTGGTCACACGTACAGAAAGCTTTCTCGGCCCAGCATGTCAGAGAAGCTCAGCTTAGGAAAAGCAAAAGCAACAGATAAAGAAAGAACATTTTTTTGCACTTACTTGTGTCCCACGTTAAAAAGCTTTCCATCGATGCTTGGGGTGGTGTATGTGTGTACGTGTAGGTTATATGAGCTTTATATGTATGTCTTCTGCTCTTCACTTACTTGATTTCTGCCTTTATTAATTTATTTATTGATTTATATATATAAATAATTTTTTTCTGATTTTACATTTTTTTCTGATTTTTACATTTTTTTGTTTTTCTATCCAACACTTCAATAACCAAACAAAAATTGATGATGGCCAATCTTTGGCCGGCAAGTAAAAGCTTTTCGCTCTCACACCAACAACCACAACACTCACTTTAAGCTGCGCTTACGCTGCAGCGATTAGAATTGATAGAACTTCTGCATTTGCAGAATCTTTATGGGCAAGCACTTATAAGTAATTTGCAGGTTCAAATTACTTTTGGCCTTATGAGCACAACAAAAAAATTTCGAACGCATTTGGCACAGAAAAAAATTAGGAGCGCAGGTTTCGGCGGCGGGTTGTGATACACTGCTATCAGCTGCGGTGCAGAAATCCAAATCCGAAGCTTCGGCTCAAAGCTTTGCGCAAACGCAGCTGGGCGCCAGTACTCCCGATGATAATTGTGTCCCCATGGGAAAGGCCCAGGGATGGCACGACGAGGGAAGGGCGCCAAATTTAAGTCCACTGGTCTTGGCCTTGGCGTTCTTCCTCCCCCACACCTGAAGTGATTGCGCCAACACACGTTTCGCTGGTGTGTGGTTGATTTGGATTTTTAAGCCAAAGTGCTAGGAAGGGGATTGGGACTTTAGTATAACACACGGCAATTGAGGCAACTGCGGCACATACCTTATACATTTTTACAAGTCAAAACTTGTAGGATCGCTGCCGCGATGGCCTCCAATGTGGAGTTGTGTCGCTTTTTCCTTCTGCTGGTGGTTGCAGCCAAGCCTCAGTACCCAAAATGTGAAAAATCTGGGAATAATTGGCGGATTTAACCTCTAACGTTTAGCGGTGATCGACGTGGAGGGAGCAAACTTCTTTGATAAAACCACGAGGCCAAAATTCTGCAGCCTGCCCCCGCCAGTTCTTTTATAAGCAGCAAAAAAACGAATGCAAAAAGCTTTTCTTTTTCGAATTTTGAATTTCTGCTTCTTTCCTCGAGGAGAGCCAAGTGATCGAGCTCTGCAACATTTCTATTAAGGTCACTGAAGGCTGGGTGCTATGAAACTGACTCAAATTTTATCGCCCTCGATCGATATTATCGAACAAAAGAAGAGGTATCAGTACAGCAATCCTTCTAACGGCGACCATTACACCACCCGATAATATCCCACCGTTAGACGGAATATTAGCGGGAATTAGCTTCGCAAATCTTTAGCGTGGTAGGTTCCTATCTCTTTCCCTTGCAGATTTTCAATTTTCAATTTATAATCGGATCCATGTGTAATCATGTCCAAGCCAAATAATGCGCGATATGGAGAACAACCTAGGGATTGATGCAACGCTGATCTTAAAGAACAAGATGTGCTTGTCAGATGCAGATCCCATTCTGTCTGATCGTGCTTCAAATAAGAACGGACAGCAGCTAGCACAACGATTGACGCGTTCAGCCGCATTACTCTGCGGTGAGCAAGGCGCAGTATACACATTCTTTATACCTAATTCGGTGAGGAAAGCATTAAAGTCATTAGCTTTAAATTGTGTGCCATTATCACTCACGATAGTTTCGGGCACACCGAAGCAATGGAAAATATGTTGTAATAAAAATTCATTGCGGGATTTCGACGAATTCTGGAAAAACTTGTCTATCAAATACTGATAGCCATCAGAGAGAAAGGCATCTGACTCGAGGTCTACCACAGGGTTCATGTCCAAAGATGACACTTCGTTATCACAAACACGGGATAACGCATCAGGCACCAGATGGTCTTTTCCTTTACGATGTGCGATGGAGAATTTATATTGCTGTAGTCGAAATATCCAACGAGCTAGTCTGCCAGATACATTTTGCTGTCTCATGAGCCAAAGCAAACTGGAGTGGTCAGTCACTACCTCGAACTCTTGGAGTTCTAAATAGCATCTGAATTTCTCAATTGCTAGAATCACGGCTAGGCATTCGCGTTCCGTGACACTATAATTACGTTGGGCTTGGCTTAATTTTTTGGACATAAATGCAATAGACTTCTCTTAATTTTCATCGGACAATTGCACTAGCACCGCGCCTATACCAAAATCGCTGGCATCACATTGTAGAAACATTTTTTTCTAAAATCGTGATTCGTTAATATTGGTGCGGAGGTTAAAATCTGTTTTAAATTAGTCATCGTTTAGGGTAATTTTTGCTTTCCGAAACTGCTCTGCGATTCTGACCAATATGGCAAGATGCGAAGAAAAATCTTCGGATACTATGCACAAATTATCTAAATAGCCAAAGATACAATGTCGGAGATCTGGCGGAATAATATCATCCATCAGACGACACATAGTAGAGGGAGCGTTGCAAAGGCCAAAAGGCATGACTTTAAACTGGTAAAGCGGTCTACCAGGGATCGTAAATGCAGTCAAGGGCTTGGATTCTGGGCTTATCTCAATTTGCCAGTACGCATCCTTTAAATCGAGCTTTGAGATTAGATTTGCCTTGGGTAACCGGGAAAAGATGCCTTCTATACTGGGTAGGGGGTATGCATCCTTTTTGGTTGCCTCATTCAGTTTACGAGCATCTAGGCATAAGCGAACTTTGCCTAGATACTACAAGACGCACGGGTGAACTCCAGGCACTCACAGAAGGTTCAATGACATCTGGTTGAATCATGCGGTCTATTTCCGCATAAAGTAACTTCTCCACGGCTGGACTCACTGGGTAGAATCTTTGTTTTACCGGCTTCGCATCTCCCACCTCAATATGATGCTGAATAAGCGTAGTTCGACCTAAACCTTCACTAGCATTTGGTAACATTAATTTAACGACCTCTAACTGTTGTAGCTGTTGGGCCTTTAACGGATAGCTCGCAGTGTCTGCAGCTCGAACTTTGCTAGAATCTTCTTCAAGGGAACTAATAATATTTGGAGCGAGAGCAAAAGTTCTCCAAAAATCATGTCCTAGTATAAGGTTCTGCGTGATCGAGGGAATTAAATAGAGCTTCATAGATTTCTTAGCGGACTTATATGTCATCTCAATGTTTAGAACTCCCGTGATCTTCTGACTTTCTCCATCAGCAGTTCGGGCATGGGACTTCAAAGGTCTAAACTCTTTGTAGTTTTTGAAGTCCTTCAATGCCAGGGTCGAGCCTATGCAGCTTATATTAGCTCCTGTATCTAACAGACCAAGTTCGGTAACACCCAGAAACGAAACTTCTGCATAACTACGTAAATCTTGCTGATTACTGAAAATAGTAGAAATTTGTAATTTCCGGTTTTGCTTTACATTCCTATAGAACTTCCTAAGTCTTAACGTACGCTTATTATATTGGGGCACTATATCATTAAATATTCGATTCCTTACGTTTAGATACTTTTCTAACCTTTCGTCATAAGGACGATAACAAATAGGAACGGCGTCAGGCTTCACAGAGGGCTTCGCTTTCTATAAACGTGCAGTGGGATTAATTCCGTCGGAGTGCGTGTGTTTCTCCGGAACCGACAAGGATAGCGTTAAGCTTTCAGGGGCATCCGGATGTTATTGTTATTATATGCGTCGATCGGACAGACAATTTTCCCAAATGTGACCTACTTCCTCGCAATTCCAACATTTCAACTTGGCGTGGGCCATACGAACCGATGCTAATTCCCGTTCGGCGATGTCGGCATTTTCGTCTGCATCGTGGTCTGGGTCTTCTAGGGCGTATACTTGACGGCGTTGAAAGGGTTTTGGTCGAGAACTATTTTCCGAGCGACAGTTGAGCTCAAAAGTGAGATTCTCACTCATTTGAACTAATCGTCTTAAATGTCCAACCGAATGAACCGGCTAATATAACAACTTTTCGCGGGCCTCCGGAAGCAAATTGTTTTTTAAGATCTCTATCAACTCTTCTTCATGGATATGTAATGCCGATTTATCGATTAAAGAGATTAAAGCCGCAGCCTCGTAAAAGGACGAAAAGGATTCACCATGCTTCTGCTTACGTGATCTTATGAGTTCCATACTCATAAAATCCGAGCGAGAATCCTTGTATTGCTGTCGGAGAGAAGCACAGACATCAGGCCAGACAATCCGGTCGATTTGCTTATGGTATCTCCAATACCAATCTCGGGCTTTCCCAGCAAACAACACATGCATATGCTTGCATAAAGTGATAAAATCACTATCTAACGTTTCATCAGTGAGAGATTTAACGCGATAGATGAACTCCTCTACTCCTAAGCCGCGATCCATCGAAATGTAAATTCCACTTCGGGATGATCTCGGCGGCTTTTCGGTTGTACATTGCAGAGCTTGTAGGAGGCGGAGTTGGATGTGTAGGCACAGTGGGAGCTTGTGTCTCAATGGGATTCGAGCGCGCGTTTCCACTAAGGGATGAGACCAACCGGGTCACGGACTGTTCGATCATTTCTTGGATTACCACATAATCCACATCGTTCCTACGACGGGTAATGCCGGAATGAGTAGGACGATCTCTTCTTCTATTATCTGCAGTTCTCGCGAGAGGGGCTTCGGTTTGGTTAGTGCTATTACTAGCATCCAAAGCTGAAGACTGTGGAGCACTCTCTTTATGCGTAGGCTCTTGGCCAACAGCAGAGGTAGAAGGCTGGTCTGGAATTTGACTTAAGGATTTAGCGGGTTGTTACTCTATGAGGAACAGGGACTGGCGGCGGGGCCAGTTGTTTTGCTCTTGGCGAGCAATTTCCGATTACTAATTTCGCGTTGGGTAAAGTAATTGGCTCACTACAACTATAGCAGACAGAATTTTGTTCTAGCCAGGATTCTAGACAGCGCTTATGGAAAAGATGACTGCAAGGTAACAGGTAACACGGATGTGTATTATTCATTCCCTGATTACATCTCTTACACAGAACTTCCGCTTCCATGACTGTACGTGGGATATCTTTGGGACTACGTTCTAAAGGCATTTCTTTTTCTACTTTATTAAGGATTTGATTATATAAAATGCGTGTTCCTGGTTGCGACATTGAATGGTAATATAAGAGAAGGACAACACAATTCTAGGACACTCTGGATCAGATGACAATTGGTTTTAAGTTCTGGGTTATTTCAACTATAAATGGGAAGGCAATTAACTTGATCTAACATAACACTTGAATTATTCGGCAAGGATATGCAAAAGCATATGATCGCTAGTTCCAGGCAATAATACAAATGAACCTGTTTTCAAGCACCGTCAAATGTTCTCAAACCATTGTTATGTTCTTTGGAGCAGACAATTTTTCCCTCATTCTTGGTAAGAAAAAGTATATCTCATGGACAATCAGTGTTGGTATCCGTGCTAAGCCGAATTACAACAATATTCTGAAATTGTTTAAGACAGTATTTTCAAACCTAATCATAGGAAATAATGCCCTCTTCAAAAACATAGAAAACAAACGAGCAACTATTGTGAGAGGTTCACACCCGTGACCGACGATGTTGTAAACGGTCACTATTTTGTTCATTTTATATGAATTCCAAGTCTGAATATCTAAGGCAGAATACTCAGTATCGTAGGTTCATATATAACAAGAATTATTCCTCCATATGCGGAAGCTAGACTAAGCAAATCAAAACTTCGTCAGCACCGGGAATACTTAGAAAATTTAAAAATTTTGGTTTCAACTCAACACAAGGGGGATTGTGCAGCAACTTACAAGAACTCGCCTCCGAGTTGGGTGCTAAAACTTCCGTCGAGCAAGTCACAACGCGTTTTACAAGTTAGTCATACATTGCGGCATTTTTGTGGGGAAGACTACCGATAACTCTGAATTTTAAAGCCGTCTTTAAACTATTTACGGTAGGGCCATAGCGTTGGGCGCCAAAAACTATATAATGTCTATTGGTCAAAAACTATATAACGTCTATTGGTCAGTTCTCGTCCAAAAACTATAATATACTGGACATTTCTACGTCAGCCGTTCGAGCGTATACGCTCTTTTTGTTTTTGGTTTTTTTTTTTTTTTGGAGAATTTCTATTGAGGGACAAAGCGGGCGGAATCCTCTGGACCGTAGCTCCTTCGGGATGGGGTGTGTTGTTACTGAGTCTCAGTAGGGACAACATAGTTTTAATTTTTTAGGATTCCATCTACATCTAAAAGACATGGGGAGACGATATCCCTCGAAGAGTTCGTTTGGGTATACAAATGCCAAAAACGATTAAGGGACTAGACCAATTCCCTTTATAGGGGGCTGTCATTTGTTCAGGATGCCCTGAAAGGGGCGAGGTCTGAGGTGGTAATCGACTCTCGCGTTCTATACCCTAACCCAACCATGATCATCGAACCGCAGTTAGTCGATGATCCCCTATAAAAACGTATCCTAACTCATTATACCACCATGCCTCCCAGGAACGTTACGATTTTAGCACTGCATGATTATTTCTCTTCGGGTTTATTCATTTTCATTCATCATCATTACGGGCACCTAGTGTTAGCCACATAATGGGAGTGATTAAATTTATAAGATAAAAGTAACTTACAGATTAATTAACAAAGAGTAGTATTTAATTAAGAAATTTAATTCTAAAAAAACCATAATTTGGTATTTTTCAACAAAAAAATTTAATTATAAAGTTAATTAAAAAAATGCATAAGGGGAAATTTTAAATTTATGAAATTTTAACAAAAAAATTAATTACAAAAATGTAATTAATAAAAAAATGTCACAATATAAAAAAATTTAATTGAAAATTAGCCCCTATAACAATTTAATTTTACAAACTTATTAATTATATTAATTAATGACGAAGTCGACGTAAGCCTGAATTTTAGAAATTAATACACTTTTCATTTTAATTATTTACAAAAAAAATATTACAAGTGGGCGAACCATCATCGCAGCCACTGTACTTCGCAGGTCATTGTGCGAAGCTTGCAATAAACAGCTGTTCGCGCTTCACACGCTTAAAAGAATGTTGGTGGGGTTGTTGGATGTGTTGTAGAGGTACAGACTGTAGTTAAGGGTACACTTTTTTTCCATTGATTTATTATTTATTTAATTTTTTTCCATTATATTTTTTTATTATTATTATTTTTTTCTTCTCTTTGTTTGTTGGCAACAGTAATAGTAAACAATGAAGCAAATCAAATTAAGCTTGCGCTCATCTGCCATGAATTTTTTTTTCTTTCGCCTACGTGTGGAGGTGGTCACACGTACAGAAAGCTTTCTCGGCCCAGCATGTCAGAGAAGCTCAGCTTAGGAAAAGCAAAAGCAACAGATAAAGAAAGAACATTTTTTTGCACTTACTTGTGTCCCACGTTAAAAAGCTTTCCATCGATGCTTGGGGTGGTGTATGTGTGTACGTGTAGGTTATATGAGCTTTATATGTATGTCTTCTGCTCTTCACTTACTTGATTTCTGCCTTTATTAATTTATTTATTGATTTATATATATAAATAATTTTTTTCTGATTTTACATTTTTTTCTGATTTTTACATTTTTTTGTTTTTCTATCCAACACTTCAATAACCAAACAAAAATTGATGATGGCCAATCTTTGGCCGGCAAGTAAAAGCTTTTCGCTCTCACACCAACAACAACAACACTCACTTTAAGTTGCGCTTACGCTGCAGCGATTGGAATTGATAGAACTTCTGCATTTGCAGAATCTTTATGGGCAAGCACTTATAAGTAATTTGCAGGTTCAAATTACTTTTGGCCTTATGAGCACAACAAAAAAATTTCGAACGCATTTGGCACAGAAAAAAATTAGGAGCGCAGGTTTCGGCGGCGGGTTGTGATGCACTGCTGTCAGCTGCGGTGCAGAAATCCAAATCCAAAGCTTCGGCTCAAAGCTTTGCGCAAACGCAGCTGGGCGCCAGTACTCCCGATGATAATTGTGTCCCCATAGGAAAGGCCCAGAGAAGGGCGCCAATTTAAGTCCACTGGTCTTGGCCTTGGCGTTCTTCTTCCCCCACACCTGAAGCGACTGCGCCAACACACGTTTCGCTGGTGTGTGGTTGATTCGGATTTTTAAGCCAAAGTGCTAGGAAGGGGATTGGGACTTTAGTATAAGACACGGCAATTGAGGCAACTGCGGCACATACCTTATACATTTATACAAGTCAAGTCAGCCTCCAATGTGGAGTTGTGTCGCTATTTCCTTCTTCTGGTGGTTGCAGCCAAGCCTCAGTGCCCAAAATGTGAAAAATCTCGGAATTATTGGCGGATTTAACCTCGAACGTTTAGTGGTGACCGACGTGGAGGGAGCAAACTTCTTTGATAAAACCACGAGGCGAAAAGGCTGCAGCCTGCCTCCGCCATCTCTTTTATAATCAGCAAAAAAGCGAAAACAAAAAGCTTTTCTTTTTCGAATTTTGAATTTCTGCTTCTTTCCTCGGGGAGCCAAGTGATCGAGCTCTGCAACATTTCTATAAAGGTCATTGAAGGCTGGGTGCTATGAAACTGACTCAAGATTTATCGCCCTCGATCGATATTATCAGTAGTAGGGTAATGAGGATTCTATGACAGGAAGCGGTTTATTGCTTTTGAATTTTAATTGCTTCATTATTGGAGCTAATTTATTGCTTTTGGGTGGGGGAGTGACAGGTGTGTGACCTTTTTTAGGAAAATGTGTGATTTTGGATCACGTATGAGACATTTATGATCGAAGGGTATAGATTTATGGCTGACCCTTTTTATTGTGGGTTGGCATGAGGTGGAGGATCACTCAGCAGCACTTGTGTGTGCGTACGTGATTGTGGTTTTAAGGAGAATATTGTGTGCTAGGCATGTAACCTGTAACCTGTGTGCTAGAATCAGGTGGAGGATCACTCAGCAGCACTTGTGTGTGCGTACGTGATTGTGGTTTTAAGGAGAATATTGTGTGCTAGACGTGTAACCTGTAACCTGTGTGCTAGAATCAAGTGGAAGATCAGCTAGCAGCTGGCGCACTGTTGTGCATGTGCATGATTTGATTTTTGAGGGTGGGTGCAATGATCAGTGGAAAGGTAATGTTCGCTTCTCTTTTATCACTTTTTGTCAATGTATAGAGCTCATACGACACCTCACACCTGAATGTTTTCCCACACAATAATTAAAGTATTACTTGTGTAAACTGTTGTCAAGAACGCTCTTCGCACGTACGTTTGCCACGTGCTGGTACCTTCTTCGTGTGTTTGGATCTCCCCTGTTTGAGTGACCCTCCTTATGTTCATTTCACAATAATTTGAGATAATAGCATGCGCTGCCTTGTGCACCTGCGCTCTTCATACCTTGGTTTATAGAGTTTAAAATGTTTAAATAAAAGAACTTTTTTTTTCCTAATTTTCATAATATAATTTATATATTTATTCTTATTGATATAGTTTAATTTTAGGATACATGTACATTATGAAAGTATATTATTATTATTATTATCCATTTTGCTTAACCTCTTTCTTAGGTTAGTGTATTGAAATATAAGACGATCCAGTTTTCTTTTATATGATACAAAGTAGTGACAAGCACATGTATCAACTCCCTCTCTGGCGTTATCCGAAGACCATGAGCAAACTGTCAAGTGCTTTCCATATTTTGATTTAATTAGACGATAGTTTTCATACTCCAAGAAAAATACTCGGTATTCCTCCAACAATTTAGAATGTTCAGGGAAAATGACATCCTCAAACTCCTTGAGGAAATCATCAATTTTCCTTACATTTGTTCGAAATAAGACCCATTCTGTTGTGTATTCTCCAAAAGCAGAAATGCAACTGAAGAATTATTTTACTTTATTTATAAAGTGTCTATACTTGTGTAACTTTCTTTTGTAATACTTGTCTATACTGGTTTACATCTTTTTTTATTTCTTTTCCCATCTTTCTTGAAATTTCAAAGCATAAGCGAGTTAAATCAATTTCTGCTTCATGCCCATAAGACGCATCTAAATCTAAAAGTTGTACATCATATTTCCCCAATTTTGAACATTTGGGAATAATATAATTATTATATATATTACAAATTTGATTTTTAAGCAGTGTGTTCCAACATAAGAATGATGTGAAAAATATCCCTAATCTTATGAAGGCTCTCCATGATTCACTATCAAATTCAATTTTATTTCCATATTGATTTAAAATTAATATGCATTGCTTATCGGATTTTCTAATCTTAAAATGACACTTTATACTCTCAATCTTCGGATTATCAACTAATGCATCAGGCATCAAGAACTCAAACTGTTCAAGCCTTAGCTGGATATATTCCTTAAACGTTAGTAATTGAATCCATTCATCTTTTCCAAATCCAATGAAATTACGCTTATGCTGCTGCATCCAAACCATAGGTGTAAATCGTCTCGTTGTTGAAAACCCACACTTTAATTTTAGTTGTAGATTAACAAAATACTCAAAACCAAAAATGATTTCGTGATCTTGAAGTTTTCGTGAATTTCTAGATTTTCTTAGCTGAAGTGTGTCCATATCGATTGAAAAGTTGTATCAAACTAACTTGAGCATTGAATTGTGAATGCTATTTAAGGCGAAGAGTCTTGCTCATGCTGCTCAGTGCATTGCCCACATTAGACAAAAAATGTTGAAGATAGACAGAAGCTCGTGTGTTCTTCTTGACTTTCAGTATATATTTGGAAACGAGCAACAAATTTTTCTAAAGGAATTGGCCTTCATGCAAGCAGGATCAATCCTTCCGAATTTCTTTCACTTCAAGCCTCCATATGATATAAAAGAGCTGGATGAAATAACGAGAAAAACACTAAAAACTACTAAACAGTACGTCGATGGATTGGATTGGTGATATATTAAGTCCATTGAATAGTTTCGCTACAGTTATTGTACGAGGTCGAGCAAAGAAACAGTTTTTAAGTAAATATTTAACTACAAAAATAGTTGATTTAGAACTAGATCAAAGTTTAAGACACTTTCAAAACTTTTTCACAAATTGTAGAATACATAAGAAAATAACAAACCAATGTGCTCTAAACAATTTATTTAAACTCTTTGTAATCTTAGAAAACTCTAATTTTGAAATATATGGAAATTAGAATTTGATTATACCATTATGTTCCTAAATATAAACAAACTAAAAAATCGATAAAATTTCGAAATATTGAGTTTTACTTTATTCAATTTAGTCAATGGGTTTACATCGCACTTAAATTAGAGATTATAATAAAATCTAATACAACTCGTGCGTTTCTTAGGGCACATACACCTTTATTTAGATGAGACCCACAATCGGAGAAAACATTTAATTTCATCACATCTAATCGTGGACAACCAAAGTCTTCAATGTTGATTACACACGTCTTTAGAAACTTTTCAAGAAACTTTTTCTTTGTATCTCCCTTCGTGATTACTCTCATATCCTTGAGAAGCTCACGAAGATAGTTTCTGACTTCTAAAAAGCTATAATTTCCATCATTCCAACAGAGGTTGTGCTGATTTCTTGTTAACCATATTGCCGTTTTACGGGCCTTCTTCGTTAGTCTAAGAAAATCATATGGTGGTCTTATAAGGTAATGAATATCATGATAATAACCATTCTTAAAAACAATAGCAATTTCTTTTAATATAAAATGATCATAATTTCCAAAAAACCCTTGAATGTCCACAACTACTTGATTCTCCATCGAATTGATTTAAACAATGCGCTGAACTAATCCTGTTAATGGTGAATACTCAACTAACCGATCATGCATAAGCAGGCAATATACTTTAGTGTCTCTCACACTTGCACTCTCCAACTCGATGGAAACTCTGATATCGATCGGTCCTGTTTTAACAGACTCATTCTGATGTGTTAAATCTATAACAACAATCGGTGCTTTTTCCTTAAATTCCTTAGGTGTTAACAACGGTTCAGATTGCTTCATATAGTAACTTGCTTGGAAATTTGCATACATATCATACAAAGTTGCAAATCGTTCGCGGTTAAAATTTATATTCATATCATCATAGGGATATGTTTCAGAGTTCAAGTACACTTTCAAGTTTCGCAAATGATTTTGAATCAATTTATTATCCTGTATAAAGGCTATTATAGCGAAACGGGGGCGCTCTCTATTTGCTGCAAGTTTTACATTCCACACATGATGAGTACCTTCTGCTAGTGTTGGATTGAGATAACAATCCCAACTGCGGAAAGCTAGTGGTAGTGAGCCTCCATTTTTTGTTATATTTAACATTAGTAATTTCTTTTCGTCACTGAGAGTAATATGTGGTACTTTCCATGTAATATTAGTTATATTTAATTTATACTCAATACTTCCAATTTTACTATGATATACATCATCCATGTTTTTAGTTATGAGTAGTATTAATTCATGTTTGCAATTTAATAGGACTTTGTTATAGTCTTCACAAAATCCAAGTAGGTATTTAACAGGAATAGAGAAATTAAAATATCCATCATTTGGCACTAGTTTTTCGTTTCCATTAAACCAACCAGAATTCTCAAGCATTCGACTTTCAGGTTTATTCAAAGAAATATAGTTTTTTAAAGTTGTTGAAGTGCCAACAAATCTAGTTCGATCAATTTCAATTCCATTCAACTCGTATCGAATCTCATCAAAAAGGTAACTCATGCAATTGTTTTTCAGTTTACCACCTCCAGTAGGCGCATTGCTAGCCAAAGATATCAAGCCTTCAATATTAATAAAACTCTCGCTCGGTAGTACATATAAGTCCTGATTCTGGATTGTGATTCTAACTTCATCATTGCTCTTAAATGATTGTAGATAGGGAGAGTAGCTATGGTATTCTTTTTTGATTATGCTCTCATCCGAATAGGGTTTCTCTCGAACTGTTAATAAATTAGTCATTGTTCTCTAATTTTTAAACCCAATGACCTTAAAAACAATTTGTTCTCTGTTGTGAGTGTTGTCCTTAACGACCTTCTTTCTTCTGCAGTATAACTCAAAGTGTTTGATAATGGAGGATAGCATACATTTTTATTGTAAATAATCATTTTTGCTGTCTTAAATGTAGGCGAAGTGTAACACTCTCATTACGCAAATTTACTAAATTTCCGTCCTGATCAACAATCCTTATTTTTAATGACTGTATCTCTCTCGTGTTCACTGGGAAATAAATAAGATTGTGTGGCTTCTCACTCATTTTATAGCCTGGGGGGACATTTAAAGCAAACTCATGCAATACATGACTTGATTCTGCATTAACATATGATCCGCTTACAATATTACATTCTATTCTAATTGTATTTACTTTTAAAATATCAACAGGCTGGTCTGAGATGTGTATAGAATTCGGTGTTAGTACTTTTTTATTAAACCCGAATAATTGACCAATAGTATTCCTTTTGTTTAAATATATAGGGTCTTCCTTAGTTGAAATCATCACTTGAAGCGTATTATTGTTACTTTCGATGAGAGGGTGTTTTAATTTATTTGGTTCTTTTTCCTCCATTTTCTCAATAATAATATTTCTTATATCACTAAGCTCATATGATCCAACAGGTATCTCAAAAACATGTTCACCAATATGAAATAAATTATTATCGTGATCAACATTTGGAATTGAGTTATACATGTGGAAATCAATGAGTGCACACTCATAATTTCCCTTCAATTCAATGGGTGGATGATAGTTTGCCATTAAAATTGAGCTGTTGCCCGTTAATGTAAGAGTTGTTGTCATTTCGATCGATTTTTGTTAAGTGAACTAATAATGAGATTTGTTCATATTATATTTCAAATTCTAATAAAGTCAGCGAATCCCCGTCTATAGCGTCCATTTTCCAGAGGATCATCTTTACTTATAAGTACAAAACCATATTTTTCCTTCCAACAAAATTGACAAATATTCTTAAATTTATCAAATTTCATATCTACGCCTACATGATCTTGATACACATGTTTCATATTTAGTTCATCTTGCTTGAACATTATTATTAGATTTGCATTATCACGAATAAGATGCTTGGGGATGCATGTATACGTTTGACATAAATAAAACGCATCAATGTTATTATGTCGTCCCATACAGAAGTATGCACGAATATTATTTTGTTTTTCACAAGCAACATCATCAAAAATCATTATAGAGTTCTTTTTGGCTTTACTTGGTGCTAGAACACTTTCATTTTCTGAAAATGTAAAATATCCCATCCCTTTTATTGGGTTCACGAGTGTTTTCAAGTATTCATATTTTGGTTGATGTAAAGACTTTGAATATAAATAAATATTTTCAAATTTTAGTCCATTTGGGCTTTCAATCAAACTGATCATTACATTGGTTTTCCCACAATTAGAAGGTCCAACAATTAGGGCTCTAATTGAATTGGGTAATAATCTGCTATGTTTAACTTGTTTGTCTTCTCCATTTTTAAAATCGATATTCCTCACTTCTATGTTCGTTTTTTGTTTTATTAATCTCATATCAGATACACTTCTCTCAGCAGATCGTTACTCTCTTGCAAGTCTTTGAAGAATAAACATCAATTAAAATGGTAGTGCGCTTTTATAAATCAACTAGTAGCAAATCACAGCTCTATCGGGGTAGAGGTCTTATCAATAAAATAATCAACTCCCTCCCAATTGAACTACATATACCAGGTTATCAGTTCTGTGGTCCAGGAACTAAGCTAGAAAGTCGTTTGGAAAGAGGTGAAAAGGGAATAAATCCATTAGATGCTGCTTGTAGAGAGCACGACATAGCATATGCTAATCATAAAGATTTGAGAAATCGGCATATAGCTGATTCAAATTTGGCCGAAAGAGCGTGGGAGCGTGTAAAGGCATCTGATAGTACTCTTGGGGAAAGAACCGCTGCTTATTTTGTAACCAACATAATGAAAGCAAAGAAAAAATTTGGCATGGGACTCAAACAAAGAGAATATAAAAAGCCATGTGAGAAAAAGAAAAAATTCATGCATGCCGTAAGAGTGGCTACCAGAGTATTAAAGAAGGAGAAGCCTTATGATATTCAATCTGCGATAAAAATCGCGAAAAAAGCAATAAGCAAGACTTTTGGGCGAAAGAAAAATGATGTAATAATTCCTCGAGTTATTAGTGTTCCGAAAGTTGGTGGCTTCTTGCCGCTTATACCCATTATAACAGCACTCGGAGCATTAGGGGGACTTGCCTCTGGTGGTGCAGCTATTGCAAAAAGTATTAATAGTGCTAAAAATGCAAAGAAAGAATTGGAAGAGAATAAACGTCATAACAGAAAAATGGAAGCCATTGCATTAGGCAATGGACTCTATCTAAGACCATATCAAAAGGGATATGGTATATCAACTGACTTTCCAAAAAACTCTTAATTCAGCTACCTAATAAGCCGCTCTCAAACATTGACATTGTGAGTTTTGCTCACAAACATATCCCCTTTTTCAGAGGTGTATTTATGAGAGACTCTTTACCAAAACGAGTACGGAAAAGAGAATGTGGTATTGTTAACTTGGACATTTCAACTGGAGCTGGAACGCATTGGGTAGCTTACTACAAAGCAGATAAGCAAATCAGATATTTTGATAGTTATGGAAATTTACCACCACCTCTAGAGCTTATTAGATATTTAGGAGATAATATAAAATACAATTATAAGCAAGTTCAACGATTCGGTTCTTTTAACTGTGGGCACTTATGTTTAAGATTTGAAATTTGAAATTAACTTGTATTCAACTTTAAACAAATAAATGAATAAAAATCGGATTATATTTTATTTTATTTTAGTATATAACAACTATATATAGTTATACTATCTTTAGTGTGATTAGAGTGTGTGTATTGTTTACATCGGAAACCATCTGAAAAACCGCGTTAAACTGTGTTAAACCACATAAAAACCGTTATTAACTACATGATAAACTACATCAAACCGCTTGAAAACCAGAAACCAGCTCTAAAGGCGTTTTCGGTTTAGATCTGGTGGTTTTTTTAAAATTAAAAATGAATGAGCATATACTGAAAGAATTGACAAAAACAAGAAACGCCCTGAAAAGAAAATTTCAAAGCATTAAATTAGGTAGAGCCGCAAATGAATATCAATTAGAGGAAACGTTTAAGCCAATAACACAACCTCTTCAGAAAATAGTTAAAGGGAATATAATAGCAAATCACTTGATGAAAGTAAAAAAAGAAGAGGAGGAAGGACAATTAAATAGTAGAAATGAAATTAAAAGAGGTGAAAACTTTAGTAGTATTGGTGAATATTATGATGCACTGGAAAGAGGAATATCTGAGTTTCAAACACAAGATTTATCGTTAGCACCAAGCGAAGAGAGTTATAATAAACCTGATACAATTAGTAATGAAGACTATAATCAAACGAATGATATAACTGATGAGTTCTTTAATCTTAGTTTAAATGATTTAGAACGTCAGAAAAAGCTGGATAAAGCATTTGGACCTACTAAAAAAAGTGGACAAATTAATTTGGGGAGTTCTAAAATATCTATTTACGAGAAGAAAATTATGCTGGAATCTGGTGAAAAGTGGAATCTTACTCCGGGATTATATTCTTTGATTTACTTGAAAGATCCAAAAGGTTATACTGAAACAGATTTGGATGTATATCAGAAAATCTTATCAAAAACCAATGCCCATAGGAAAAATTATCTACCTGATGGTGCGCTTAAGGGAAATCGTTCAAAAAAGTACACTGAAATAATAAAAAAACTTTTCTCAAAAAAAGATGATCCAAGTGCAATGTCTACACCTCTAAATAAGAAATCTATGCATAAGGGTGGAGGTTTTATGACACTCAGCTTCAACTAAGCCAAATTATGTATATTGGGATGATCCAAATGAGATCGTTGATAGACTTAAACTTTTAGTTGGCTCACAGGCAGCTGGTAACACTAATCATAATAATGAAATCGTTTCGATAGTTGAAGAACTTCGTGAAGCAAAAATTATTTATTGAATAAATAAATAATACGGTGACTATCATTAATTTAGTATTATCAAAATGCCTCTTGACAAGTTTGGTCACTTCTTTTCAACTAGTCATGAAAAAGAAAGATCAAGTATAAAAAATCAAATTGCTGGTGTTCTACTTGATGTTGATCAGAACATTAATTTTTTAAACAAACGTCTTAAGAATGTTGGTGAACCCGTGGAAGATAATGATGCGGTTAGTAAAGTCTTTATAGAAAGAAAAGTAGAAGAAACAATGGAGAGCTTTGAAAATCTTTTAAAAGGAAAAGATCAGTCAGATCAGAAAACAATAAGTGAAATATCATTTACAATTCTTCATGAAATTAATAAAAATAGAATTGAGGTGGAGGAACTCTTGAAAAAATCAGAAAGTTCTTTACAAACGAATTTTAATTCGCAAATAGAGTCAATAAGAAGTTTATTTAACGGTGAAAATCAAAATATAAGTTTAAATATAGACTCTTTAAGATTCAACAATAAAATAGATAAATAATGTGTCTTGTGTGTGCAACGAGTTATAATCTATAGGAGCGTTAACAAGTTCGGACATTCATCAAATGAGCGGAATAAAGAGAAACATAATTTCCACTTTGTGGAAGACTATACGGAAAATGGTCAAAGCATTGGTACTAAATACAAACTGCTTAAAAATGTGCTGCAGACAGCACTTTTCGAAAGGAAGCAGACATTGTTCTCGTATAAAAAAAAAAGAAAAAAGAAAGTAAATAAATAAATAAAACAAAATAAAGAAAAATAATAATTAAGGTGAAGCTAAATATGGAGAAAAATAACTAAAAAGATAATCATGAGTAGGAGGAATTTAATAGAGGAATTACATGCACCAGCTCGTAAAAATTTTAAACGCCGAAGAGTTATTATGAAGGGAATCGATGATCATTGGCAAGCAGACTTAGTAGAAATGCGACAGTACTCATCATCGAATAAAGGATATAAATTTCTATTGACAGTTATTGATACGTTTTCGAAATATGCATGGGGACAAGCATTGAAAACAAAATCTGCGAAAGAAGTTGAACGCGCATTCTCGGGAATACTTAAGGAGAATCGAATTCCAAAGAATTTACAGACTGATGATGGAAAAGAATTTTTTAATATAGACTTTAAGAGTTTGTGCAGAAAACATAACATCAATCATTACTCAACTTTTAGTGGTCTTAAGGCGTCAATTGTTGAGCGTTTTAATAGAACGCTTAAGGAGATGATGTGGAGAGAGTTTAGTTATAATGGAACATATTGTTGGATTACAATTTATAAGCAATTGATAAATGAGTACAATCGAAAACATCATAGAACAATTCAAATGAGACCTGTTGATGTAAATTCGTCGAATGAGAACAAGTTGTTGAAAACTGCCTACAATCGTATAAAAATCTTCAATGGTAGTAAATTTCATCTTGGTGATTATGTGCGTATTAGCAAGCATAAACATACATTTGAAAAGGGGTATACACCGAACTGGACAACTGAAATTTTTAAAATAAAACAAATACAAAATACCAATCCAACTACATACATACTGGAAGACTATCAAGGTGCAGTTCTGAAAGGAGGTTTCTATAATGAAGAGTTGAGGAAAACAAGATTTCCAAACACTTACTTGATTGAAAAGATAATAAGGCGTCGAAAAGATAGAGTTCTTGTTAAATGGCTTGGGTTCTCAAATGATCAGAACTCTTGGATAAATATTAATGAAGTTCTATAAAATCGTACGTGTGCGTACTATTAATAGATTAAAATTTCATGAACAGTATTGATTTGTGATGAAGTTCTCAGTAATTTCTTTTAAACATGCGCACTAAGGTTTTGGTTAATTTATGTATGAAACGAATGTACTCAGTGTAGGGAATTTCGGTTATAAAAGAGCGTCTTGAGTACAAGTATCTCATTCGAAAAGATGTCAACAAACATTCAAGAGCTCTTTCATCGATGACGATTTTCAATTGGAAGAGATGAGTCCAACAGAATGGATTGAGCTCTTAGAAATTTCATCAGAGAAACGGAAAATCGAGGAGGAGGAGGACGCTTCGTATCACAAGAAGCAAAAGGTTGAAGAGTCGGAAACCTTCACCTTTGATATAACTCAGGAGGGACAAACAATGGAGCCCACCTTCGATGAACTTCTTGCCGAGGAGCCGATTGAGGAATGGGAGATCAGGAAATTGTTTTATAACAATGATGATGAGCTAGAAAATTCATCAGAATTTTTAAACTTTAAAAATATGCAAATACAAATTTAATCAATTTATTTCATTTGTCATTTATTCATTATAATAAAATTAAAAAAACATTACAAAATGAAACTTTCTTTGTGTTATTATTATTTATTTATTCGAGATATACATATATACACTTTATTTTCAGCTTCAGCTTCGTGAATTCAAATAAAATGCATATATACAACCCAAAATCTTGTGTTTATCTTCCTTTCTTTTTTTTTTTTTTTATATACAGGTACACTGCATTTTTAAATAGACACACGCAGGTACACAAGCACACACTTGCAACCTCAAGTCTTGTGTTTATCTTCTCCTTTTTACAGGTACACTGAATTTCTAAATACAGGCACAAACACACACACACACACATATATATATATACGAGTATATATTTCTTCTTTTTATATCAATACCCTACATTTTCAGCTTGCATAAATTAAAATAAAAGAGACAGATGTATTTCTTTTGGTTTTAAATATTCATTTATTTATTATTATTTTGTTTTTTCTTCTTAATTTTATTTACATTTTTTTCCACTTAATTTAACTAACATTTTTTTTTTTGCACTTAATTTTACTAACATGTTTTTTTTTTTGATTGTTTATTAATTAATTTATTATTTATTTGCTTATTTATCTTTTTTTTTTTTTTCTTACTACTATGAATTAATTCTATAATGCCCCCAGGCATATGTATTTATCCCATCTTCTTTTATTTTTCGCTTATCATCTCTAGAACTTAAAGTTGTTTTTCTTATTCTATGCGTGTACAAATTGTGAATCTTAGATCTAAACATCAACATGCTATCACAAAATGTCTTTTTTTCAAATAGGCATTGCTTATAACTATTTATAGTCAATTTATCTAATGCAGACTTTTTAACCCCTTTTGATTTTTTAATGCACCCACCCCCCTCAAGAGACAATGAATACATTTTGGCTCTAAGCCCAACAAACTCCAACATTCTTTTCCCACTGTTTTCATCTTTCATCATTCCCAAAACTTTCTTGTTGCACCTTCTGATCCCATATTTTTTTGCTAACTCCTCCGGATAGTCAGATGTATCAAATCTCATTTCTACATCTTCCGCAATGTCTTTAAAGAAATCTTTCGTTTCAATAGAATATATGAATGAATCTGTATCCATATAATTCAAAGAAACTTTTTCTTGATACTTAGGCTTCATGTAATCATAATGAAAATCATACATTTTCCATTTGGACAGTTCGAGAACTGTAAAACCTAAGTACATTGGCTTATTATACACATTATGGAGTCGATTCATTTGAATCGCATACATATCTTCTGCAAATTGTGCTGAGCTATGGAAATTGGCTTTCGCAATGAGGGCACGAGCACCCAATTTATTCCGATTTGTGGTTTCCCACGATGTGACCAATTTGATGTCTTTACGTTTTTCTACGTTTTCCATCGTTTTCCCATAGACAGCGTTATTTAATAATTTGAAAAAGTCTTTTTCAAAATTATTTTTTGCCACTGTTCTGTGATATGTATTTAAATCTATGTACTTTTTAAGCCAGGGAGACTGCTTAAACTCTAAAATTTTGTGTATTTTTGTTAATACTAAGCCATTCCTTAGACATTGCTGAAGATTTCTATAATGGATAGGATACTTTATTTTTGACCTAAGGTCAGCAACAAGTTTTTTAACTTTAGCCTCCGGAGTAGGCTTTTGGTTAGATGGGCAAAAAGGTAGATCATTATGGTAATCGTGAAGAGAGTCTGGATACAAAAGATCTACCTCGAGAATGTACCCAGACTCTGAATTATCTTTGATAGATGAAATATCAAATGCATTCAATTCTGCATCATTCATCCATCTAAAGCCGGAATATGGGAGATATTGGGACATTGCCCAACCATATAAATTATTAGCATCTAAATACATCAGGAATTCTGATGGTTTAGTGCTGTCATAATTCTCCATATACATATTATTGGCTTTCGAATAGCGCTTGCAGCACTGAACTAATCCACCACGAATACCATTTTGAATAAACCTATACATATTAATATCTGTTAATAACTCTAGTTCTATTTTTGTGGTCTTTAGCATTGCATCCCATGAGAGACCGGGTGTAGTATAGTAGTGGGCTGGATCTAATGAATAAATTTTCTTGCAAATTGCACGAAAATTTTGAAAGACATCTGACAGTAAAAGAACATCAGTCTTAAGATACAATTCCATGTAATCTTTAAGACTTTCACATCCAAAAACTGACCAGACTTTTTGAGCATGGGAATAGTGTTCGATTGAACATTCTGTATTAGTTAAACTATTGAAAAATTTATCTCTGGGGGGAAGAGCTGACTCATCTAATCTGCTCTCTGAGTCAATATACTCATAGGGAAAGACTACCTTCCTACGTATTAGATGAAATTCATCATCTAATGGGAAAAATGCTTTAACGTTATTGAAACTGGCTATATCTAGATTGCTACTAAGTGCATCTAGACTTGTTGCCATGAATCGGAACGTATCTAAAAATCTAATTTCGAGGTTTTTGTCATGGGATGCAATGTGAATATATTTTGATAGTGAAATGTACAACTCCTTATTAAGGGGGAGTACTTTTATATCACCTTCAACTTTATTTAATTCTCTGACGAATAAATGAGAGTCATATTTAGAAAAGTTATGGAAAAATACGGGGACAAAAGGTGCAATTTGAAAATTAATGTTGCAGGCATTATGCGCTGCACCCCTATACAACCCAGTTAAATGGCAATGATCCCTAACTCGATCATTGCCTAAGGTTTTTTCACAGATGTGACAAATGAGCGCATTTCTAAACCTAAACTCATCATCTGCGTTCATGTTTATGGGCTTGATGGTGTTTAGGTAACAAGTATAAATTTCGCTTACATCTCTGATAAGAGACTTGACGAATTTTACACCTGCATCTAACCCAGTTTCTAACACAAGCTTATCTAATGTTGGGTTAAAGGCGCACTTTATATAGTACGAATACGCTATGGGGATATGTTGAGAAGTTGCTACAACATTCTCACTCAGTTGTGAATTGAGGGGGTGAGTATACACTCAAAATCTGCATATATTACAAAAGGAACTTCTAAACTACGATTAAAATTCTTAAAACTAAGACTTGCTTTTTCCTCCGATGGGAGTGTTGACACAACCTTGCCACACTGTTGCCGGTGCTCTGCATGCATCCACTCATTATGCGAAAAATTCAAACACGTCTTGCAGAAGTATAACTGCCTCTTGTGTGATGTGAGTTGACGTCTTACGAGTCTGAAAGTATAAAAACAAATATATATGTTTTAAAAAATTTTGTTTTTTGAAAAAGAGTAATTTTTTAAATATTACCTTGATAAATTTTTTATCCATACGAAATGTCCACGCTCCTCACTCTCCACCAACATAAGGCTTATGTGGATACTCTTCTCCATCTCCGTCACATACAATGGTCCGTTGACTGCATTGGACTCTTCATCAAAACCAAAAACATTGATGCTAATGTTTTGGTTTTGAGCTTCAAAAATTTTTAATTGCTCCAATGGTAGTGGGAAATCCAAATTGGAAAAATTGAGCGTGAGTGCTCCATCAATTTTTATTAAATCGCTCCCAATCGCATCAACTTTATACGCTGAGCATCGTGCAGGCTGGTTGTTTGCTGGTGCTTTAAGGGCTGATATTAATGCCCATTTAAAACAATATTCATCAGCATTTTTAACATTGATGATCGCCTTCTTGTTCCTCAAAACTTTTGGTGTTTCAATAAAGCTTGAAACTTTTAATGGAGTATATTTGTTAATGTTTACCTCCAACCTTAAGATTTGTGATAGTGTCCAACCACTGTCCTTCTCTTGGAACTCATCCATTTTCATGCAAATTATTGCAGAGTGATCTTTAATTGACTCTCCTAGATCACTAGATGCTGTTATGACACTCATATTCGACTGATGAGATTTAATTGTCATCAGCAATTCATCATCAATGAATTTTATATACTCTGCAAAGAGTTCAATATTTATTTTGCAGGCTGTGTGCGTTATCAAAACATTTTGAATTAGTGGAAGCATTTCTTCAGCTGCTTCACTCAAAAACTCTATTGGATCGACTACATTTTTGTGTTTATTTTCAAATGCGAATGTCGAAATCCGATTTTTGAAACCGCTCGAAATTAGTTTCACCTGACTATTTATAGGTGTAAAAACGAGCATCTTGTGGGAATTGGAGCGAAGATGTGCGCTCCACTTTGAAGATGCAATTTCTATATTGCATGCGGTGCAGACCTTGGCGACGGGAGCGATGGAGTTGATGTTGTTGGTGGTGGTCATGGAATTGATGTTGTTGGTGGTGGTGGTCATGGAATTGATGTTGTTGGTGGTGGTGGTGGTGACGGGGTTGATGATGGAGCTGGTGTTGGTGGTGGTGGTGGTCATGGAATTGATGTTGTGGTGGTGGTGGTGGTGATGGAGTTGATGATGGAGCTGGTGTTGGTGGTGATGGGATTGAGAGTGATGCTGGTGGAGTTGGCGTTGGGATTGCTAATGATGTTGTTGTTGTTGTTGAAGACGGAGTGGGTTGGATTGTTGGTGACGCTTGTATTAGCCACATAAATAGAATTATCAAAATAATTCGGGCGGCCCTGTCCTTGGGCCGAGTTATTCCGGGAGACATAGTTGAATCCCTCGATGACGTTCACGTTGTTATTCTTATTGTTGAACATTTTAATTGGTTGGTTTTTTTTTTTTTTTTGGTTTTGTTTTACACTTTGTTTTTTTGATTTGTTTTACACTTTGAATGCACAAGACACGAGTTGACGATTGTAGAGTTCGAAAACTACTAAGGTTTTTTGGAAATCAGAATCCAAAATGTTAGATATGAAGACCGCAGGTGCACAAGGCAGCGCATGCTATTATCTCAAATTATTGTGAAATGAACATAAGGAGGGTCACTCAAACAGGGGAGATCCAAACACACGAAGAAGGTACCAGCACGTGGCAAACGTACGTGCGAAGAGCGTTCTTGACAACAGTTTACACAAGTAATACTTTAATTAATGTGTGGGAAAACATTCAGGTGTGAGGTGTCGTATGAGCTCTATACATTGACAAAAAGTGACAAAAGAGAAGCGAACATTACCTTTCCACTGATCATTGCACCCACCCTCAAAAATCAAATCATGTACATGCACAACAGTGCGCCAGCTGCTAGCTGATCTTCCACTTGATTCTAGCACACAGGTTACAGGTTACACGTCTAGCACACAATATTCTCCTTAAAACCACAATCACGTACGCACACACAAGTGCTGCTGAGTGATCCTCCACCTGATTCTAGCACACAGGTTACAGGTTACATGCCTAGCACACAATATTCTCCTTAAAACCACAATCACGTACGCACACACAAGTGCTGCTGAGTGATCCTCCACCTCATGCCAACCCACAATAAAAAGGGTCAGCCATAAATCTATACCCTTCGATCATAAATGTCTCATACGTGATCCCAAATCACACATTTTCCTAAAAAAGGTCACACACCTGTCACTCCCCCACCCAAAAGCAATAAATTAGCTCCAATAATGAAGCAATTAAAAATCAAAAAGCAATAAACCGCTTCCTGTCATAGAATCCTCATTACCCTACTACTATTATCGAACAAAAGAAGAGGCTGTATAATTTAAATTTTATCAGTACAGCAATCATTCTAACGGCGACCATTACACCACCAGATAATATCCCACCGTTAGACGTGAATTAGCTTCACAAATCTTTAGCGTGGTAGGTTCGTATCTCTTTCCCTTGCAGATTTTCTAGCAAATAGTTATAATTTCCGAGTTTCTTCTGCACACGACATTTTACAAATTGCGGTCAAAGTTTTGCATTGAAGTTTTTCGTAAACTTACTGAGTGCAAAATTACGCCGAAACACTTCTTGGCCATCTCGAAAGGATATGGGCTTGGACCTAAGGTTGTATTGATTTTCGTTGCGCTGATAGGCCTTACGAATATTGGCTTGAATATCCTTTCTCAGTAACGTCAACTTATCTGCTCGAGACAGGGTAGTGATAGACTCTTCTAACAGCGATAATTCTTTCAACCATTTATAATCGGATCCATGTGTAATCATGTCCAAGCCAAATAATGCGCGAGACGGAGAACAACCTAGGGATTGATGCAACGCTGATCTTAAAGAATAAGAAATGCTTGTCAGATGCAGATCCCACTACGTCTGATCGTGCTTCAAATAAGAACGAACAGCAGCAAGCACAGAACGATTGACTCGTTCGGCCGCATTACTCTGCGGTGAGTAAAGCGCAGTATACACATGCTTTATACCTAATTCGGTGAGGAAAGCATTAAAGTCATTAGCTTTAAATTGTGTGCCATTATCACTAAATATAGTTTCGGGCACACCGAAGCAATGGAAAATATGTTGTAATAAAAATTCTTGGATGACCTGAGAACTAAACTTTTTCATCGGTTGTAGCCAGTGATATTTACTAAAGTGGTCTAACACGATCAGTAATCCAATATGACCATTTTTACTACGAGGATACGGCCCAAGTAGGTCAATATACAATCTCTGAAAGGGTCTACAGGTTGGGGTGTGCGTACCCATCAACGGACGTGTGCAAAAGTTGGGAGCTTTAGTCTCCTTGCATGTGTCGCATTGCCGAATGTAATCACGCACATCTTTAGCCAAGCCGGGCCAGAAAAGATAGCGACGCACTTTTTCAATAGTCTTTGTATACCCGCATGAGCAGACGTAAGACTATCGTGTGCTTGTTTCAGAACACTAGGTCTTAGTTGCTCGGGGACCCATAATTTCCCTTCGAGTGAATGATTGCCAACGGAATGTTCTGTTCGAATATACAATAATTTCCCACAAGTTTCATATCCGGGAATTTCGACGAATTCTGGCAAAACTTGTCTATCAAATACTGATTCATGTCCAAAGATGACACTTCGTTTTCACAAACGCGGGATAACGCATCAGGCACCAGATGGTCTTTTCCTTTACGATGTGCGATGGAGAATTTATATTGCTGTAGTCGAAATATCCAACGAGCTAGTCTGCCAGATACATTTTGCTGTCTCATGAGCCAAAGCAAACTGGAGTGGTCAGTCACTACCTCGAACTCTTGGAGTTCTAAATAGCATCTGAATTTCTCAATTGCTAGAATCACGGCTAGACATTCGCGTTCCGTGACACTATAGTTACGTTGGGCTTGGCTTAATTTTTTGGACATAAATGCAATAGGCTTCTCCTCATTTTCATCGGACAATTGCACTAGCACCGCGCCTAAAAATTTTTTTTCTAAAATCGGGATTCGTTAATATTGGTGCGGAGGTTAAAATCTGTTTTAATTTGGTCATCGCCTGTTCCGCTTCGGTAGTCCATACAAACTTCTTTTTGGTCGACAGTAATGGGACAAGTGCGGTCGGCGAAGTTTTAAATAAATCTTCTATACCATCCACAAACTCCAAGAAATCCACGGACTTGCTTCAGATTCTTTGGTTGAGGCCAATTGCGAATACACGAAACTTTATCCGGGTCGGTATGTATACCGGTACTACTAATAACATAACCTAGGTAATTGATACTTGTTACGCAAAAGTGGCTTTTGGCAAGGTTTAGGGTAATTTTTGCTTTCCGAAACTGCTCTGCGATTCTGACTAATATGGCAAGATGCGAAGAAAAATCTTCGGATACTATGCACAAATTATCTAAATAGCCAAAGATACAATGTCGGAGATCTGGCGGAATAATATCATCCATCAGACGACACATAGTAGAGGGAGCGTTGCAAAGGCCAAAAGGCATGACTTTAAACTGGTAAAGCGGTCTACCAGGATCGTAATGCAGTAAAGGCTTGGATTCTGGGCTTATCTCAATTTGCCAGTACGCATCCTTTAAATCGAGCTTTGAGATTAGATTTGCCTTGGGTAACCGGGAAAAGATGCCTTTTATACTGGGTAGGGGGTATGCATCCTTTTTGGTTGCCTCATTCAGTTTACGAGCATCTAGGCATAAGCGAACTTTGATAGGTTTTATTACAAGACGCACGGGTGAACTCCAGGAACTCACAGAAGGTTCAATGACATCTAGTTGAATCATGCGGTCTATTTCCGCATAAAGTAACTTCTCCACGGCTGGACTCACTGGGTAGAATCTTTGTTTTACCGGCTTCGCATCTCCCACCTCAATATGATGCTGAATAAGCGTAGTTCGACCTAAACCTTCACTAGCATTTGGAAACATTAATTTAACGACCTCTAACTGTTGTAGCTGTTGGGCGTTTAACGGATAGCTCGCAGTGTCTGCAGCTCGAACTTTGCTAGAGTCTCCTTCAAGGGAACTAATAATATTCGGAGCGAGAGCAAAAGTTCTCCAAAAATCATGTCCTAGTATAAGGTTCTGCGTGATCGAGGTAATTAAATAGAGCTTCATAGATTTCTTAGCGGACTTATATGTCATCTCAATGTTTAGAACTCCCGTGATCTTCTGACTTTCTCCATCAGCAGTTCGGGCATGGGACTTCAAAGGTCTAAACTCTTTGTAGTTTTTGAAGTCCTTCAATGCCAGGGTCGAGCCTATCAGCTATATTAGCTCCTGTATCTAACAGACCAAGTTCGGTAACACCCAGAAACGAAACTTCTGCATAACTACGTAAATCTTGCTGATTACTGAAAATATCAGAAATTTGTAATTTCCGGTTTTGCTTTACATTCCTATAGAACTTCCTAAGTCTTAACGTACGCTTATTATATTGGGGCACAATATCATTAAATATTCGATTCCTTACGTTTAGATAATTTTCTAACCTTTCGTTATAAGGACGATAACAAATAGGAACGGCGTCAGGCTTCACAGAGGGCTTCGCTTTCTACAAACGTGCAGTGGGATTAATTCCGTCGGAGTGCGTGTGTTTCTCCGGAACCGACAAGGATAGCGTTAAGCTTTCGGGGGCATCCGGCTGTTGTTGGGTACACCCGATCGACGGTTTTCCGACTGTCTTCGTAGACAGTTTTTACATTGGGGCTTGTATACATTCGGAGCACCACATCCATAACAAAATATGCGTCGATCGGACAGACAATTTTCCCAAATGTAACCTACTTCCTCGCAATTCCAACATTTCAACTTGGCGTGGGCCATACGAACCGATGCTAATTCCCGTTCGCCGATGTCGGCATCTTCGTCTACGTCGTGGTCTGGGTCTTCTAGGACGTATACTTGACGGCGTTGAAAGGGTTATGGTCGAGAACTATTTTCCGAGCGACAGTTGAGCTCAAAGGTGAGACTCTCACTCATTTGAACTTATCGTCTTAAATGTCCAACCGAATGAACCGGCTGATATAACCAGTTTTCGCGCGTCTCCGGAAGCAAATTGTTTTTTAAGATCTCTATCAACTCTTCTTCATGGATACGTAATACGATTTATCGATTAAAGACGCCACAGTCTCGTAAAAGGACGAAAAGGATTCACCATGCTTCTGCTTACGTGATCTTATGAGTTCCATACTCATAAAATCCGAGCGATAATCCTTGTCTCTCCTGTCGGAGAGAAGCACAGACATCAGACCAGACAATCCGGTCGACTTGCCTATTGTATCTCCAATACCAATCTCGGGCTTTCCCAGCAAACAACACATGCATATGCTTGCATAAAGTGATAAAATCACTATCTAACGTTTCATCAGTGAGAGATTTAACGCGATAGATGAACTCCTCGACTCCTAAGCCCTCCATCGAAATGTAAATTCCACTTCGGGATGATCTCGGCGGCTTTTCGGTTGTACATTGCAGAGCTTGTAGGAGGCGGAGTTGGATGTGTAGGCACAGTGGGAGCTTGTGTCTCAATGGGAGTCGAGCGCGCACTTCCACTAAGGGATGAGACCAACCGGGTCACGGACTGTTCGATCATTTCTTGGATTACCACATAATCCACATCGTTCCTACGACGGGTAATGCCGGAATGAGTAGGACGATCTCTTCTTCTATTATCTGCAGTTCTCGCGAGAGGGGCTTCGGTTTGGTTAGTGCTATTACTAGCATCCAAAGCTGAAGACTGGGGAGCACTCTCTTTATGCGTAGGCTCTTGGCCAACAGCAGAGGTAGAAGGCTGGTCTGGGATTTGACTTAAGAATTTAGCCAAATTCCGGGTTGTTACTCTATGAGGAACAGGGACTGATGGAGGGGCCATTTGTTTTGCTTTTGGCGAGCAATTTCCGACTACTAATTTCGCGTTTGGTAAAGTAATTGGCTCATTACAACTATAGCAGACAGAATTTTGTTCTAGCCAGGATTCTAGACAGCGCTTATGGAAAAGATGACTGCAAGGTAACAGGTAACACGGATGTGTATTATTCATTCCCTGATTACATCTCTTACACAGAACTTTCGCTTCCATGAATTTACGTGGGATATCTTTGGGACTACGTTCTAAAGGCATTTTCTTTTTCTACTTTATTAAGGATTTGATTATATAATATACGTGTTCCTGGTTGCGACATTGAAGGGTAATATAAGAGAAGGACAACACAATTCTAGGACACTCTGGATCAGATGACAATTGGTTTTAAGTTCTGGGTTATTTCAACTATAAATGGGAAGGCAATTAACTTGTCTTGATCAAAATAAAACTTGAATTATTCGGCAAGGATATGCAAAAGCATATGCTTTTGCTACCTAGTAAGCTGCCGTGCCACATAACTAAAAATAGTAGACAGAGTGCTAAAGGAACGGAATAAACAACCAGATAGAATAGCTAAAGGAATTCACGAGTGACATATCTAGATCGAAGAACAGAGATGTTGATGCTCTTCTTCTTTACCCGCCCAACCTGTAAAGGCTAATAGTTGGTGCCTTTACCCTATTAAGGATGCAAAACCATTTTATGTCAGGAGCCCATTAAGTCTACTTTAATTCATTATGTTCTTATCTACTTCATATTGGTGATTGGTTCCATTATTATAATTATTAACATTAATATTTCGAGTTTACCTAATTAATAATTTCCATTTTTCAGGTTTGGAATTGTTGCTTAATTACTACTTCTTAATTGCTAATAATTCATTACATTTTTTTTTTCTTTTTAAATTTTGGTCAATTCATTCGATAATACACTTATGCTATAAGGACTGTATATATGTATGTATGTAACCTGTGTCAACTAAATAAGGAGGTATCTTCGTATGGCTAGGTATATCAAAACTGCTATATGGTCATTATGGTTATTTTTCTTTTATAACTTACAATTTCTGAGCGCGATTATGCCGTACTTACAGCACCAAACAAAAGCTGCGGCAGTAGTCCATCGTAGTCGACAGGCCTGAAGACGGATGACGTTGCTATTTTGAACTTCGAAACGGATTAGACAATATAGCAGCTGATGTCACATATACGTACCATACCAAGTTTAGTTAACGCCTTACCAAAATTAATACAACTAATTTTCCATAAATTCACTCATTATTAACATAACCTTAAAATCCTATTAGAATGTTGTGTATTGTGGAGTTCTAAGTAGTCGACAGTTGCTATTGCGGGAAGACGTCAACTTTCCAGCCAATATTGGTGGGCACGCACTTTACGCCGTCTGTTACATTGAATTCTTTTAATAAATATCAATACTTGAGCGGTACTATGGCGATGCCGCCAAGTTATTTTTTCCAGCCAATAATCAATGCACACGTGTCAGTTGCCGAGAGCCAAAAGAAAGCTTTTCGGAAGCAACTAAAGTAGCCGTCGCTGCGCACAGATGCTCTAATTCAGAGTTGCTAATTAGGTCATAAGTGCTGTGAAAGGTTCAGCTATCGCATCATTGGCGATCAGCTGTTTACATATTTTCTTACATGCTGATCGTGATATTTGTTACCAGTGCGAATATGTACACCACTACAGCAGAGGTTTAATCTAAGTCTGATAGGCGAAGATAAAAGCTGAAGAAAGGTGTTCATATGAATTACCAGATGTCTTTCACACGAAATGAGCCTAACTCTCTGCCATTCATGTCCTCTAAAATATATAACGAGTTTCCCAACCTTTTTCTTATACGAGCTTGGGTTCCAATAGGAGCTAGCTTTGCATTAAAATTAGCGGATGCATTACTCAATACAAAGTTTCGTTTAAGAACTGTTTGTCCAACTGCAAATGTACGTGGCCTCGCACGTAAATTATATGTTCTCTGATTTTTATCGTAAGCCTTATTCATATGCTTTTGGGTATCTGAACGTAATTTAGCAAACTCGTCAGCTCGATTCAACTTGATTGAGCCTTCGCTTAGTAAATTCAAATTTTTAAGTAACAAGTAATCTTTCCCGTGAGTGAGCATATATTGTCCAAACACAACGAAATAGGGTGACTGTCCAATAGTCTGGTGAAGGTGGTTTCTTAAGGAGCAATTTATACTACTTAGGTACAAATCCCAATCTCTCTGATCGTGTCGTACATACGATCTTAACGCAGCGTTGATCGACCGATTAACTCGTTCTGCAGCATTTGATTGAGGTGAGTGAACAGCGGTATAGATATGCTTTACACCATGCTTTGAGAGAAATGTAGTGAATTCATGGCTTTTAAATTGAGTTCCATTATCACTTACAATTATCTCAGGAACACCAAAACAATCGAAAATGTCCTCCTTCAAGTACGAAATTATAATTTTGGAGTTAAATTTCCTTACAGGTTTTAGGAATGTAAATTTGGAAAAGTGGTCTAATACAATAAAAATTCCAATATTTCCTTTTCTTGTACGTGGGTAAGGTCCAATAAAATCTACGTACAGTCTTTGGAAAGGCCTCTCGCTTATGACTTGATTGCCCATTTGTGTTTTCAGTGCTTGAGCTGGATATTTCGAAGTTTTACATAATTCACAGTTTCGAATATACGTGCGAATGTCAACAACCATTCGTGGCCAATAAAACTTGCGACGTATTAGCTCTAAGCACTTGGCTATACCACAATGAGAAGATGTAGGTAGATCGTGCGCGGATTTGATCACACTTTCACGCAATGCCATGGGAACAACAAGCTTCCAAGATTCGGTATTACAATCTATCTCATTCTGAGCCAATTCTGTACGGTGGTAAATATATTCATCCACAACTTGGCAATCAGGTAAATTGGCTTTAACATAATGATCCTTTAGTTCGACATATTCACTAGACTTGAATGCGTCTGAGCTTAAGTCAATTTCCGGAATAACTTCAAAGTCTATGGCGGCTATTTCATCTTCATATGATCTAGAGAATGCATCGGCTACAATATTTTCACTGCCTTTGCGATGTTCTATACTAAAGTTAAAACCTTGTAGCTTTATAGCCCATCTTGCAAGTCTACCATTCAAGTCTTGTTGATTCATTAGCCAACGTAAACTTGCATGATCGGTTACGACTTTAAATTCGTGACCTTCAATGTACATACGAAATCTTTTTATAGCTAAAACCACAGCTAAACATTCCAGTTCCGTCACTGAATAATTGCGTTGTGCTTTATTAAGCTTTTTTGACATATATGCAATGGGTCGTTCTACTCCAGACTCATCACATTGTGCTAGTACTGCGCCTACTCCATTTATAGATGCGTCGCATTGCAGCACAAAGGATTTTGCGTAATTTGGATGGACAAGAAAGGGTGCAGATGTTAGTTGTCTCTTTAATTCATCCAAAGCCTTTTGAGCATCCTCATTCCACTCAAAAGATTTTCCTTTCAATAATTCAGTTAAGGCGAATGTAACATCTGAATACTGAGAGATGAACCTTTGATACCAGCCGGTCATACCCAAAAAGCGCTTAAGCTGGCGTTTTGTTTTAGGTGTGGGAAATTCCGAAACAGCCTGAATTTTATTTGGATTTATTTTCAATCTGCCTTCACCTACAATATATCCTAAATATTCCACTTTCTTCAGACAGAATTGACTCTTATTAATGTTGATTGTGAGACCAGCCTTTCGAAGTTGCGTTGCTACTTCGGCCAGGTGAGACAAGTGCTCTTGAAAGTTGGAGGAAAGCACTAATAGGTCATCCAAATAAACTAGTACATGGGACTTCATGGCATAAGGTATAACTAGATCCATAAGTCTGTACAAGGTTTGAGGAGCATTCGTTAATCCGAATGGCATCCTGGTAAATTGATACAACGGTCTGTTTGGGACACTAATCGCCGTTTTTTCTTTCGACTTGGCATCCAGACAAATCTGCCAAAAAGCGTCTTTGAGGTCAATTTTGGAAATACACTGAACAGGTGGAAGACGACTTAACAGTCATTCGATTAGAGGTGAAGGATAAGCATCTTTAACTGTAACGGAGTTTAGCTTCCTTGAATCTAAACAAATTCTTACTTTACCTGGCTTTAGAACAAGAACAGCCGGAGAAGACCAGGCATACATAGGTGCTTCTTCAAGAACTCCTAACTCAATCATTTTTTCCTAACCCATCTCTTTCCGAGGATGGAAAGAAATTTACGACGGCTTTTAAGCGATTCCTGTCGGTAACACTAAGACACATATTATCAGATGTTTGATCGCTGCAGTCTATTTCGCTTACTACAGTCGTATTAGAAATATTAATACCGAATGACTTCCAAAAATCCCTGCCACAGATGATGTCTTGTGTGATTGAAGGTACAATCATAAATTCAACCTCTTTCTGCAGTAAGTCATACTCTATCGGAATACGAAGAGTACCTAATACTGTTTGACGCTGGCCATCTGCGGTGCGAACATTGCCTTTTAATTTTTTAAACTTTAGGTCTGTTGCAAGCAATCGTGCGGCCAATTGTCCTCCGATCACGCTTTTATTAGCACCACTATCCAATAATGCTAAATAGCTTTGACCGAACAACATAAGATTTATATATGAGCGCGAATCATTACAGTTGCCGATGGTAGAGACAACAGTAATGTTCTTTAGCGATCGCTTGTTTCTCCAAAACTCATTCATTCTAACTGAAGAACGAGTTTTAGGAAGCGAACTTACTTTCAAACAGAATATTTCAGCTCTACGCTGATAATATTCTTTCAATTTTACATGCAACGGTTTGAATCTGAGATTCTTAGATAAGTCCGTGTTATTTTTAGGAATTTGTGGGGTACAAGTTGAGTATTTTCCATTGTTTGATAGTAGATCCGAGACTGTAGGTGGATATCCACTGATTATGCTCGGTGGACATCCTGTTGCAAGTTTTCCGATACGGGATTGCACTTAGGACATTGTAACGGCGCGAATACTCAGCTCGCAATTTACAAAGCACTGCACATAATATGCACATTAAGCTTAAGCAGCTGATCTAGATCAGCTAGTGCAGCTCATGGTGCGTTAGAGAGCTTTCGAACGCGAACTTTCGCTCTTAACCTTTCTAACGCGAACTTTTGCTCTTGAACTGTCAAGTTGGCTGCGCTTGCGTTTTCTGAATGCATTTTATTCTTTCGCATGCTATCGATGCAAGAAAAAAACAACAGGTCGGTGCCAGCAGGAGAAAAAAAAAGAAATTGTGTTTGTTTTACGTGAAAATTTGCACGTGGTAAAACAAATACAATCGTCAAACATCCGAAGCTGGGATAAAATTTAAAGTGCGATATTACGGATACCACAACACTGAAGGCCGATCATACCCGACAACAGTTGAATTTAATAAAATTTCGACTCATTACCGGGATTTTGGCAGTTCACGTGTTTCGAGTGTTGGGTGGACCGGCAAGGCATTGCAAACTAGCCAAAAGTGCATACTGGCTTGTTGGTGTCCTGCAAATACTGTAAGCACACCATATCCAATAATTGCGGCACACCACAATACACCATTGACCACGGAACTGGCCACCGATGCCCCCCTCTTCTATTCTCATACCTTATTATTTTGTTAAAAAAATAAAATCAAGCCGAATTCAGCAGAGAAGCGTTGAAGCGTCTATTCAGGGCTGCTTAACGCGGCACTACAACAACAATAACAAAAGCAACAACAACAACAATAACAAAAGCAACAACAACAACAACAACAGAAGAACAACTACAACAACAACAACAGAAGAACAACTACAAGAACACAGGGACAACAACCCCTGTGTCTTGAAGTCACCGCATAACAGGCATAGTGTATAGAAAAAAAAAGGAAAAATGAATTTTAGTTCTAAGTAATACAATACCCCATACTTATAAATTTGTACAATATTTTCTAGTGAGCGCTTTGTATCCATTTTGCACCTTTGACTCTAATTATCACCGCCTACAGATCATCTACGTCGACAGGCCTGCTGACATCGATGGATCGCTAAGGATATGGTAGTAAGTACGGCGTAGCCGGATGTTATGGCATCAGAGATGCAATAGGGGTAACTAAAGCGCCCATAGAATTTTGTTCATGCATTCAACTGCATAAGTATTAATATTCCAAATAGTATAAAATTAATAGTAGTATAATAGTGTGAGAGCAATAGCTTACAATGAAATTACAATGTCCTTATTGAATCCCATTATCATGAATTGCCCCTTTGTATTTAACTTTAATTAAATTATAGAAATATAAGCATGGAATAATTTGTTATTATTAAAGGCACCTTAGGTTTGTAGCACCGCAGGCTTCTTAGGGTAGGATCCGAAATTGCGATAGATTCCTACAAGGTTGGGTGGGTAAAGAAGGAGAACTCTAACAGCTTAGTTCTCCAACTTTAGATAGGCTATAAGCAACATCAGTCCGTTCCATTTGTATGGCTCACATTCCTTATCCTGGTCTTCCCGTTCTTCCCTGTCTACGAAATTATTAGTGTAGCACCGTTTGTCTAGGCGGCACAATACCCACGCCAAATTTCCCTGAGCAAGGCCGCCCCAAATAGTAGACAGGGTGTGCAAGCCGAGACGACATTATTAGTGTAATTAGACGTTATTATTATTAGACGACCGCACCCATAGCAAAATATGCGTCTGGTTTTTATACAATCTTGATATCTATGACCTATCTCATCACAATTCCAACATTTTATCCTATAAACTGATTGTATTGCATTTATCTCAGTTGCCTCTGTAGGTGAAGTATCTATCGATTCTTCCTCGTGCACGACTTCATTAAGAAAACGCCTGGTGTTAGTTGGCCGAGACACAGGTCTTGAGGACATACTCAAGCAGAATTGTTCGTGCTTGTGACATTCAGTTCGAAGAGTCGCTATATTGGGTGTAGCACATGAAGTAGTTCTAGCCTTAATTCAGGCTTAAGGTTTCTTTTAATATTAGCCACTAACTCCCGATCTGTCATTGGTTCTCGTAGTGCATCAGCAATACTCAGAATAGCATCCAAAAATTGGTCATAGCTTTCTCCATTTCGCTGTTTACGAGATCTTAAAGAATCTTTTATCTCCTCGTCCGAGCGTTCATCTCTGTACCGCTCACGCAAGGCATCGCATAGTTGAAACCAATTAGCACGACTATTTGTTCTTTGGAACCGCCAGTAGAACTGTAATGCAGGGCCACAGAACAAAATATTGGCAAATTGATAAAGCAAATTCCAATTTCCGTTGAGGCATTGGTCGGTCAAGCGATTGATCCGGTAAATAAAATCTTCCACAGAAATTTCATTAAAGGATCCAGAGAATTGTACATGCCAACTCGAAATAATTCTTGAGACTTTGTCGGGTCGTTCAATGGAATCAGTGCTTCGATTATCTACAACTGTTCGAATCCCTTGATACCTATTATTATTATTTGAATTCATTGAATTATTTTGCTCAACTCCTGGTTCAATTCGAGCTTCCTGCTGGTTATTTATATTAAGGTTTCTGATAGCTAAACTGATCTCGTCAGTCACTGCTCCAACCATATTGGCTCGAAAGGTATCTAACGAGCTTGAAATAAGTTGCTGAATTCGCTGTTCAGAAAGGATGGGAGGGTCAAGCGAAGCATTGGATGAGTCTCGTCTATTCCTGACATTAAAATTACTATTAGGCCTGTAAGCCTGTGCGCCAGAGTTATTTCGTTGGTTATTGGATCTGGTATTAGGTCTAGTCCTAGGAGTAGCACCAGTTCGATGGCCACCACGAACTGTTCGAGGAACTTGAAGGTGCTGTTCTGATGACTGACTTTCGATATCATTTAACTGGGAAAGTGTACATGTCTGTCTACACGAAGGACATGTTTCATTAGTACGTAACCAGGTTACCAAACAAGCTCGATGGAATTTGTGTTTGCAAGGGGTCTCCGCAATTTCAGTACTAATCAGAACTGGGTCTCTACAAATGTTACACAACAGTATATCAGCATTTATGCTAGCTGCTATATCTTCGTTACTTCGCTGCACTGCCATTATACTAAATGTAATAGGTTTACTAACGAATATTTAAATTTTACATTAATCAGAAAATCTTAATATAATTTTGTATTTAAATTTATGATACTAGATTTAGAAAACGGTCATGATTTTGTTAACTATCAAACGATAGGCAATATGAAAATAATGAATTTATGAATCACTGTGGGACTTATCCGTCAATAAAATGGTTGCAATTTGAATTATAGACATATCAATCGTGATCTCCCTCGACCAATAACTGATTCTACTTTAATTGAAGAATTGCTTTCGGAAAAGAGGAAAGTGGCGAAATAATCCACCAAAAACAATCTCATTTTCTTTTAACAATCATTATGGTATTTATTTAGAATTCTATCGCCTGGTTTAGATCGACATGAAGCCAATGCTAAAATTCCGAAGGTGAACAGAATTCAAAATCATTAATATTGTTAGCTAAAAGTGGTTAACTTAAGACATTTTCCTTCGTATTTATTGATTATTGGTCAGGCACCGCAAAACTGACAGATTACCTGCAATTCCTAATAATCAATAATACGCACTGAACTATAAAAAAAAAATTGGATGATGGTTGATTTAGGGAAAGGAAATTTCAGAGAGGTTACCTGGTTTGTGGGGAGTTTTGAGAAGGCTATATGTAGTTGGAGAAGTATCCGTATTACGTTATTCTTAGCCCCACGTTGGGCGCCATTTAATTATGTAACGAACACGTTGATGTGTGCAGCAAACTGGAGGCGTACTCTGCCTACAGGGTCGACTGTGCTCAGGGAAAATGGAGTGGGTGCTTTTGCTACCTAGTAAGCTGCCGTGCCACATAACTAAAAATAGTAGACAGAGTGCTAAAGGAACGGAATAAACAACCAGATAGAATAGGTGAAGGAATTCACGAGTGACATATCTAGATCGAAGAACAGAGATGTTGATGCTCTTCTTCTTTACCCGCCCAACCTGTAAAGGCTAATATTTGGTGCCTTTACCCTATTAAGGATGCAAAACCATTTTATGTCAGGAGCCCATTAAGTCTACTTTAATTCATTATGTTCTTATCTACTTCATATTGGTGATTGGTTCCATTATTATAATTATTAACATTAATATTTCGAGTTTACCTAATTAATAATTTCCATTTTTCAGGTTTGGAATTGTTGCTTAATTACTACTTCTTAATTGCTAATAATTCATTACATTTTTTTTTTCTTTTTAAATTTTGGTCAATTCATTCGATAATACACTTATGCTATAAGGACTGTATATATATATGTATGTAACCTGTGTCAACTAAATAAGGAGGTATCTTCGTATGGCTAGGTATATCAAAACTGCTATATGGTCATTATGGTTATTTTTCTTTTATAACTTACAATTTCTGAGCGCGATTATGCCGTACTTACAGCACCAAACAAAAGCTGCGGCAGTAGTCCATCGTAGTCGACAGGCCTGAAGACGGATGACGTTGCTATTTTGAACTTCGAAACGGATTAGACAATATAGCAGCTGATGTCACATATACGTACCATACCAAGTTTAGTTAACGCCTTACCAAAATTAATACAACTAATTTTCCATAAATTCACTCATTATTAACATAACCTTAAAATCCTATTAGAATGTTGTGTATTGTAGAGTTCTAAGTAGTCGACAGTTTCTATTTCTTTTTTTTCTTTTTTGATGATTTGGTCCACCGCCGCTCACATGTGTTCCAACACGTGTGCAAGTTGCTGAATTCGCTGTTCAGAAAGGATGGGAGGGTCAAGCGAAGCATTGGATGAGTCTCGTCTATTCCTGACATTAAAATTACTATTAGGCCTGTAAGCCTGTGCGCCAGAGTTATTTCGTTGGTTATTGGATCTGGTATTAGGTCTAGTCCTAGGAGTAGCACCAGTTCGATGGCCACCACGAACTGTTCGAGGAACTTGAAGGTGCTGTTCTGATGACTGACTTTCGATATCATTTAACTGGGAAAGTGTACATGTCTGTCTACACGAAGGACATGTTTCATTAGTACGTAACCAGGTTACCAAACAAGCTCGATGGAATTTGTGTTTGCAAGGGGTCTCCGCAATTTCAGTACTAATCAGAACTGGGTCTCTACAAATGTTACACAACAGTATATCAGCATTTATGCTAGCTGCTATATCTTCGTTACTTCGCTGCACTGCCATTATACTAAATGTAATAGGTTTACTAACGAATATTTAAATTTTACATTAATCAGAAAATCTTAATATAATTTTGTATTTAAATTTATGATACTAGATTTAGAAAACGGTCATGATTTTGTTAACTATCAAACGATAGGCAATATGAAAATAATGAATTTATGAATCACTGTGGGACTTATCCGTCAATAAAATGGTTGCAATTTGAATTATAGACATATCAATCGTGATCTCCCTCGACCAATAACTGATTCTACTTTAATTGAAGAATTGCTTTCGGAAAAGAGGAAAGTGGCGAAATAATCCACCAAAAACAATCTCATTTTCTTTTAACAATCATTATGGTATTTATTTAGAATTCTATCGCCTGGTTTAGATCGACATGAAGCCAATGCTAAAATTCCGAAGGTGAACAGAATTCAAAATCATTAATATTGTTAGCTAAAAGTGGTTAACTTAAGACATTTTCCTTCGTATTTATTGATTATTGGTCAGGCACCGCAAAACTGACAGATTACCTGCAATTCCTAATAATCAATAATACGCACTGAACTATAAAAAAAAAATTGGATGATGGTTGATTTAGGGAAAGGAAATTTCAGAGAGGTTACCTGGTTTGTGGGGAGTTTTGAGAAGGCTATATGTAGTTGGAGAAGTATCCGTATTACGTTATTCTTAGCCCCACGTTGGGCGCCATTTAATTATGTAACGAACACGTTGATGTGTGCAGCAAACTGGAGGCGTACTCTGCCTACAGGGTCGACTGTGCTCAGGGAAAATGGAGTGGGTGCTTTTGCTACCTAGTAAGCTGCCGTGCCACATAACTAAAAATAGTAGACAGAGTGCTAAAGGAACGGAATAAACAACCAGATAGAATAGGTGAAGGAATTCACGAGTGACATATCTAGATCGAAGAACAGAGATGTTGATGCTCTTCTTCTTTACCCGCCCAACCTGTAAAGGCTAATAGTTGGTGCCTTTACCCTATTAAGGATGCAAAACCATTTTATGTCAGGAGCCCATTAAGTCTACTTTAATTCATTATGTTCTTATCTACTTCATATTGGTGATTGGTTCCATTATTATAATTATTAACATTAATATTTCGAGTTTACCTAATTAATAATTTCCATTTTTCAGGTTTGGAATTGTTGCTTAATTACTACTTCTTAATTGCTAATAATTCATTACATTTTTTTTTTCTTTTTAAATTTTGGTCAATTCATTCGATAATACACTTATGCTATAAGGACTGTATATATGATATGTATGTAACCTGTGTCAACTAAATAAGGAGGTATCTTCGTATGGCTAGGTATATCAAAACTGCTATATGGTCATTATGGTTATTTTTCTTTTATAACTTACAATTTCTGAGCGCGATTATGCCGTACTTACAGCACCAAACAAAAGCTGCGGCAGTAGTCCATCGTAGTCGACAGGCCTGAAGACGGATGACGTTGCTATTTTGAACTTCGAAACGGATTAGACAATATAGCAGCTGATGTCACATATACGTACCATACCAAGTTTAGTTAACGCCTTACCAAAATTAATACAACTAATTTTCCATAAATTCACTCATTATTAACATAACCTTAAAATCCTATTAGAATGTTGTGTATTGTAGAGTTCTAAGTAGTCGACAGTTGCTATTTCTTTTTTGATGATTTGGTCCACCGCCGCTCACATGTGTTCCAATACGTGTGCAAGTTGGTGTAGGTTACGCCACTAAGATATCAAATGTTTGAGTCCGAGATTTCAGGAGTGACTCGCCCTTAACAGGTGGGCCTGCTGCACGTGTGCGTTATCGACGACACAGCCAACAGATTAACAGTAAGTTAATTGGTAATGGCAGCAATACGGTTGGCGCTCGAATTGACCGCTTCAATTTCAGTAGGCACTGGCGATCACAATTTGAGTGATAGTGTAGCCGCCCTTGCACAATTAGCTTATGGCAGCCACTACGTTGCGGGAAGACGTAAACTTTCCAGCCAATATTGGTGGGCACGCACTTTACGCCGTCTGTTACATTGAATTCTTTTAATAAATATCAATACTTGAGCGGTACTATGGCGATGCCGCCAAGTTATTTTTTTCAGCCAATAATCAATGCACACGTGTCAGTTGCCGAGAGCCAAAAGAAAGCTTTCTGGAAGCAACTAAAGTAGCCGTCGCTGCGCACAGATGCTCTAATTCAGAGTTGCTAATTAGGTCATAAGTGCTGTGAAAGGTTCAGCTATCGCATCATTGGCGATCAGCTGTTTACATATTTTCTTACATGCTGATCGTGATATTTGTTACCAGTGCGAATATGTACACCACTACAGCAGAGGTTTAATCTAAGTCTGATAGGCGAAGATAAAAGCTGAAGAAAGGTGTTCATATGAATTACCAGATGTCTTTCACACGAAATGAGCCTAACTCTCTGCCATTCATGTCCTCTAAAATATATAACGAGTTTCCCAACCTTTTTCTTATACGAGCTTGGGTTCCAATAGGAGCTAGCTTTGCATTAAAATTAGCGGATGCATTACTCAATACAAAGTTTCGTTTAACAACTGTTTGTCCAACTGCAAATGTACGTGGCCTCGCACGTAAATTATATGTTCTCTGATTTTTATCGTAAGCCTTATTCATATGCTTTTGGGTATCTGAACGTAATTTAGCAAACTCGTCAGCTCGATTCAACTTGATTGAGCCTTCGCTTAGTAAATTCAAATTTTTAAGTAACAAGTAATCTTTCCCGTGAGTGAGCATATATTGTCCAAACACAACGAAATAGGGTGACTGTCCAATAGTCTGGTGAAGGTGGTTTCTTAAGGAGCAATTTATACTACTTAGGTACAAATCCCAATCTCTCTGATCGTGTCGTACATACGATCTTAACGCAGCGTTGATCGACCGATTAACTCGTTCTGCAGCATTTGATTGAGGTGAGTGAACAGCGGTATAGATATGCTTTACACCATGCTTTGAGAGAAATGTAGTGAATTCATGGCTTTTAAATTGAGTTCCATTATCACTTACAATTATCTCAGGAACACCAAAACAATCGAAAATGTCCTCCTTCAAGTACGAAATTATAATTTTGGAGTTAAATTTCCTTACAGGTTTTAGGAATGTAAATTTGGAAAAGTGGTCTAATACAATAAAAATTCCAATATTTCCTTTTCTTGTACGTGGGTAAGGTCCAATAAAATCTACGTACAGTCTTTGGAAAGGCCTCTCGCTTATGACTTGATTGCCCATTTGTGTTTTCAGTGCTTGAGCTGGATATTTCGAAGTTTTACATAATTCACAGTTTCGAATATACGTGCGAATGTCAACAACCATTCGTGGCCAATAAAACTTGCGACGTATTAGCTCTAAGCACTTGGCTATACCACAATGAGAAGATGTAGGTAGATCGTGCGCGGATTTGATCACACTTTCACGCAATGCCATGGGAACAACAAGCTTCCAAGATTCGGTATTACAATCTATCTCATTCTGAGCCAATTCTGTACGGTGGTAAATATATTCATCCACAACTTGGCAATCAGGTAAATTGGCTTTAACATAATGATCCTTTAGTTCGACATATTCACTAGACTTGAATGCGTCTGAGCTTAAGTCAATTTCCGGAATAACTTCAAAGTCTATGGCGGCTATTTCATCTTCATATGATCTAGAGAATGCATCGGCTACAATATTTTCACTGCCTTTGCGATGTTCTATACTAAAGTTAAAACCTTGTAGCTTTATAGCCCATCTTGCAAGTCTACCATTCAAGTCTTGTTGATTCATTAGCCAACGTAAACTTGCATGATCGGTTACGACTTTAAATTCGTGACCTTCAATGTACATACGAAATCTTTTTATAGCTAAAACCACAGCTAAACATTCCAGTTCCGTCACTGAATAATTGCGTTGTGCTTTATTAAGCTTTTTTGACATATATGCAATGGGTCGTTCTACTCCAGACTCATCACATTGTGCTAGTACTGCGCCTACTCCATTTATAGATGCGTCGCATTGCAGCACAAAGGATTTTGCGTAATTTGGATGGACAAGAAAGGGTGCAGATGTTAGTTGTCTCTTTAATTCATCCAAAGCCTTTTGAGCATCCTCATTCCACTCAAAAGATTTTCCTTTCAATAATTCAGTTAAGGCGAATGTAACATCTGAATACTGAGAGATGAACCTTTGATACCAGCCGGTCATACCCAAAAAGCGCTTAAGCTGGCGTTTTGTTTTAGGTGTGGGAAATTCCGAAACAGCCTGAATTTTATTTGGATTTATTTTCAATCTGCCTTCACCTACAATATATCCTAAATATTCCACTTTCTTCAGACAGAATTGACTCTTATTAATGTTGATTGTGAGACCAGCCTTTCGAAGTTGCGTTGCTACTTCGGCCAGGTGAGACAAGTGCTCTTGAAAGTTGGAGGAAAGCACTAATAGGTCATCCAAATAAACTAGTACATGGGACTTCATGGCATAAGGTATAACTAGATCCATAAGTCTGTACAAGGTTTGAGGAGCATTCGTTAATCCGAATGGCATCCTGGTAAATTGATACAACGGTCTGTTTGGGACACTAATCGCCGTTTTTTCTTTTAACTTGGCATCCAGACAAATCTGCCAAAAAGCGTCTTTGAGGTCAATTTTGGAAATACACTGAACAGGTGGAAGACGACTTAACAGTCCTTCGATTAGAGGTGAAGGATAAGCATCTTTAACTGTAACGGAGTTTAACTTCCTTGAATCTAAACAAATTCTTACTTTACCTGGCCTGTTATTGTTAGGAATTTGTGGGGCACAAGTTGAGTATTTTCCATTGTTTGATAGTTGATCCGAGACTGAAGGTGAATATCCACTGATTATGCTCGGTGGACATCCTGTTGCAAGTTTTCCGATACGGGATTGCACTTAGGACATTGTAACGGCGGGAATAATCAGCTCGCAATTTACAAAGCACTGCACATAACATGCACTTTAAGCTTAAGCAGCTGATCTAGATCAGCTAGTGCAGCTCATGGTGCGTTAGAGAGCTTTCGAACGCGAACTTTCGCTCTTAACCTTTCTAACGCGAACTTTTGCTCTTGAACTGTCAAGTTGGCTGCGCTTGCGTTTTCTGAATGCATTTTATTCTTTCGCATGCTATCGATGCAAGAAAAAAACAACAGGTCGGTGCCAGCAGGAGAAAAAAAAAGAAATTGTGTTTGTTTTACGTGAAAATTTGCACGTGGTAAAACAAATACAATCGTCAAACATCCGAAGCTGGGATAAAATTTAAAGTGCGATATTACGGATACCACAACACTGAAGGCCGATCATACCCGACAACAGTTGAATTTAATAAAATTTCGACTCATTACCGGGATTTTGGCAGTTCACGTGTTTCGAGTGTTGGGTGGACCGGCAAGGCATTGCAAACTAGCCAAAAGTGCATACTGGCTTGTTGGTGTCCTGCAAATACTGTAAGCACACCATATCCAATAATTGCGCCACACCACAATACACCATTGACCACGGAACTGGCCACCGATGCCCCCCTCTTCTATTCTCATACCTTATTATTTTGTTAAAAAAATAAAATCAAGCCGAATTCAGCAGAGAAGCGTTGAAGCGTCTATTCAGGGCTGCTTAACGCGGCACTACAACAACAATAACAAAAGCAACAACAACAACAATAACAAAAGCAACAACAACAACAACAACAGAAGAACAACTACAACAACAACAACAGAAGAACAACTACAACAACACAGGGACAACAACCCCTGTGTCTTGAAGTCACCGCATAACAGGCATAGTGTATAGAAAAAAAAAGGAAAAATGAATTTTAGTTCTAAGTAATACAATACCCCATACTTATAAATTTGTACAATATTTTCTAGTGAGCGCTTTGTATCCATTTTGCACCTTTGACTCTAATTATCACCGCCTACAGATCATCTACGTCGACAGGCCTGCTGACATCGATGGATCGCTAAGGATATGGTAGTAAGTACGGCGTAGCCGGATGTTATGGCATCAGAGATGCAATAGGGGTAACTAAAGCGCCCATAGAATTTTGTTCATGCATTCAACTGCATAAGTATTAATATTCCAAATAGTATAAAATTAATAGTAGTATAATAGTGTGAGAGCAATAGCTTACAATGAAATTACAATGTCCTTATTGAATCCCATTATCATGAATTGCCCCTTTGTATTTAACTTTAATTAAATTATAGAAATATAAGCATGGAATAATTTGTTATTATTAAAGGCACCTTAGGTTTGTAGCACCGCAGGCTTCTTAGGGTAGGATCCGAAATTGCGATAGATTCCTACAAGGTTGGGTGGGTAAAGAAGGAGAACTCTAACAGCTTAGTTCTCCAACTTTAGATAGGCTATAAGCAACATCAGTCCGTTCCATTTGTATGGCTCACATTCCTTATCCTGGTCTTCCCGTTCTTCCCTGTCTACGAAATTATTAGTGTAGCACCGTTTGTCTAGGCGGCACAATACCCACGCCAAATTTCCCTGAGCAAGGCCGCCCCAAATAGTAGACAGGGTGTGCAAGCCGAGACGACATTATTAGTGTTCGTTACAACATGTCGGTTTGTATGTATCAAGACGACCGCACCCATAGCAAAATATGCGTCTGGTTTTTATACAATCTTGATATCTATGACCTATCTCATCACAATTCCAACATTTTATCCTATAAACTGATTGTATTGCATTTATCTCAGTTGCCTCTGTAGGTGAAGTATCTATCGATTCTTCCTCGTGCACGACTTCATTAAGAAAACGCCTGGTGTTAGTTGGCCGAGACACAGGTCTTGAGGACATACTCAAGCAGAATTGTTCGTGCTTGTGACATTCAGTTCGAAGAGTCGCTATATTGGGTGTAGCACATGAAGTAGTTCTAGCCTTAATTCAGGCTTAAGGTTTCTTTTAATATTAGCCACTAACTCCCGATCTGTCATTGGTTCTCGTAGTGCATCAGCAATACTCAGAATAGCATCCAAAAATTGGTCATAGCTTTCTCCATTTCGCTGTTTACGAGATCTTAAAGAATCTTTTATCTCCTCGTCCGAGCGTTCATCTCTGTACCGCTCACGCAAGGCATCGCATAGTTGAAACCAATTAGCACGACTATTTGTTCTTTGGAACCGCCAGTAGAACTGTAATGCAGGGCCACAGAACAAAATATTGGCAAATTGATAAAGCAAATTCCAATTTCCGTTGAGGCATTGGTCGGTCAAGCGATTGATCCGGTAAATAAAATCTTCCACAGAAATTTCATTAAAGGATCCAGAGAATTGTACATGCCAACTCGAAATAATTCTTGAGACTTTGTCGGGTCGTTCAATGGAATCAGTGCTTCGATTATCTACAACTGTTCGAATCCCTTGATACCTATTATTATTATTTGAATTCATTGAATTATTTTGCTCAACTCCTGGTTCAATTCGAGCTTCCTGCTGGTTATTTGATATTAAGGTTTCTGATAGCTAAACTGATCTCGTCAGTCACTGCTATAACCATACTGGCTCGAAAGGTATCTAACGAGCTTGAAATAAGTTGCTGAATTCGCTGTTCAGAAAGGATGGGAGGGTCAAGCGAAGCATTGGATGAGTCTCGTCTATTCCTGACATTAAAATTACTATTAGGCCTGTAAGCCTGTGCGCCAGAGTTATTTCGTTGGTTATTGGATCTGGTATTAGGTCTAGTCCTAGGAGTAGCACCAGTTCGATGGCCACCACGAACTGTTCGAGGAACTTGAAGGTGCTGTTCTGATGACTGACTTTCGATATCATTTAACTGGGAAAGTGTACATGTCTGTCTACACGAAGGACATGTTTCATTAGTACGTAACCAGGTTACCAAACAAGCTCGATGGAATTTGTGTTTGCAAGGGGTCTCCGCAATTTCAGTACTAATCAGAACTGGGTCTCTACAAATGTTACACAACAGTATATCAGCATTTATGCTAGCTGCTATATCTTCGTTACTTCGCTGCACTGCCATTATACTAAATGTAATAGGTTTACTAACGAATATTTAAATTTTACATTAATCAGAAAATCTTAATATAATTTTGTATTTAAATTTATGATACTAGATTTAGAAAACGGTCATGATTTTGTTAACTATCAAACGATAGGCAATATGAAAATAATGAATTTATGAATCACTGTGGGACTTATCCGTCAATAAAATGGTTGCAATTTGAATTATAGACATATCAATCGTGATCTCCCTCGACCAATAACTGATTCTACTTTAATTGAAGAATTGCTTTCGGAAAAGAGGAAAGTGGCGAAATAATCCACCAAAAACAATCTCATTTTCTTTTAACAATCATTATGGTATTTATTTAGAATTCTATCGCCTGGTTTAGATCGACATGAAGCCAATGCTAAAATTCCGAAGGTGAACAGAATTCAAAATCATTAATATTGTTAGCTAAAAGTGGTTAACTTAAGACATTTTCCTTCGTATTTATTGATTATTGGTCAGGCACCGCAAAACTGACAGATTACCTGCAATTCCTAATAATCAATAATACGCACTGAACTATAAAAAAAAAATTGGATGATGGTTGATTTAGGGAAAGGAAATTTCAGAGAGGTTACCTGGTTTGTGGGGAGTTTTGAGAAGGCTATATGTAGTTGGAGAAGTATCCGTATTACGTTATTCTTAGCCCCACGTTGGGCGCCATTTAATTATGTAACGAACACGTTGATGTGTGCAGCAAACTGGAGGCGTACTCTGCCTACAGGGTCGACTGTGCTCAGGGAAAATGGAGTGGGTGCTTTTGCTACCTAGTAAGCTGCCGTGCCACATAACTAAAAATAGTAGACAGAGTGCTAAAGGAACGGAATAAACAACCAGATAGAATAGGTGAAGGAATTCACGAGTGACATATCTAGATCGAAGAACAGAGATGTTGATGCTCTTCTTCTTTACCCGCCCAACCTGTAAAGGCTAATAGTTGGTGCCTTTACCCTATTAAGGATGCAAAACCATTTTATGTCAGGAGCCCATTAAGTCTACTTTAATTCATTATGTTCTTATCTACTTCATATTGGTGATTGGTTCCATTATTATAATTATTAACATTAATATTTCGAGTTTACCTAATTAATAATTTCCATTTTTCAGGTTTGGAATTGTTGCTTAATTACTACTTCTTAATTGCTAATAATTCATTACATTTTTTTTTTCTTTTTAAATTTTGGTCAATTCATTCGATAATACACTTATGCTATAAGGACTGTATATATGTATGTATATGTATGTAACCTGTGTCAACTAAATAAGGAGGTATCTTCGTATGGCTAGGTATATCAAAACTGCTATATGGTCATTATGGTTATTTTTCTTTTATAACTTACAATTTCTGAGCGCGATTATGCCGTACTTACAGCACCAAACAAAAGCTGCGGCAGTAGTCCATCGTAGTCGACAGGCCTGAAGACGGATGACGTTGCTATTTTGAACTTCGAAACGGATTAGACAATATAGCAGCTGATGTCACATATACGTACCATACCAAGTTTAGTTAACGCCTTACCAAAATTAATACAACTAATTTTCCATAAATTCACTCATTATTAACATAACCTTAAAATCCTATTAGAATGTTGTGTATTGTAGAGTTCTAAGTAGTCGACAGTTGCTATTTCTTTTTTGATGATTTGGTCCACCGCCGCTCACATGTGTTCCAATACGTGTGCAAGTTGGTGTAGGTTACGCCACTAAGATATCAAATGTTTGAGTCCGAGAGGGGTGACTCGCCCTTAACAGGTGGGCCTGCTGCACGTGTGCGTTATCGATGCGGCGTCAGAGTGTTGTAGACAGTTTCCCGTATTGCACAGCCAACAGATTAACAGTAAGTTAATTGGTAATGGCAGCAATACGGTTGGCGCTCGAATTGACCGCTTCAATTTCAGTAGGCACTGGCGATCACAATTTGAGTGATAGTGTAGCCGCCCTTGCACAATTAGCTTATGGCAGCCACTACGTTGCGGGAAGACGTAAACTTTCCAGCCAATATTGGTGGGCACGCACTTTACGCCGTCTGTTACATTGAATTCTTTTAATGAATATCAATACTTGAGCGGTACTATGGCGATGCCGCCAAGTTATTTTTTCCAGCCAATAATCAATGCACACGTGTCAGTTGCCGAGAGCCAAAAGAAAGCTTTTCGGAAGCAACTAAAGTAGCCGTCGCTGCGCACAGATGCTCTAATTCAGAGTTGCTAATTAGGTCATAAGTGCTGTGAAAGGTTCAGCTATCGCATCATTGGCGATCAGCTGTTTACATATTTTCTTGCATGCTGATCGTTTTATGTACGTTATGTACACCACTACAACAGTAATTATTCCTCCATATACGGAAGCTAGATTAAGCAAGCCCAAACTTCGTCAGCACCGGGAATACTTAGAAAATTGAAAAATTTTGGTTTCAACTCAACACAAGGGGGATTGTGCAGCAACTTACAAGAACTCGCATCTGAGTTGGGTGCTAAAACTTCCGTCGAGCACGTTACAACGCGTTTTACAAGTTACTCATACATTGCAGCATTTTTGTGGGGAGACTACCGATAACTCTGAATTTTAAAGCCGTCTTTAAACTCTTTACGGTAGGGCCAGAGCATTTCCTTAGTGTCCCACGTTGGGCGCCAAAAACTATATAATGTCTATTGGTCAAAAACTATATAACTTCTATTGGTCAGTTCTCGTCCAAAAACTATAATATACTGGACAGTTCTACATCAGCCGTTCGAGCGGGTACGCTCTTTTTGTTTTTGGTTTTTTTTTTTTTTTGAGAATTTCTACTGAGGGACAAAGCGGGCGGAATCCTCTGGACCGTAGCTCTTTCGGGATGGGGTGGGTTGTTGCTGAGTCTCAGTAGGGACAACATAGTTTTAATTTTTTAGGATTCCATCTACATCTAAACGACATGGGGAGACGATACCCCTCGAAGAGTTCGTTTGGGTTTACAAATGCCAAAAGCGATTAAGGGACTAGACCAATTCCCTTTATAGGGGGCTGTCATTTGTTCAGGATGCCCTGAAAGGGGCGAGGTCTGAGTGGTAATCGACTCTCGTGTTATATACCCTAACCCAACCATGATCATCGAAGCGCAGTTAGTCGATGATCCCCTATAAAAACTTATCCTAACTCATTATACTACCATGCCTCCCAGGAACGTTACGATTTTAGCATTGCATGATTATTTCTCTTCGGGTTTATTCATTTTCATTCATCATCATTACGGGCACCTAGTGTTAACCACATAATGGGAGTGATTAATTTTATAAGATAAAAGTAACTTACAGATTAATTAACAAAGAGTAGAATTTAATTAAGAAATTTAATTGTAAAAAAACCATAATTTGGTATTTTTCAACAAAAAAATTTAATAATAAAGTAAATTAAAAAAATTAATTAGTGGAAATTTTAAATTTATGAAATTTTAACAAAAAATTAATTACAAAAATTTAATTAATAAAAAAAATGTTACAAAGTAAAAAAATTTAATTGAAAATTAACCCCTATAACAATTTAATTTTACAAACTTACTAATTATATTAATTAATGACGAAGTCGACGTAAGCCTGAATTTTAGAAATTAATACACTTTTCATTTTAATTATTTACAAAAAAAATATTACAAGTGGGCGAACCATCATCGCAGCCACTGTACTTCGCAGGTCATTGTGCGAAGCTTGCAATAAACAGCTGTTCGCGCTGCACACGCTTAAAAGAATGTTGGTGTGGTTGTTGGATGTGTTGTAGAGGTACAGACTGTAGTTACGGGTACCATTTTTTTCTCCATTTGTTTATTATTTATTTTATTTTTTTGTGTTATATTTTTTATTATTATATATATATTTTTTTTTCTTTTGCTTGTTGGCATCAGTGATAGTAAACAATGAAGCAAATCAAATTAAGCTTGCGCTCATCTGACATGCATTTTATTCTTTCGTCTACGTGTGGAGGTGATCACACGTGCAGAAATCTTTCTCGGCACAGCATGTCAGAGAAGCTCAGCTTACGAAAAGCAAAAGCAACAGATAAAGAAACCATTTTTTTTTTTACACTTACTTGTGTCCCACGTTAAAAAGCTTTCCATCGATGCTTGGGGTGGTGTATGTGTATATGTGTAGGTTATATGAGCTTTATATGTATGTCTTCTGCTCTACACTTGATTTATGCCTTTATTAATTTATTGATTTATATATAGAAATTTTTTTTCTGATTTTTACATTTTTTCTGATTTTTAAATTTTTTTGTTTTTCTATCCAACACTTCAATAACCAAACAAAAATTGATGATGGCCAATCTTTGGCCGGCAAGTAAAAGCTTTTGGTTTAAAAAAAAATTTCGAACGCATTTGGCATAGAAAAAAATTAGGAGCGCAGGTTTCGGCGGCGGGTTGTGATGCACTGCTGTCAGCTGCGGTGCAGAAATCCAAATCCAAAGCTTCGGCTCAAAGCTTTGCGCAAACGCAGCTGGTCGCCAGTACTCCCGATGATACTTGTGTCACCATAGGAAAGGCCCAGAGAAGGGCGCCAAATTTAAGTCCACTGGTCTTGGCCTTGGCGTTCTTTTCCCCCACACCTGAAGCGACTGCGCCAACACACGTTTCGCTGGTGTGGGGTTGATTCGGATTTTTAAGCCAAAGTGCTACGAAGGGGATTGGGACTTTAGTATAAGACACGGCAATTGAGGCAACTGCGGCACATACCTTATACATTTTTACAAGTCAAAACCTGTATGAACGCTGCCGCGATGGCCTCCAATGTGGAGTTGTGTCGCTATTTCCTTCTGCTGGTGGTTGCAGCCAAGCCTCAGTGCCCAAAATGTGAAAAATCTCGGAATTATTGGCGGATTTAACCTCTAACGTTTAGTGGTGACCGACGTGGAGCAAACTTCTTTGATAAAACCACGAGGCGAAAAGGCTGCAGCCTGCCTCCGCCAGTTCTCTTATAAGCAGCAAAAAAACGAATACAAAAAGCTTTTCTTTTTCGAATTTTGAATTTCTGCTTCTTTCCTCGGGAGAGCCAAGTGATCGAGCTCTGCAACATTTCTATTAAGGTCACTGAAGGCTGGGTGCTATGAAACTGACTCAAATTTCATCGCCCTCGATCGATATTATCGAACAAAAGAAGAGGCTGTATAATTTAAATTTTATCAGTACATCAATCATTCTAACGGCGACCATTACACCACCCGATAATATCCCACCCTTAGACGGAATATTAGCGGGAATTAGCTTCGCAAATCTTTAGCGTGGTAGGTTCCTATCTCTTTCCCTTGCAGATTTTCCAGCAAATAGTAACAATTTCCGAGTTTCTTCCGCACACGACATTTTACAAATTGCGGTCCAAGTATTGCATTGAAGTTTTTCGTAAACTTAGTGAGTGCAAAATTACGCCGAAACACTTCTTGGCCATCTCGAAAGGATATGGGCTTGGACCTAAGGTTGTATTGATTTTCGTTGCGCTGATAGGCCTTACGAATATTGGCTTGAATATCCTTTCTCAGTAACGTCAACTTATCTGCTCGAGACAGGGTAGTAATAGGCTCTTCTAACAGAGATAATTCTTTCAACAATTTATAATCGGATTCATGAGTAATCATGTCCAAGCCAAATAATGCGCGAGACGGAGAACAACCTAGGGATTGATGCAACGCTGATCTTAAAGAACAAGATGTACTTGTCAGATGCAGATTCCATTCTGTCTGATCGTGCTTCAAATAAGAACAGACAGCAGCTAGCACAGAACGATTGACGCGTTCAGCCGCATTACTCTGCGGTGAGTAAGGCGTCATTAGCTTTAAATTGTGTGCCATTATCACTCACGATAGTTTCGGGCACACCGAAGCAATGGAAAATATGTTGTAATAAAAATTCTTGGATGACCTGAGAACTAAACTTTTTCATCGGTTGTAGCCAGTGATATTTACTAAAGTGGTCTAACACGATCAGTAATCCAATATGACCATTTTTACTACGAGGATACGGCCCAAGTAGGTCAATATACAATCTCTGAAAGGGTCTACAAGTTGGGGTGTGCGTACCCATCAACGGACGTGTGCAAAAGTTGGGAGCTTTAGTCTCCTTGCATGTGTCGCATTGTCGAATGTAATCACGCACATCTTTAGCCAAGCCACGCCAGAAAAGATAGCGACGCACTTTTTCAATAGTCTTTTGCATACCCGCATGAGCAGACGTAAGACTATCGTGTACTTGTTTGAGAACACTAGGTCGTAGTTGCTCGGGGACCCATAATTTCCAAGAGAGCTTATCGAGTGAATCATTGCCAACGGAACTTGCTCTGATCGAAATACTGATAGCTATCAGAGAGAAAGGCATCTGACTCGAGGTCTACCATAGGGTTCATGTCCAAAGACGACACTTCGTTTTCACAAACACGGGATAACGCATCAGGCACCAGATGGTCTTTTCCTTTACGATGTGCGATGGAGAATTTATATTGCTGTAGTCGAAATATCCAACGAGCTGACTAGCTGGCAGACTTGCCAGATACATTTTGCTGTCTCATGAGCCAAAGCAAACTGGAGTGGTCAGTCACTACCTCGAACTCTTGGAGTTCTAAATAGCATCTGAATTTCTCAATTGCTAGAATCACGGCTAGGCATTCGCGTTCCGTGACACTATAATTACGTTGGGCTTGGCTTAATTTGTTGGACATAAATGCAATAGGCTTCTCTTCACTTTCATCGGACAATTGCACTAGCACCGCGCCTGAGCACACAATGTGTTTTTTCTAAAATCGGGATTCGTTAATATTGGTGCGGAGGTTAAAATCTGTTTTAAATTGGTCATCGCCTGTTCCGCTTCGGTAGTCCATACAAACTTCTTTTTGGTCGACAGTACATCGGTAATGGACAAGTGCGGTCGGCGAAGTTTTAAATAAATCTTCTATACCATCCACAAACTCCAAGAAATCCACGGACTTGCTTCAGATTCTTTGGTTGAGGCCAATTGCGAATACACGAAACTTTATCCGGGTCGGTATGTATACCGGTACTACTAATAACATAACCTAGGTAATTGATACTTGTTACGCAAAAGTGGCTTTTGGCAAGGTTTAGGGTAATTTTTGCTTTCCGAAACTGCTCTGCGATTCTGACTAATATGGCAAGATGCGAAGAAAAATCTTCGGACACTATGCACAAATCATCTAAATAGCCAAAAACACAATGTCGGAGATCTGGCGGAATAATATCATCCATCAGACGACACATAGTAGAGGAGCGTTGCAAAGGCCAAAAGGCATGACTTTAAACTGGTAAAGCGGTCTACCAGGGATCGTAAATGCGCAAAGGCTTGGATTCTGGGCTTATCTCAATTTGCCAGTACGCATCCTTTAAATCGAGTTTTGAGATTAGATTTGCCTTGGGTAACCGGGAAAAGATGCCTTCTATACTGGGTAGGGGGTATGCATCCTTTTTGGTTGCCTCATTCAGTTTACGAGCATCTAGGCATAAGCGAACTTTGTTAGGTTTTACTACAAGACGCACGGGTGAACTCCAGGCACTCACAGAAGGTTCAATGACATCTAGTTGAATCATGCGGTCTATTTCCGCATAAAGTAACTTCTCCACGGCTGGACTCACTGGGTAGAATCTTTGTTTTACCGGCTTCGCATCTCCCACCTCAATATGATGCTGAATAAGCGTAGTTCGACCTAAACCTTCACTAGCATTTGGAAACATTAATTTAACGACCTCTAACTGTTGTAGCTGTTGGGCGTTTAGCGGATAGCTCGCAGTGTCTGCAGCTCGAACTTTGCTAGAGTCTCCTTCAAGGGAACTAATAATATTCGGAGCGAGAGCAAAAGTTCTCCAAAAATCATGTCCTAGTATAAGGTTCTGCGTGATCGAGGGAATTAAATAGAGCTTCATAGATTTCTTAGCGGACTTATATGTCATCTCAATGTTTAGAACTCCCGTGATCTTCTGACTTTCTCCATTAGCAGTTCGGGCATGGGACTTCAAAGGTCTAAACTCTTTGTAGTTTTTGAAGTCCTTCAAGGCCAGTGTCGAGCCTATGCAGCTGTATCTAACAGACCAAGTTCGGTAACACCCAGAAACGAAACTTCTGCATAACTACGTAAATCTTGCTGATTACTGAAAATAGTAGAAATTTGTAATTTCCGGGTTTGCTTTACATTCCTATAGAACTTCCTAAGTCTTAACGTAAGCTTATTATATTGGGGCACTATATCATTAAATATACGGTTCCTTACGTTTAGATAATTTTCTAACTTTCGTCATAAGGACGATAACAAAGAGGAACGGCGTCAGGCTTCACAGATGGTTTCGCTTTCTCCAAACGTGCAGTGGGATTAATTCCGTCGGAATGCGTATGTTTCTCCGGAGCCGACAAAGATAGCGCTAAGCTTTCGGGGGCATCCGGCTGTTATTGTGTGCACTTATATGCGTCGATCGGACAGACAATTTTCCCAAATGTGACCTACTTCCTCGCAATTCCAACATTTCAACTTGGCGTGGGCCATACGAACCGCGGCTAATTCCCGTTCGGCGATGTCAGCATCTTCGTCTGCGTCGTGGTCTGGGTCTTTTAGGGCGTATACTTGACTGCGTTGAAAGGGTTTTGGTCGAGAACTATTTTCCGAGCGACAGTTGAGCTCAAAAGTGAGATTCTCACTCATTTGAACTAATCGTCTTAAATGTCCAACCGAATGAACCGGCTGATATAACAACTTTTCGCGCGTCTCCGGAAGCAAATTCCTTTTTAAAATCTCTATCAACTCTTCTTCATGTATACGTAATGCCGATATATCGGTTAAAGAGGCCACAGCCTCGTAAAAGGACGGAAAGGATTCACAATGCTTCTGCTTACGTGATCTTATGAGTTCCATACTCATAAAATCCGAGCGATAATCCTTGTCTCTCCTGTCGGAGAGAAGCACAGACATCAGACCAGACAATCCGGTCGACTTGCCTATTGTATTTTCAATACCAATCTCGGGCTTTACCAGCAAACAACACATGCATATGCTTGCATAAAGTGATAAAATCACTATCTAACGTTTCATCAGTGAGAGATTTAACGCGATAGATGAACTCCTCGACTCCTAAGCCCTCCATCGAAATGTAAATTCCACTTCGGGATGATCTCGGCGGCTTTTCGGTTGTACATTGCAGAGCTTGTAGGAGGCGGAGTTGGATGTGTAGGCACAGTGGGAGCTTGTGTCTCAATGGGAGTCGAGCGCGCACTTCCACTAAGGGATGAGACCAACCGGGTCACGGACTGTTCGATCATTTCTTGGATTACCACATAATCCACATCGTTCCTACGACGGGTAATGCCGGAATGAGTAGGACGATCTCTTCTTCTATTATCTGCAGTTCTCGCGAGAGGGGCTTCGGTTTGGTTAGTGCTATTACTAGCATCCAAAGCTGAAGACTGTGGAGCACTCTCTTTATGCGTAGGCTCTTGGCCAACAGCAGAGGTAGAAGGCTGGTCTGGAATTTGACTTAAGAATTTAGCCAAATTCGGGTTGTTACTCTATGAGGAACAGGGACTGATGGCGGGGCCATTTGTTTTGCTCTTGGCGAGCAATTTCCGATTACTAATTTCGCGTTGGGTAAAGTAATTGGCCCACTACAACTATAGCAGATTGAATTTTGTTCTAGCCAAGATTCTAGACAGCGCTTATGGAAAAGATGACTGCAAGGTAACAGGTAACACGGATGTGTATTATTCATTCCCTGATTACATATCTTACACAGAACTTTCGCTTCCATGATTTTACGTGGGATATCTTTGGGACTACGTTCTAAAGGCATTTCTTTTTCTACTTTATTAAGGATTTGATTAAATAATATACGTGTTCCTGGTTGCGACATTGAAGGGTAATATAAGAGAAGGACAACACAATTCTAGGACACTCTGGATCAGATGACAATTGGTTTTAAGTTCTGGGTTATTTCAACTATAAATGGGAAGGCAATTAACTTGTCTTGATCAAAATAAAACTTGAATTATTCGGCAAGGATATGCAAAAGCATATGATCGCTAGTTCCAGGCAATAATACAAATGCACATATTTTCAAGCACCGTTAAATGTTCTCTAGCCATTGTTATGTTCTTTGGAGCAGACAATTTTTCCCTCATTCTTGGTAAGAAAAAGTATATCTAAAAGTAAGTATGGCTTTAAACTAATGATCCTTTAGTTCGACATATTCACTAGACTTGAATGCGTCTGAGCTTAAGTCAATTTCCGGAATAACTTCAAAGTCTATGGCGGCTATTTCATCTTCATATGATCTAGAGAATGCATCGGCTACAATATTTTCACTGCCTTTGCGATGTTCTATACTAAAGTTAAAACCTTGTAGCTTTATAGCCCATCTTGCAAGTCTACCATTCAAGTCTTGTTGATTCATTAGCCAACGTAAACTTGCATGATCGGTTACGACTTTAAATTCGTGACCTTCAATGTACATACGAAATCTTTTTATAGCTAAAACCACAGCTAAACATTCCAGTTCCGTCACTGAATAATTGCGTTGTGCTTTATTAAGCTTTTTTGACATATATGCAATGGGTCGTTCTACTCCAGACTCATCACATTGTGCTAGTACTGCGCCTACTCCATTTATAGATGCGTCGCATTGCAGCACAAAGGATTTTGCGTAATTTGGATGGACAAGAAAGGGTGCAGATGTTAGTTGTCTCTTTAATTCATCCAAAGCCTTTTGAGCATCCTCATTCCACTCAAAAGATTTTCCTTTCAATAATTCAGTTAAGGCGAATGTAACATCTGAATACTGAGAGATGAACCTTTGATACCAGCCGGTCATACCCAAAAAGCGCTTAAGCTGGCGTTTTGTTTTAGGTGTGGGAAATTCCGAAACAGCCTGAATTTTATTTGGATTTATTTTCAATCTGCCTTCACCTACAATATATCCTAAATATTCCACTTTCTTCAGACAGAATTGACTCTTATTAATGTTGATTGTGAGACCAGCCTTTCGAAGTTGCGTTGCTACTTCGGCCAGGTGAGACAAGTGCTCTTGAAAGTTGGAGGAAAGCACTAATAGGTCATCCAAATAAACTAGTACATGGGACTTCATGGCATAAGGTATAACTAGATCCATAAGTCTGTACAAGGTTTGAGGAGCATTCGTTAATCCGAATGGCATCCTGGTAAATTGATACAACGGTCTGTTTGGGACACTAATCGCCGTTTTTTCTTTTAACTTGGCATCCAGACAAATCTGCCAAAAAGCGTCTTTGAGGTCAATTTTGGAAATACACTGAACAGGTGGAAGACGACTTAACAGTCCTTCGATTAGAGGTGAAGGAAAAGCATCTTTAACTGTAACGGAGTTTAACTTCCTTGAATCTAAACAAATTCTTACTTTACCTGGCCTGTTATTGTTAGGAATTTGTGGGGCACAAGTTGAGTATTTTCCATTGTTTGATAGTTGATCCGAGACTGAAGGTGAATATCCACTGATTATGCTCGGTGGACATCCTGTTGCAAGCTTTCCGATACGGGATTGCACTTAGGACATTGTAACGGCGGGAATAATCAGCTCGCAATTTACAAAGCACTGCACATAACATGCACTTTAAGCTTAAGCAGCTGATCTAGATCAGCTAGTGCAGCTCATGGTGCGTTAGAGAGCTTTCGAACGCGAACTTTCGCTCTTAACCTTTCTAACGCGAACTTTTGCTCTTGAACTGTCAAGTTGGCTGCGCTTGCGTTTTCTGAATGCATTTTATTCTTTCGCATGCTATCGATGCAAGAAAAAAACAGATCGGTGGTGAAAATTGTGTTTGTTTTACGTGAAAATTTGCACGTGGTAAAACAAATACAATCGTCAAACATCCGAAGCTGGGATAAAATTTAAAGTGCGATATTACGGATACCACAACACTGAAGGCCGATCATACCCGACAACAGTTGAATTTAATAAAATTTCGACTCATTACCGGGATTTTGGCAGTTCACGTGTTTCGAGTGTTGGGTGGACCGGCAAGGCATTGCAAACTAGCCAAAAGTGCATACTGGCTTGTTGGTATCCTGCAAATACTGTAAGCACACCATATCCAATAATTGCACCACACCACAATACACCATTGACCACGGAACTGGCCACCGATGCCCCCTCTTCTATTCTTATACCTTATTATTTTGTTAAAAAAATAAAATCAAGCCGAATTCAGCAGAGAAGCGTTGAAGCGTCTATTCAGGGCTGCTTAACGCGGCACTACAACAACAATAACAAAAGCAACAACAACAACAATAACAAAAGCAACAACAACAACAACAGAAGAACAACTACAACAACAACAACAGAAGAACAACTACAACAACACAGGGACAACAACCCCTGTGTCTTGAAGTCACCGCATAGCAGGCATAGTGTATAGAAAAAAAAAGGAAAAATGAATTTTAGTTCTAAGTAATACAATACCCCATACTTATAAATTTGTACAATATTTTCTAGTGAGCGCTTTGTATCCATTTTGCACCTTTGACTCTAATTATCACCGCCTACAGATCATCTACGTCGACAGGCCTGCTGACATCGATGGATCGCTAAGGATATGGTAGTAAGTACGGCGTAGCCGGATGTTATGGCATCAGAGATGCAATAGGGGTAACTAAAGCGCCCATAGAATTTTGTTCATGCATTCAACTGCATAAGTATTAATATTCCAAATAGTATAAAATTAATAGTAGTATAATAGTGTGAGAGCAATAGCTTACAATGAAATTACAATGTCCTTATTGAATCCCATTATCATGAATTGCCCCTTTGTATTTAACTTTAATTAAATTATAGAAATATAAGCATGGAATAATTTGTTATTATTAAAGGCACCTTAGGTTTGTAGCACCGCAGGCTTCTTAGGGTAGGATCCGAAATTGCGATAGATTCCTACAAGGTTGGGTGGGTAAAGAAGGAGAACTCTAACAGCTTAGTTCTCCAACTTTAGATAGGCTATAAGCAACATCAGTCCGTTCCATTTGTATGGCTCACATTCCTTATCCTGGTCTTCCCGTTCTTCCCTGTCTACGAAATTATTAGTGTAGCACCGTTTGTCTAGGCGGCACAATACCCACGCCAAATTTCCCTGAGCAAGGCCGCCCCAAATAGTAGACAGGGTGTGCAAGCCGAGACGACATTATTAGTGTTCGTTACATAATAATTGGCGCCCAACGTGGGGCTCGATTGGTCGTTTCCGAACAAATGCCAACCAATTGGTTTTTTTTTTCATCATTGTATGTATCACTGCTAGGATAATCTTTATTATCCTAAGTTAAGGTGAACACCCCGCGCTTCCCAAATTACCTTTCTAAATTCCTTTTCTTGAAACCATATTCCACCCATATTATATTTTGCAATTAAATCCGTACGGTACTTTCTGTTTACTTCGGAAATGCTGGAATTCTGATTATTGTCGGAGCCAGACCAGTAGATAGAGTAGTTCCAGAAAGTTGATTTCATTTTAGAGTCTCTTTCTAACGAAAGAAACTTTCTAGACATTTAATCAATTCTTTTGTTTAATCTCGAATTGCGTTGGAATTTTAGTTCTGATTTCAGTCGGTCCTAAACCAAGCAATCGATATTTAAATAATAATTTATATTCCGGACCTAAATTGAGATTTGCTCAGGTTGGAGTTTTTCGGCCTGTTCCTCTTTAGATTGGGTAATATACACTGTTATAAATTTTTATAGTAAATTCTGTGTACGAGTCTGATATGTTTATACGCCTGTCAATCATACCTGCGGTGCCAGACCTTTGGATAAGTCCTTATTAATTATTCAGCGTTTATTTCGATAGAGTAAATTTCGTCATTTTATATATATCTCACCTTTCCGACCACGAAACCACTTTACCGACATTTTATTTTGCTATGGCTGTCAGACGTAGCGCAGAAGATTTAAGATCCGCAACCCCTAGTGAACCCGGCATATGTATAATTTGTAATGACACCAGGTCAGATAGTGAATTTTTAGAAACACCCTGTAAACACAAGTTTCACAGATGGTGTCTATTGGAGTGGTTAGTGAGCAATGATTCATGTCCTGTGTGTAGGCAATACTGCTCCAAAATCATGATTCAAATAAGAGAAGGCACTACGACTGATACCAATACCCCGTCTGGTAAGAACCATACTAGTATCACGAAAGCAAGTTCTGGAGCGGTTCCTAAAACTGGTGTAAACACCAGATCAACTTCACGCAATAGACCGAATACGAACGTCCGACCAAATCCAAATTTAAACACAAAACGTGATTTGCCCCGGCCTAAAGTTACCTCCGAGTCTAATAGTATCTCGGAAGAGCGTATCCAACAATTGATTGCAAATTCTTTAGATACCTTTAAAGCGAGTATGACTGCAGCCATGACGGAGCAGTTAAGTGCAGCCGTTCGAAGTTTGTCATTGTCTACCCAACCTCGGGAAACTCGTGATGAGGGTCATCTCGATTGGAAGAATGACATAGTTCCACCCCGTCCACGTTTAAGTAATTCCAGCAATAGTCGAAATAACAGTAATCAGAGAGCTGGAAATTCTTACGCTAGCGCAAACTTAAGTGATGGAGTAGTTGAACATCCCGAAAGAATTTCGAATGTTATTTCCAATTGGCGAATCAAGTTTAGCGGATTAGCTAATGACATTCCAATTGAAGATTTTATATATCGAGTGAACTGTTTAACCTCTCAATGTTTGAATGGGAATTTCCATCTATTGGTTCAGTTTGCTCATCTCCTTTTCACTGGACCAGCCTTATCTTTCTACTGGCGCGTTCATAGAAGTGCAGTTCACTTGAATTGGTTTGAACTGTGTAACCGCTTGCAAGAGAGATACAAGGATCAGCGAACTGATCGCGACATCAAAGATGCAATTCGTCGTCGCAAACAAAGCAACAACGAAAGCTTTGATGATTTTTTAGATGCAATTCTGTCGATTACCGATTCCTTGCGTGAGCCTATGTTGGACACAGACCTAACGATCGAAGTCAGACATAATCTCAAAACTGAACTAAAGCACGAATTGTTACATGTCGAAACTCGTGATTTAGCAAGTCTGCGAAAGGAATGTCATAGACATGAGGATTTCTTTCGTAGTCTTAATTCAAGGCAGCAGCCTCGAGTAAATGTGAACCGACGATTTGTCAATACTGTTCTCCACGAACAAATTCCAGTAGTTGAATCGGAAGAGGAAAGTAATGCAACTGATGAAATCTGTGTAGTTCGATCCTCCGAGAAATTTAAATGCTGGAATTGCGAGGAACTTGGTCACAGATACCAAGATTGCCTGAAGCATCGTCGGATTTTTTGTTACGGTTGTGGCACACCTGAGACATACAAGCCCAACTGTCAAAAATGTAATCCCAAATCGGAAAACTCGACGAAGGATGTCCGCCGTGTTCCGAAAGGGGATGTCCGATATTAGCCTCGGATACACAAAATTTTCAAACAGCTATCTCTAAACAACTACCAGACGAATCACCTTTAACCCCGGAAGTACCTAGCCCCTTGCGATTTAAGCCATACCATGTGCGAGTTCATGAGTACGAGAAGCGTAAGTCCGAAATATTTAACGCGGACGAATTACTTTCATGTAAATCTCGTTCTTCTTTACGTATGCGAAAATTTTGGCAAAGCAAGCGAGCACTAAACAGATGTTTAATTAACTCTATTGTTAATAAAAGCAATGATATTCGACCTTTTATCAACATTGACATTTTTGGTCAGGATTACCTAGCCTTATTAGATAGCGGGGCCAACAAAAGTGTCATTGGCGGGTATCTTGCCAAGAGAATTTTGTCAGAAAACTTTAATGTTGACAAAATGAAAGGCGTTGTTCGTACGGCCGATGGCCAAATACAGCCTGTTGCTGGTACAATTACCATACCCCTGACTTATAATTCAACCCAAGCTGACCTTGAGTTTCTTATAGTTTCTTCCATTAGAACAGATGTTATTTGTGGTATGGATTTCTGGAAGAAATTTGGTATATCGATTTCATCTTTTGGCGATATTAATGTTTCGGCAATAGAAACTGAAAAGCTCGTAGAGGAGTCTACTGAATTGGATTTATCGTCATTCCAGAAATCCAAACTAAAAGCTGTGATTGATTTCTTTCCATCTTTTGAAAATAATGGACTTGGCATAACAACGTTAATCGAACATACAATTGATACTGCCGAGGCGAAACCCATCAAACAGAGATTTTATCCTCTTTCTCCAGCAAAAGAAGAACTCTTATGCAAGGAGATTGACAGGATGATTCAAATGGACGTTATAGAAGAGGCCCCAAGTTCTCCTTGGTCATCTCCCATCACCTTACACATAAAACCAGGCAAAGTGCGCTTCTGTCTCGACGCACGAAAACTTAATGCAGTCACAATTAAGGATGCGTATCCTATTCCAATAATGGCTGGACTGCTGAGTCGTCTTCCGCCTGTATACTGCATTTCGAAAATCGACCTCAAGGATGCCTTTTGGCAAATCTGTTTAGATAAAGAATCCCGTGCTAAAACAGCGTTTACAGTCCCAAATAGACCTCTTTATCAATTCAAAAGAATGCCTTTTGGATTGACCAATGCTCCGCAAACAATGAGTCGTCTAATGGACTTAGTAATTCCATATCAGCTAAAATCAAACGTATTAGTGTACCTTGACGATTTGCTGGTATTGTCCGATAGTTTTGAGTCACATCTTTTGCATCTTTCAGAAGTTGCTACTCAATTGCGAAAGGCTGGCCTTACCATAAATGTTCAAAAAAGCCAGTTTTGTCTTAGGAAGGTAGAGTATCTAGGCTATATAGTAGGCGGAGGAACACTTCAGGTTAATCCCGAAAAGGTCCGTGCGGTTAAAGAGTTTCCGATTCCGAAAACTCGGAAGCAGCTCAGACGATTCTTGGGAATGACTGGATGGTACCAGCGTTTTATTTCCAGATATTCTTCGATAATTTTTCCCCTTACCGAACTTATAGGTAAAAAGTTGTTCACCTGGAACGATCAAGCTCAAGCTGCATTCGAAGAGATCAAAATGGCATTGTGCTCAGCTCCATGTTTGATCCATCCACAATATGACAAGCCGTTCATAGTGCAGTGTGATGCTTCTTCGTATGCAGTAGGGGCTGTTCTTGCACAGTGCGACGAGTCCGGTCATGAACGACCAATAGCGTACATGTCGAAAAAATTAAACAAAGCACAACGTAACTATACCGTTACGGAATTGGAGTGCTTGGCGGTTGTTCTGGGTATAAAAAAATTTCGCATGTACATCGACGGTCATCGTTTCACGGTAGTCACCGATCACGCAAGTCTTCGATGGTTGATGGACCAACCTGACCTTAGTGGTAGATTAGCGCGATGGGCGATAAGTCTCCAAGGTTACGGCTTCAGTATTGAACACCGCAAGGGAAGCCAAAATGTGGTAGCTGACGCCCTATCCCGTTCGTTTGAGTCAGTAGTCGAGGTTGCGAACATAAATGCTGAAGTTCTACCCGAATTGGATCTGCAATCTGAAGCATTTCAGTCAGCAGAATACTGTGCCTTGCGAGAGAAATTTAAGGTATCGAAGATGCCAGACTATCAAGTAATTGATGGTTACATTTATCATCGCAAAGATTTCTCCGACGATAGCTCCAATCAAGGCAATGATTCATGGAAACTGTTAGTGCCCGAATCTTTGCGAAACAGCGTCATATGTTCAGCTCATGATCAACCATCTTCCGCACACTGTGGTACCGCGAAATGTCTTGAACGAATACGACGTCATTTGTATTGGCCTAGGATGGTTGTTGATGTGCGTAAGTACATTAGCGAGTGTGATACGTGTAAGATAACCAAATATCCCAATCGATCACTTAAACCTCCTATAGGTGCTCGAATTATCGGCGAAAGACCATTTCAGCGGTTGTATTTTGACTTCGTTGGTCCGTTTCCTCGCACAAGAAAGGGTCACATTGGAAGTTTCATAATTTTAGATCACTTTTCGAAATTCACCTTTCTGAAGCCCGTTAAAAAATTCACCTCCAACGTGATTATCGATTATCTGAGTGAAAATATATTTCCATGTTTTGGAGTACCAGAGATAGTCGTGAGTGACAACGGTACTCAATTTAAAAGCCGTGTCTTTGACGATTTCCTCCTAACCTTCGGTATTCAACATATATTTACGGGAGCCTATTCACCACAATCGAACGCCGCCGAAAGAGTGAATCGTTCGATTAATGCAGCTTTAAGAGCCTATATTCGTGTTGATCAGCGCGAATGGGATACCTTCTTAAGTCGCATTAACAGCTCTCTTCGCAATTCTATACATCAATCGATTGGTTACTCTCCCTATTTTATGGTCTTTGGACAACACATGATTTCTCATGGCAAAGATTATAAATTGTTGAGAAATTTAGAATTGCTAAAAGACAGCACCGCTAGGTTACCCAGAGCTGACGAATTTCAGAAATTCAGGGCTGATGTAGAGAAACACCTCAAAAAGGCTTATGACAGAAACCAGCGATCGTATAATTTACGGTCACAGACACGAGCATTTGAAATAGGTCAAGAAGTGATCAAAAGAAATTTTTCTTTGAGCAAAGCAGCAGCTAATTTTTGCTCTAAGCTAGCTCCTATCGGCACTAAGGCTCGAATCAAGGAAAAACTGGGCCGATCGATTTACCTCCTAGAGGATATGAATGGAAAGGAGCTAGGAAATTTTCATGCAAAAGACATTTGGTAGCTAGTACTTCCTATTCGCATCCGTTTGAAATTTTTTCAGCTCTTATCTTTCTCTAATAGAAGTAGATCAGACCTGTGGTGTAACGGCGCGAATACTCAGCTCGCAATTTACAAAGCACTGCACATAACATGCACATTAAGCTTAAGCAGCTGATCTAGATCAGCTAGTGCAGCTCATGGTGCGTTAGAGAGCTTTCGAACGCGAACTTTCGCTCTTAACCTTTCTAACGCGAACTTTTGCTCTTGAACTGTCAAGTTGGCTGCGCTTGCGTTTTCTGAATGCATTTTATTCTTTCGCATGCTATCGATGCAAGAAAAAAACAACAGGTCGGTGCCAGCAGGAGAAAAAAAAAGAAATTGTGTTTGTTTTACGTGAAAATTTGCACGTGGTAAAACAAATACAATCGTCAAACATCCGAAGCTGGGATAAAATTTAAAGTGCGATATTACGGATACCACAACACGGAAGGCCGATCATACCCGACAACAGTTGAATTTAGTAAAATTTCGACTCATTACCGGGATTTTGGCAGTTCACGTGTTTCGAGTGTTGGGTGGACCGGCAAGGCATTGCAAACTAGCCAAAAGTGCATACTGGCTTGTTGGTATCCTGCAAATACTGTAAGCACACCATATCCAATAATTGCACCACACCACAATACACCATTGACCACGGAACTGGCCACCGATGCCCCCTCTTCTATTCTTATACCTTATTATTTTGTTAAAAAAATAAAATCAAGCCGAATTCAGCAGAGAAGCGTTGAAGCGTCTATTCAGGGCTGCTTAACGCGGCACTACAACAACAATAACAAAAGCAACAACAACAACAATAACAAAAGCAACAACAACAACAACAACAGAAGAACAACTACAACAACAACAACAGAAGAACAACTACAACAACACAGGGACAACAACCCCTGTGTCTTGAAGTCACCGCATAGCAGGCATAGTGTATAGAAAAAAAAAGGAAAAATGAATTTTAGTTCTAAGTAATACAATACCCCATACTTATAAATTTGTACAATATTTTCTAGTGAGCGCTTTGTATCCATTTTGCACCTTTGACTCTAATTATCACCGCCTACAGATCATCTACGTCGACAGGCCTGCTGACATCGATGGATCGCTAAGGATATGGTAGTAAGTACGGCGTAGCCGGATGTTATGGCATCAGAGATGCAATAGGGGTAACTAAAGCGCCCATAGAATTTTGTTCATGCATTCAACTGCATAAGTATTAATATTCCAAATAGTATAAAATTAATAGTAGTATAATAGTGTGAGAGCAATAGTTTACAATGAAATTACAATGTCCTTATTGAATCCCATTATCATGAATTGCCCCTTTGTATTTAACTTTAATTAAATTATAGAAATATAAGCATGGAATAATTTGTTATTATTAAAGGCACCTTAGGTTTGTAGCACCGCAGGCTTCTTAGGGTAGGATCCGAAATTGCGATAGATTCCTACAAGGTTGGGTGGGTAAAGAAGGAGAACTCTAACAGCTTAGTTCTCCAACTTTAGATAGGCTATAAGCAACATCAGTCCGTTCCATTTGTATGGCTCACATTCCTTATCCTGGTCTTCCCGTTCTTCCCTGTCTACGAAATTATTAGTGTAGCACCGTTTGTCTAGGCGGCACAATACCCACGCCAAATTTCCCTGAGCAAGGCCGCCCCAAATAGTAGACAGGGTGTGCAAGCCGAGACGACATTATTAGTGTTCGTTACAACATGTCGGTTTGTATGTATCAAGACGACCGCACCCATTGCAAAATATGCGTCTGGTTTTTATACAATCTTGATATCTATGACCTATCTCATCACAATTCCAACATCTTATCCTATCAACTGATTGTATTGCATTTATCTCAGTTGCCTCTGTAAGGAAAGTATCTATCGATTCTTCCTCGTGCACGACTTCATTGAGAAAACGCCTGGTGTTAGTTGGCCGAGACACAGGTCTTGAGGACATACTCAAGCAGAATTGTTCGTGCTTGTGACATTCAGTTCGAAGAGTCGCTATATTGGGTGTAGCACATGAAGTAGTTCTAGCCTTAATTCAGGCTTAAGGTTTCTTTTAATATTAGCCACTAACTCCCGATCTGTCATTGGTTCTCGTAGTGCATCAGCAATACTCAGAATAGCATCCAAAAATTGGTCATAGCTTTCTCCATTTCGCTGTTTACGAGATCTTAAAGAATCTTTTATCTCCTCGTCCGAGCGTTCATCTCTGTACCGCTCACGCAAGGCATCGCATAGTTGAAACCAATTAGCACGACTATTTGTTCTTTGGAACCGCCAGTAGAACTGTAATGCAGGGCCACAGAACAAAATATTGGCAAATTGATAAAGCAAATTCCAATTTCCGTTGAGGCATTGGTCGGTCAAGCGATTGATCCGGTAAATAAAATCTTCCACAGAAATTTCATTAAAGGATCCAGAGAATTGTACATGCCAACTCGAAATAATTCTTGAGACTTTGTCGGGTCGTTCAATGGAATCAGTGCTTCGATTATCTACAACTGTTCGAATCCCTTGATACCTATTATTATTATTTGAATTCATTGAATTATTTTGCTCAACTCCTGGTTCAATTCGAGCTTCCTGCTGGTTATTTGATATATTAAGGTTTCTGATAGCTAAACTGATCTCGTCAGTCACTGCTATAACCATACTGGCTCGAAAGGTATCTAACGAGCTTGAAATATGTTGCTGAATTCGCTTTCAGAAAGGATGGGAGGGTCAAGCGAAGCATTGGATGAGTCTCGTCTATTCCTGACATTAAAATTACTATTAGGCCTGTAAGCCTGTGCGCCAGAGTTATTTCGTTGGTTATTGGATCTGGTATTAGGTCTAGTCCTAGGAGTAGCACCAGTTCGATGGCCACCACGAACTGTTCGAGGAACTTGAAGGTGCTGTTCTGATGACTGACTTTCGATATCATTTAACTGGGAAAGTGTACATGTCTGTCTACACGAAGGACATGTTTCATTAGTACGTAACCAGGTTACCAAACAAGCTCGATGGAATTTGTGTTTGCAAGGGGTCTCCGCAATTTCAGTACTAATCAGAACTGGGTCTCTACAAATGTTACACAACAGTATATCAGCATTTATGCTAGCTGCTATATCTTCGTTACTTCGCTGCACTGCCATTATACTAAATGTAATAGGTTTACTAACGAATATTTAAATTTTACATTAATCAGAAAATCTTAATATAATTTTGTATTTAAATTTATGATACTAGATTTAGAAAACGGTCATGATTTTGTTAACTATCAAACGATAGGCAATATGAAAATAATGAATTTATGAATCACTGTGGGACTTATCCGTCAATAAAATGGTTGCAATTTGAATTATAGACATATCAATCGTGATCTCCCTCGACCAATAACTGATTCTACTTTAATTGAAGAATTGCTTTCGGAAAAGAGGAAAGTGGCGAAATAATCCACCAAAAACAATCTCATTTTCTTTTAACAATCATTATGGTATTTATTTAGAATTCTATCGCCTGGTTTAGATCGACATGAAGCCAATGCTAAAATTCCGAAGGTGAACAGAATTCAAAATCATTAATATTGTTAGCTAAAAGTGGTTAACTTAAGACATTTTCCTTCGTATTTATTGATTATTGGTCAGGCACCGCAAAACTGACAGATTACCTGCAATTCCTAATAATCAATAATACGCACTGAACTAAAAAAAAATTGGATGATGGTTGATTTAGGGAAAGGAAAATTCAGAGAGGTTATCTGGTTTGTGGGGAGTTTTGAGAAGGCTATATGTAGTTGGAGAAGTATCCGTATTACGTTATTCTTAGCCCCACGTTGGGCGCCATTTAATTATGTAACGAACACGTTGATGTGTGCAGCAAACTGGAGGCGTACTCTGCCTACAGGGTCGACTGTGCTCAGGGAAAATGGAGTGGGTGCTTTTGCTACCTAGTAAGCTGCCGTGCCACATAACTAAAAATAGTAGACAGAGTGCTAAAGGAACGGAATAAACAACCAGATAGAATAGGTGAAGGAATTCACGAGTGACATATCTAGATCGAAGAACAGAGATGTTGATGCTCTTCTTCTTTACCCGCCCAACCTGTAAAGACTAATAGTTGGTGCCTTTACCCTATTAAGGATGCAAAACCATTTTATGTCAGGAGCCCATTAAGTCTACTTTAATTCATTATGTTCTTATCTACTTCATATTGGTGATTGGTTCCATTATTATAATTATTAACATTAATATTTCGAGTTTACCTAATTAATAATTTCCATTTTTCAGGTTTGGAATTGTTGCTTAATTACTACTTCTTAATTGCTAATAATTCATTACATTTTTTTTTTCTTTTTAAATTTTGGTCAATTCATTCGATAATACACTTATGCTATAAGGACTGTATATATGTATGTATATGTATGTAACCTGTGTCAACTAAATAAGGAGGTATCTTCGTATGGCTAGGTATATCAAAACTGCTATATGGTCATTATGGTTATTTTTCTTTTATAACTTACAATTTCTGAGCGCGATTATGCCGTACTTACAGCACCAAACAAAAGCTGCGGCAGTAGTCCATCGTAGTCGACAGGCCTGAAGACGGATGACGTTGCTATTTTGAACTTCGAAACGGATTAGACAATATAGCAGCTGATGTCACATATACGTACCATACCAAGTTTAGTTAACGCCTTACCAAAATTAATCACAACCTAATTCACCTTAACATAACCTTAAAATCCTATTAGAATGTTGTGTATTGTAGAGTTCTAAGTAGTCGACAGTTGCTATTTCTTTTTTTTTTTTTTATGATTCGGTCCACCGCCGCTCACATGTGTTCCAATACGTGTGCAAGTTGGTGTAGGTTACGCCACTAAGATATCAAATGTTTGAGTCCGAGAGGGGTGACTCGCCCTTAACAGGTGGGCCTGCTGCACGTGTGCGTTATCGATGCGGCGTCAGAGTGTTGTAGACAGTTTCCCGTATTGCACAGCCAACAGATTAACAGTAAGTTAATTGGTAATGGCAGCAATACGGTTGGCGCTCGAATTGACCGCTTCAATTTCAGTAGGCACTGGCGATCACAATTTGAGTGATAGTGTAGCCGCCCTTGCACAATTAGCTTATGGCAGCCACTACGTTGCGGGAAGACGTAAACTTTCCAGCCAATATTGGTGGGCACGCACTTTACGCCGTCTGTTACATTGAATTCTTTTAATGAATATCAATACTTGAGCGGTACTATGGCGATGCCGCCAAGTTATTTTTTTCAGCCAATAATCAATGCACACGTGTCAGTTGCCGAGAGCCAAAAGAAAGCTTTTCGGAAGCAACTAAAGTAGCCGTCGCTGCGCACAGATGCTCTAATTCAGAGTTGCTAATTAGGTCATAAGTGCTGTGAAAGGTTCAGCTATCGCATCATTGGCGATCAGCTGTTTACATATTTTCTTGCATGCTGATCGTTTTATGTACGTTATGTACACCACTACAACAGTAATTATTCCTCCATATACGGAAGCTAGATTAAGCAAGCCCAAACTTCGTCAGCACCGGGAATACTTAGAAAATTGAAAACTTTTGGTTTAAACTCAACACAAGGGGGATTGTGCAGCAACTTACAAGAACTCGCATCTGAGTTGGGTGCTAAAACTTCCGTCGAGCACGTCACAACGCGTTTTACAAGTTACGAGCTTGAAATATGTTGCTGAATTCGCTTATCAGAAAGGATGGGAGGGTCAAGCGAAGCATTGGATGAGTCTCGTCTATTCCTGACATTAAAATTACTATTAGGCCTGTAAGCCTGTGCGCCAGAGTTATTTCGTTGGTTATTGGATCTGGTATTAGGTCTAGTCCTAGGAGTAGCACCAGTTCGATGGCCACCACGAACTGTTCGAGGAACTTGAAGGTGCTGTTCTGATGACTGACTTTCGATATCATTTAACTGGGAAAGTGTACATGTCTGTCTACACGAAGGACATGTTTCATTAGTACGTAACCAGGTTACCAAACAAGCTCGATGGAATTTGTGTTTGCAAGGGGTCTCCGCAATTTCAGTACTAATCAGAACTGGGTCTCTACAAATGTTACACAACAGTATATCAGCATTTATGCTAGCTGCTATATCTTCGTTACTTCGCTGCACTGCCATTATACTAAATGTAATAGGTTTACTAACGAATATTTAAATTTTACATTAATCAGAAAATCTTAATATAATTTTGTATTTAAATTTATGATACTAGATTTAGAAAACGGTCATGATTTTGTTAACTATCAAACGATAGGCAATATGAAAATAATGAATTTATGAATCACTGTGGGACTTATCCGTCAATAAAATGGTTGCAATTTGAATTATAGACATATCAATCGTGATCTCCCTCGACCAATAACTGATTCTACTTTGATTGAAGAAGTGATTTCGAAAAAGAGGAAAGTGGCGAAATAATTCATTTCATTCGATATTACACTTATGCTATAAAGACTGTATATATATATGTATGTAGCCTGTGTCAACTAAATAAGGTGGTATCTTCGTATGGCTAGGTATATCAAAACTGCTATATGGTCATTATGGTTATTTTTCTTTTATAACTTACAATTTCTGAGCGCGATTATGCCGTACTTACAGCACCAAACAAAAGCTGCGGCAGTAGTCCATCGTAGTCGACAGGCCTGAAGACGGATGACGTTGCTATTTTGAACTTCGAAACGGATTAGACAATATAGCAGCTGATGTCACATATACGTACCATACCAAGTTTAGTTAACGCCTTACCAAAATTAATACAACTAATTTTCCATAAATTCACTCATTATTAACATAACCTTAAAATCCTATTAGAATGCTGTGTATTGTAGAGTTCTAAGTAGTCGACAGTTTCTATTTCTTTTTTGATGATTTGGTCCACCGCCGCTCACATGTGTTCCAATACGTGTGCAAGTTGCTGAATTCGCTGTTCAGAAAGGATGGCAGGGTCAAGCGAAGCATTGGATGAGTCTCGTCTATTCCTGACATTAAAATTACTATTAGGCCTGTAAGCCTGTGCGCCAGAGTTATTTCGTTGGTTATTGGATCTGGTATTAGGTCTAGTCCTAGGAGTAGCACCAGTTCGATGGCCACCACGAACTGTTCGAGGAACTTGAAGGTGCTGTTCTGATGACTGACTTTCGATATCATTTAACTGGGAAAGTGTACATGTCTGTCTACACGAAGGACATGTTTCATTAGTACGTAACCAGGTTACCAAACAAGCTCGATGGAATTTGTGTTTGCAAGGGGTCTCCGCAATTTCAGTACTAATCAGAACTGGGTCTCTACAAATGTTACACAACAGTATATCAGCATTTATGCTAGCTGCTATATCTTCGTTACTTCGCTGCACTGCCATTATACTAAATGTAATAGGTTTACTAACGAATATTTAAATTTTACATTAATCAGAAAATCTTAATATAATTTTGTATTTAAATTTATGATACTAGATTTAGAAAACGGTCATGATTTTGTTAACTATCAAACGATAGGCAATATGAAAATAATGAATTTATGAATCACTGTGGGACTTATCCGTCAATAAAATGGTTGCAATTTGAATTATAGACATATCAATCGTGATCTCCCTCGACCAATAACTGATTCTACTTTAATTGAAGAATTGCTTTCGGAAAAGAGGAAAGTGGCGAAATAATCCACCAAAAACAATCTCATTTTCTTTTAACAATCATTATGGTATTTATTTAGAATTCTATCGCCTGGTTTAGATCGACATGAAGCCAATGCTAAAATTCCGAAGGTGAACAGAATTCAAAATCATTAATATTGTTAGCTAAAAGTGGTTAACTTAAGACATTTTCCTTCGTATTTATTGATTATTGGTCAGGCACCGCAAAACTGACAGATTACCTGCAATTCCTAATAATCAATAATACGCACTGAACTATAAAAAAAAAATTGGATGATGGTTGATTTAGGGAAAGGAAATTTCAGAGAGGTTACCTGGTTTGTGGGGAGTTTTGAGAAGGCTATATGTAGTTGGAGAAGTATCCGTATTACGTTATTCTTAGCCCCACGTTGGGCGCCATTTAATTATGTAACGAACACGTTGATGTGTGCAGCAAACTGGAGGCGTACTCTGCCTACAGGGTCGACTGTGCTCAGGGAAAATGGAGTGGGTGCTTTTGCTACCTAGTAAGCTGCCGTGCCACATAACTAAAAATAGTAGACAGAGTGCTAAAGGAACGGAATAAACAACCAGATAGAATAGGTGAAGGAATTCACGAGTGACATATCTAGATCGAAGAACAGAGATGTTGATGCTCTTCTTCTTTACCCGCCCAACCTGTAAAGGCTAATAGTTGGTGCCTTTACCCTATTAAGGATGCAAAACCATTTTATGTCAGGAGCCCATTAAGTCTACTTTAATTCATTATGTTCTTATCTACTTCATATTGGTGATTGGTTCCATTATTATAATTATTAACATTAATATTTCGAGTTTACCTAATTAATAATTTCCATTTTTCAGGTTTGGAATTGTTGCTTAATTACTACTTCTTAATTGCTAATAATTCATTACATTTTTTTTTTCTTTTTAAATTTTGGTCAATTCATTCGATAATACACTTATGCTATAAGGACTGTATATATATGTATATGTATGTAACCTGTGTCAACTAAATAAGGAGGTATCTTCGTATGGCTAGGTATATCAAAACTGCTATATGGTCATTATGGTTATTTTTCTTTTATAACTTACAATTTCTGAGCGCGATTATGCCGTACTTACAGCACCAAACAAAAGCTGCGGCAGTAGTCCATCGTAGTCGACAGGCCTGAAGACGGATGACGTTGCTATTTTGAACTTCGAAACGGATTAGACAATATAGCAGCTGATGTCACATATACGTACCATACCAAGTTTAGTTAACGCCTTACCAAAATTAATACAACTAATTTTCCATAAATTCACTCATTATTAACATAACCTTAAAATCCTATTAGAATGTTGTGTATTGTAGAGTTCTAAGTAGTCGACAGTTGCTATTTCTTTTTTGATGATTTGGTCCACCGCCGCTCACATGTGTTCCAATACGTGTGCAAGTTGGTGTAGGTTACGCCACTAAGATATCAAATGTTTGAGTCCGAGAGGGGTGACTCGCCCTTAACAGGTGGGCCTGCTGCACGTGTGCGTTATCGATGCGGCGTCAGAGTGTTGTAGACAGTTTCCCGTATTGCACAGCCAACAGATTAACAGTAAGTTAATTGGTAATGGCAGCAATACGGTTGGCGCTCGAATTGACCGCTTCAATTTCAGTAGGCACTGGCGATCACAATTTGAGTGATAGTGTAGCCGCCCTTGCACAATTAGCTTATGGCAGCCACTACGTTGCGGGAAGACGTAAACTTTCCAGCCAATATTGGTGGGCACGCACTTTACGCCGTCTGTTACATTGAATTCTTTTAATGAATATCAATACTTGAGCGGTACTATGGCGATGCCGCCAAGTTATTTTTTCCAGCCAATAATCAATGCACACGTATCAGTTGCCGAGAGCCAAAAGAAAGCTTTTCGGAAGCAACTAATGTAGCCGTCGCTGCGCACAGATGCTCTAATTCAGAGTTGCTAATTAGGTCATAAGTGCTGTGAAAGGTTCAGCTATCGCATCATTGGCGATCAGCTGTTTACATATTTTCTTGCATGCTGATCGTTTTATGTACGTTATGTACACCACTACAACAGTAATTATTCCTCCATATACGGAAGCTAGATTAAGCAAGCCCAAACTTCGTCAGCACCGGGAATACTTAGAAAATTTAAAAATTTTGGTTTCAACTCAACACAAGGGGGATTGTGCAGCAACTTACAAGAACTCGCATCTGAGTTGGGTGCTAAAACTTCCGTCGAGCACGTCACAACGCGTTTTACAAGTTACTCATACATTGCAGCATTTTTGTGGGGACGACTACCGATAACTCTGAATTTTAAAGCGGTCTTTAAACTCTTTACGGTAGGGCCAGAGCATTACGTTAGTGTCCCACGTTGGGCGCCAAAAAATATATAATGTCTATTGGTCAAAAACTATATAACTTCTATTGGTCAGTTCTCGTCCAAAAACTATAATATACTGGACAGTTCTACATCAGCCGTTCGAGCGTATACGCTCTTTTTGTTTTTTGTTTTTTGTTTTTTTTTTTGAGAATTTCTACTGAGGGACAAAGCGGGCGGAATCCTCTGGACCGTAGCTCTTTCGGGATGGGGTGGGTTGTTGCTGAGTCTCAGTAGGGACAACATAGTTTTAATTTTTTAGGATTCCATCTACATCTAAACGATATGGGGAGACGATACCCCTCGAAGAGTTCGTTTGGGTTTACAAATGCCAAAAGCGATTAAGGGACTAGACCAATTCCCTTTATAGGGGGCTGTCATTTGCTCAGGATGCCCTGAAAGGGGCGAGGTCTGAGGTGGTAATCGACTCTCGTGTTATATACCCTAACCCAACCATGATCATCGAAGCGCAGTTAGTCGATGATCCCCTATAAAAACTTATCCTAACTCATTATACTACCATGCCTCCCAGGAACGTTACGATTTTAGCACTGCATGATTATTTCTCTTCGGGTTTATTCATTTTCATTCATCATCATTACGGGCACCTAGTGTTAACCACATAATGGGAGTGATTAATTTTATAAGATAAAAGTAACTTACAGATTAATTAACAAAGAGTAGAATTTAATTAAGAAATTTAATTCTAAAAAAAACATAATTTGGTATTTTTCAACAAAAAAATTTAATAATAAAGTAAATTAAAAAAATTAATTAGTGGAAATTTTAAATTTATGAAATTTTAACAAAAAATTAATTACAAAAATTTAATTAATAAAAAAATGTTACAAAGTAAAAAAATTTAATTGAAAATTAACCCCTATAACAATTTAATTTTACAAACTTACTAATTATATTAATTAATGACGAAGTCGACGTAAGCCTGAATTTTAGAAATTAATACACTTTTCATTTTAATTATTTACAAAAAAAATATTACAAGTGGACGAACCATCATCGCAGCCACTGTACTTCGCAGGTCATTGTGCGAAGCTTGCAATAAACAGCTGTTCGCGCTGCACACGCTTTAAAGAATGTTGGTGTGGTTGTTGGATGTGTTGTAGAGGTACAGACTGTAGTTACGGGTACAATTTTTTTCTCCATTTGTTTATTATTTATTTTATTTTTTTGTGTTCTATTTTTTTATTATTATATATACGAGGTGTGTTCAAAAAGTATCGCGAATTTTGAATTTTCGCGGGTTACGTACGATATATATTTTTTTCTTTTGCCTGTTGGCATCAGTGATAGTAAACAATGAGGCAAATCAAATTAAGCTTGCGCTCATCTGACATGCTTTTTATTCTTTCGTCTACGTGTGGAGGTGATCACACGTGCAGAAACCTTTCTCGGCACAGCATGTCAGAGAAGCTCAGCTTACGAAAAGCAAAAGCAACAGATAAAGAAACCATTTTTTTTACACTTACTTGTGTCCCACGTTGGAAAGCTTTCCATCGATGCTTGGGGTGGTGTATGTGTATGTGTGTAGGTTATATGAGCTTTATATGTATGTATTCTGCTCTTCACTTACTTGATTTCTGCCTTTATTCATTTATTTATTGATTTATATATATAAATATTTTTTTCTGATTTTACATTTTTTTCTGATTTTTACATTTTTTGTTTTTCTATCCAACACTTCAATAACCAAACAAAAATTGATGATGGCCAATCTTTGGCCGGCAAGTAAAAGCTTTTCGCTCTCACACCAACAACCACAAAACTCACTTTAAGCTGCGCTTATGCTGCAGCGATTTGAATTGATAGCAATTCTGCATCTGCAGAATCTTTATGGACAAGCACTTATAAGTAATTTGCAGGTTCAAATTACTTTTGGTTTATGAGCACAACAAAAAAATTTCGAACGCATTTGGCACAGAAAAAAATTAGGAGCGCAGGTTTCGGCGGCGGGTTGTGATGCACTGCTGTCAGCTGCGGTGCAGAAATCAAAATCCAAAGCTTCGGCTCAAGCTTTGCGCAAACGCAGCTGGGCGCCAGTACTCCCGATGATACTTGTGTCACCATAGGAAAGGCCCAGAGAAGGGCGCCAAATTTAAGTCCACTGGTCTTGGCCTTGGCGTTCTTCTTCCCCCACACCTGAAGCGACTGCGCCAACACACGTTTCGCTGGTGTGGGGTTGATTCGGATATTTGAGCCAAAGTGCTAGAAAGGGGATTGGGACTTTGTATAAGACACGGCAATTGAGGCAACTGCGGCACATATACATACATACATTTTTACAAGTCAAAACTTGTATGATCGTTGCCGCGATGGCCTCCAATGTGGAGTTGTGTCGCTTTTTCCTTCTGCTGGTGGTTGCACCCAAGCCTTAGTGCCCAAAATGTGAAAAATCTGGGAATAATTGGCGGATTTAACCTCTAACGTTTAGTGGTGACCTACGTGGAGGGAGCAAACTTCTTTGATAAAACCACGAGGCGAAAAGGCTGCAGCCTGCCTCCGCCAGTTCTTTTATAAGCAGCCAAAAAAAAACCGAAACAAAAAGCTTTTCTTTTTCGAATTTTGAATTTCTGCTTCTTTCCTCGGGAAAGCCAAGTGATCGAGCTCTGCAACATTTCTACTCACTGACTCAAATTTTATCGCCCTCGATCGATATTATCGAACAAAAGAAAAGGCGGTATAATTTAATTTTTATCAGTACAGCAATCCTTCCAACGGCGACCATTACAAGGCTACTAAGTGTAGTGACCTATTTACGATTGATGTGAATATGGAAAAATTATGTCCTCAAATGCAAGCTGCAGTGAGTTATGGAAATGGCATAATCGTCTTGGTCATCTAAATATGGCAAGCTTAACAAAACGGCAAGGAATGAGGTCGTGCACGGATTTGAAGTCGATCAAGATAAACATAGACTTGAATGGCGATGTGCGCGAAACTTGCGCGAAAAGCAAAATATGCGTTGGATCGTTTCCAAGGGCATCTAAGAGTCGCGCAAAAGAAGTGTTAAGTCTTGTGCATACAGACATATGTGGACCAATTAATACGACGTCTGCCGGTGGGGCACGGTATTTTGCGACATCTATCGACGATTATTCGCGTTATATTTTTGTGTATTTCTTGAAGTCGCCGGACGAAATACTAAATGCGTTTAAGCACTTTGTAGTGTTTGCCGAAAGACAATGCGGTAAGAAGCAAACCGTAGCGATAACGGTCGTGAGTACGTGGGTCGTGAATTCAATCAATTTTTATCGGAAAACAGTATAAAAAGAGAGCTGACGGTACCCTATACCCCGCAACAGAACGGCGTTGCAGAACGCGCAAATCGCACGCTAGTTGAGATGGCCATGAGTGTGTTAATATATTCTGGTGCGCAAGAGACCCTATGGGGAGAGGCAGTACAGACTGCTGCCTATTTGCGCAATAGGTCGGAGACAAAAACGTTGATAGACAAGACGCGGGACCGGTAAAAAGCCAACCGTGTCACATTTAAGAATATTCGGCTCAAATCCTTGTAGAAATGGCACGAAGCATGACTGTGCATGCTGGGGTCAAGGAGGATTTCTGGGCAGAAGCTATAAATACGGCGGCTTATCTGCGAAATCGCTCAGAGACATCTACGCTGGAGGATATGACACCATACGAGTCATGGTCAGGCAAAAACCCGTCTGTAAGTCAAAAGGTAAGGTGAGAGTACTAGTTGGTTACACTGTAACAGCTAAGGCATACCGATTGTATAATCCCGATTCACGAAAAGTAATCGAAGCAAGAGATGTGATATTTCTTGAAGGTGAAATGACAGATGACAGCGTAAGGGACAGAATCTCATTGTGTAATTATGATGTTACACTGATCATGAAGGATGTCGAAGATAATAAGTCATAATGGCAAATCGAGTCACGGGCAAAAGAGATACTGGAAAGCCAAAGAAAGTACACACCGGGCTAGCCAGGACGCCCTCGAAAGCAGTACAACAATTTGAACGTCATGACCACGGATGACGTAGCTGCACCTGCTAGCGTTAATGCAGCCTTGAGTTATGATCATGCCAGTGAATAGAGGGCATCGATGCAGGGGGAGATAGACAGTCTGCACGAAAACAAAACTTGGAAGTTGATTGATCTACCGAAGGGAGAGAAGGCAATTGGCTGTAAATGGGTACTTGCAGTGAAGCGTGACGAGCATGGCAAAGTAGTACGCTTGAAGTCTCGACTAGTGGCCAAAGGATGCGCCCAACAATGTGGCGTAAATTACAATGAGACGTTCTCCCCTGTGGCCAGATATTCGACAATCAGATTACTGATTGCTCTAGCGGTAGAAAATGGTATGTATATGCATCAGATTGACGTGTCTTCTGCTTATCTCAACAGTGAGCTGCGAGATGTGGTTTATATGCAACAACCAGAGGGATTTGCTAACCAAGATTTCCCTAACCGAGTCCTAAGACTCAAGAAGTCGCTGTACGGCCTTAAACAGAGCGGCGTGAGTGGAACGCGAAATAAACACAGTACTAATCAGGATTGATTTCACTCCCTGCCCTAGCGAGCCATGTTTGTACATACGTCGTGAAGCCAGCAAACTGAATGTGATAGTCGTATATTTCGTCAATCTTATTGTGGCCAGCACAAACAAGGAAGATCTGAACTGCGTGAACAAGCGCATATGACAGGAGTTCGACGTAGTCGATGGAGGGCAATTGAAGCATTTCCTGGGTATGGAAATTGATAGTGAAGGTGTAACCGTTGATAGGTTCGCTAGTGCGTAACTAATGCATAACTACACGGCCTGATATATTGCACTCAGTAACGAAGCTAGCGTAGCGGAATTCAGATCCACACAAGGAGCACGAAGCAGGTGTCAAGCGAGTATTAAGATAATTGCGGGGCACTGCAGAGTTGAGCTTGCACTACAAGAAGACCGGTCAGGCGATACACTGTTTCGTCGATGCAGATTGGGCTGGAGACAGCACCGACCGGAATTCCTACAGTGGCTGGGCGTTCTTTGCAGCATGCGCTGCATTCTCATGGGAGTCAAAGAAGCAGATCACCGTAGCATTAAGCAGTACTGGGGCAGAGTATTTGGCTCTCTCACTGGCAGCTAAGGAAGCTGCATATATACGTCAAGTCATGCGTGAAATGGGTTTCAGCGAGGGATCTGGAACAAGGATATTTTGCGATAATAAAAGCAAAATATGCTTAGTTCCATGCGCGTAGTAAGCATATCGACATTAAATATCATATCAAGACATGATCTCTGATGTGTTAACGAAAAACCTTTGTAAAGTAAAGCATAAGGAATTTGTTAACTTAATGGGTTTGCGCTGAATATGTAAAAGTTTATTTTGTTTACGAAGCAGTAGACAAGCTGCGATGAGAAGGAGTGTCGGAAATAACTTTATTTGCCTATTTACACCGCAGCTTGTCTTGCATTCCCGTTTTGTAATCTTAATCTGTTGTTGCCTACGAGCAACGGTAATTGTGAGAACCTTATGATCAACACCTTCTTCGTTGGTGGGTTTAAGCTACTTTCATGAAGCACACTTCATGCCTTTGGCCACTAGTCGAGACTTCAAGCGTACTACTTTGCCATGCTCATCACTCTTCACTGCAAGTACCCATTTACAGCCAATTGCCTTCTCTCCCTTCGGTAGATCAATCAACTTCCAAGTATTGTTTTCTTGTAGACTGTCTATCTCCTTCTGCATCGATGCCCTCCATTCACTGGCATGATCATAAGTCAAGGCTGTATTGACGCTAGCAGGTGCAGCTGAGTCAGTCGCTTTTGGTCGCGTAGTATAAGGACATATATTCTGTATTAAATACAAAGCTGTGAATAAATATAAACCTCAAGTTTAAATACCCTCCAATTAAAAATGCAAAAGCAAATAAAATTAAAGCTTCATAAGAAATAGTTTGAGCAACACCCCGTAAACCTCCCAATAAAGCATAACTAGAATTAGATGATCAACCTGCTACTATAACAGTGTAAGCTCCTTAACTTGTACAACATAAAAAAATAAACTTCCTAAGTTAAATTAATATAATTTAACAAAAAAAGATATACATATTCATACAATTGAAGATAAAAATAAAGATAAAATAGGAGAAATATAATATCTTAAATAATTTGATAATAAAGGATGAGTTTGTTCTTTTGTAAATAATTTAATGGCATCACAAAAAGGTTGAGGAAGTACTATCAAACCAACTTAAAAAATATACTCTTACTAATAAACAAATAGTTAATAATAAACTTTAAATTAATGACATAATTAATTCTATAGTTTCACAGCGTATACAAAGAAGATACCGATTTTGAGGAATCAAAGGTTTTATTAATCTAATGACGCAGTCTAAAACGGAATGGGGACAAAACTATTGTGAAATTAATATTTGAGTACATGCGAACGAAGGGACAAAGCAAAACTTAAGATAAGCTAAATAAGGGTTACATTAGAGTCACATTTGCAACACACCCTCTCAAAGTAACAATTATGTTAACCTTAAATACTAGTGACGCCCAATGAAGAGATGGAAACATGATGCATGGCACTGCTTAGACCCTTCAGGACATCTGCTGGCATTTGCTCCGTCTGCATGTAGCCAACCTGGATGTCGCCACTCTGATGCTTCTGTTGGATGAAATGGGGGCGCACATCAATGTGGTTTGTGCGTCTATGAAAACCAAAGCCTTTAACCAATTTTTGAGCACTTTGGTTGTCGTTTAGGAGCAGAACCGAATCACATCTTCTGCCAATACTGTTGAGTATGGCCAAGGATAAGGCCTCCTTTGTTACATCGCTCATTGCCAAGTATTCGGACTGTGTGCTTGGCAAAGCGACGGTGTATTGTTTTCGTGTCTCCCAACTTATAGCAGCTCCTTCCAATATAATCGCCTGTCCAGAATATGACCGTATGTCGGTCAAATTTCCGCCCCAGTCAGCATCGACGACTTCGTATAGATCTTCGCATGTTCGCTTGAATAACATGCCGAGCTGTTTGGTACCGCTTAGGTACCGAAGGATGCGCTTCGCCGTCTTCCACTGTTCAGCGTTATAACATGAGTTAAACTGACTGAAAGAAACTTAAAAGAGCCAATTAAGTTCTGATAGGGGTACTTCTGCATTTCGACTGCTTCTGTTCAGTCCATTACGCTTCCATGGGTGTTAATGCTTGCATTCACTCATCCCGAATCTTTTCAATATAGCGTCGATGTACTTTTCCAGTGCAAGGAAAATGCGATGCTCTTCTAGATCCTGCTTGAATTCTATGCCCAGACAGGTTGTCACTAGGCCGAGATTTTTCATTTCAAATGCGTCTCCGAGGATTTGTTTGGTCTGATGCAATCCGGATGATTTGATGCCAACAGCAAATAATTTACGTAAATGGATACTAGGAGCATTTTCTTCCCCTGCCGTTTGACGAACAAACATGGATCGTGTTTCGTGGAATCTAATCCAACTTCTTGTAGCTTGGTCGTGAGTCTACAATACCAGCGCAAACCAGACTGGCGCAATCCGTAGAACGCCTTCAACAAACATACAGGGCTTCTCATTAATGACAGCGTCGCCTACCATGTGTAGTAGTCAATTAATAGTAATATTTTCTCTGTACAATTTGGTCCACTCTAAATTAGTCGTTGTTGATTAGATGGCCGTTCAAACGAAGAGATAAGCAGATGACCGACGAGAAGAGAACCACTCAAAACGCAGCAGGAAATCGCTCACTCAAGAAGCGCTCAGCAAAAAGCGTTGCAATAAGCGTAAGGTTCAAGGGAGGTCTTGTCGCGGTCAAACCCTCAAGGTTATTGAAACAAATAAGTCGTGTATTTGCGAATCGACCAGCATAGAAAAACATTGTGAAAAAAACACGTGATGGTAACTTCCAGAGTTAAAGTGCATCACAAATAGATATATTATTGTGAAAGTGCGGTGGATAATAAAAAGGTATGTGCTGAAATTGGTGAAAGAAAATATTCGAACCAATTTTAACCTTTATAGGCCATTCTTGGGCAAAGAGTATGGACCAGACCTGCCACCAGTTTGAGCCAGCTGCACGCCTTCATAATTAACACCGCGGGAGTGATTCACCCCGACGAGGTTATAACTAGTCAACCTTACTTCATTGCATCGACCAGAAGCGTCGCTAGTCAGCGGGACGGAAGTGAGGAAGTGTGCTTAATCCAAGAGGACAACTTCATCCCCCGGATCCCGACTTAGCGCATATTCGCTATATGGAAATCAAGTAATTCCGAATTTAGTATCAGCTAGTGCCAGATTACCTTAAAAGTTAATCAATGAAGACGTGAATGATCAGTCCGCTGTGTGGTGCACGCACCTACTTACAACCACAAACCAACCACATTTAAACAAGCGCAACTCGTAATTGGCGAAAGGCCCTAAATTACTTTGAATGTATCTAAATAATTAATTGTAAGAAATATTACTATTGAAGTTTTTTTTTATTATTAATATGGTTGAATAATTTTATAAATATGTCATGAAAAAAAAAGAGTAATAGTAGGTGATACATTAATATTTAACAATACACTGGCTGGTATTAAATCAAACGGATTGTCAAATGTAAATTATATACATATATGTGTTTTCTAATGTTGTAAATAATTCTTTAAACAGCTTCATCTCTGCGTCGACGAACATTGGGCCCAACGATCGCATCGACTTCAAAAATTAAATAAACCAAAACGTAGAGTGAGTAATGAAATAGCTATAATGTAGGTACATAAACAATTAGATATGTATGACCTACTTAGTAAATAAGGAAAACCATATATATATACACAAAAAAAGGGATGACCCACAGCAAATACGCCAAGTGATACTTGTTATCTAAAAAAAAAAATGTATTCCATATATAAATAAGCCTTAAATATAAGTAAAGCATTCGAAGGTTGAATTTGAGCATGAAGCTACATGTCAATGCTAAACAAAAAAAAATAGAATTTAAATTTAACAATGATAATAATTAATTAAGAAAAAGAAAATGTACTCATAGATTATAACTCAATTAGATAATAGAAAATAGAATTAAGAATAATGTTCACAACATACAAAATTAAGTTAAGAGAGAATACATGAATTTGCAAGCCATTTAAAATGAGGAGATAAAGAGTAGAATTCGTCTGTCGAGTATCCATGCTAGGTTTTTACAGGATGTGGTAGGATTTTAAGAGTCCGTCCAAGGGATAATGTATCAAAATTTATATCATTATCATGGTAGGGTGGGTAAAGTAGAGGGACAACTGTCATCTATGTTCCCTCTAATAGGACTAGTGTCTCGGTATAGTTATAGGACGTGTCGGCGTCACTCATGAAATGATAATTGAAGTTCATAACCCAAGTGGTTACTTGTTTTTGTAAACGCGCACTAATTAAATGTGGCAGAGTACATCCGTGTTGATTGAGTGAGAAAGAACCCCGACAATCAAGCTCGAACAATACACCGGTCACTTAAATTGGCAAGTTCATCAGCCGATCATTAGTAAGACCAAATAAGTTATCCTAAAGAATATAGCTTATACAAAAAGAAATAATACCCTGGTACTACTACACATTTTGGCGCCCAACATGAGGGGCCCGAGCAGCTTACTAGTAGATTCTAGACCACATTAATAGAGTAATACTTTTAGAGTTGGATATCTTTAGAAAATAATTAGAAATTTTGCTTGGTTCCCCAGCTCATCCATTGATCCAACCAAATAACTAACTTCAATTTTTGTTTTCCAATTTTCATAAGTCATGACATACCGATTCACGACTTGAATCTGTTTTAGGATTTCGCAACTACAATTCTCCAATTGGATTGGTTGGCCAAAACAGACTCATAGTAATGAACCGCGTATTTATAGTGACTAAGTGATAAAATATCTTTGATTACACGTATAGAGGATTGTTTTGGATACTTCGATTTCAATTCTGTATAATGGGATTGATCGACCAGGATAAACCAACATTTACAAATAAAGTATTTTGAATTATTTAGAATTACGATATATCTGCGCTGTTGCTATTATCGTCTAATAACTCAAGTACCAAAATCAAATCGGCAATTGATATATTTTAATAAAATAGATAAACTAACTGAGACCTAGTTTAAAAAAAAAAAAAAAAAAGTTGTAAAAATTTTAGCATGTGAGAAAGACAGACATTATAATAATCAAAAATAGCTATCGCAATTTAATCATTAAAACATTTTTTTGTTCTTTAATATCAATACGTTATTATATTATTTATATCTTCTAAATAATCATGGCTGTAAGACGTAGCCAAGAAGATATTACAGTTGCTTTAGGAACAGCTGACCCTTTTTGCGGTATTTGCAACGAAGTTTTAAACGAAATAGAACTTATAGCAAACACCCCATGTAAACACAGATTCCACAAACTTTGCATTTTAGAACACATTAGGAAGGTTTCAAACTGTCCAACATGTTCGGCATACTGCACCGCTATGGCGTTGACATTTTCCAATAATACCCTATTCGCTGAATTGCAGCAAGAGGGGTCGTTACAACCCAGCGCAAGTGAATCTCAAGACCCTAATGACTTTCATAAGAAGCCGACAAGAAGACAGCAGAATTCGAATAAGAATCGAGGAGCGACTCCCAGACGAGGTATATCAACTAGATCTACACAAAGAACGACTTCAGACCGAAATTTAGCTGATCCCGGTAACGGCAGTAATCTTTCCTTGAATAGCCAAGTCGAGATAGCCAATTACGTACAGTCCGCAGTAACGCTCCAACAATCGCAATTGCTAGAAAACATCACTTCAATGTTAACTAAAACGATTGAAACATCCATCCAAAGACAGTTAACCTTGCTTCACCTAGGGAAGTCCGAGCGAACAACAGCTCCAAATTTAAATAATACAGCACAAACTCATAACGTAGGGAACGAACAACCAGCCTTGAACCGATCCGAGCTGTTACTTAACCTTTCAGGAAATAGTGTACCGCGTAGCAGCGCTAGCTCACAAATAGCACCTGAAAAAGTTTTAAATATAATGCAAAATTGGCGCATTAAATTCGATGGTTCAAAAAACGGTATGAGAACTGAAGAGTTTATTTATCGTATCCAGGCACTTACCAGACAGAACCTTAACAATGATCTCAAACTTCTCTGCGATCACCTCTATCTACTCTTAAGTGGTAAGGCGAACGATTGGTACTGGAAATTTCACCGCACATATTCAGAATTCACTTGGGATCATTTTTGTGGAGAATTCCGGAAAAGATTCGAAGATATAGAGACTGACTATGACATATGGGAGAAGATAAGAAACCGCCGTCAGGGCGAAACTGAAATGTTCGATGACTACCAAAGTGCCATAGAAGATCTCACAGATAGGCTCATGAACGGTATTGCTGAGTATGAGTTAGTAGAACTGCTAATTCGAAATGCTAAGCCAAGTGTTCATCATGAACTACTCCACGTGAACATCCGTAATAGATCACAGCTTAGGAGGGAGATCCGACGACATGAACAATTTTATAACCACATTAAATCGGTAAAACCAAGAACTATACGTCCATTCGTCACTGAATTATCAGATCAAGACGACAGTCAGGGACTACCTGAGGTCACCTCAGAACAGAACGGAATTTCACAAATTCAACATTGCTTCATAAAAACAATTCCAATTTGCTGGAATTGTGACAAAACAGGACATAAATTCGATCATTGCGTGGGGCCACGTAAAATCTTTTGCTACAAGCACCAAAGTGGTAAATGTAATTCTTCGGGAAACCGACAGAGGGATGTGTCATCCAACAACAAACAATCCGAAGATTGAGAGTATAAAGTGTCATTTTAAGATTAGAAAATCCGATAAGCAATGCATATTAATTTTAAATCAATATGGAAATAAAATTGAATTTGATAGTGAATCATGGAGAGCCTTCATAAGATTAGGGATATTTTTCACATCATTCTTATGTTGGAACACACTGCTTAAAAATCAAATTTGTAATATATATAATAATTATATTATTCCCAAATGTTCAAAATTGGGGAAATATGATGTACAACTTTTAGATTTAGATGCGTCTTATGGGCATGAAGCAGAAATTGATTTAACTCGCTTATGCTTTGAAATTTCAAGAAAGATGGGAAAAGAAATAAAAAAAGTATCGAGCAAAAAGGATGAATAAAATCCAGTATAGACAAGTATTACAAAAGAAAGTTACACAAGTATAGACACTTTATAAATAAAGTAAAATAATTCTTCAGTTGCATTTCTGCTTTTGGAGAATACACAACAGAATGGGTCTTATTTCGAATTTCGGATTTAAAACAAATGTAAGGAAAATTGATGATTTCCTCAAGGAGTTTGAGGATGTAATTTTCCCTGAACATTCTAAATTGTTGGAGGAATACCGAGTATTTTTCTTGGAGTATGAAAACTATCGTCTAATTAAATCAAAATATGGAAAGCACTTGACAGTTTGCTCATGGTCTTCGGATAACGCCAGAGAGGGAGTTGATACATGTGCTTGTCACTACTTTGTATCATATAAAAGAAAACTGGATCGTCTTATATTTCAATACACTAACCTAAGAAAGAGGTTAAGCAAAATGGATAATAATAATAATATACTTTCATAATGTACATGTATCCTAAAATTAAACTATATCAATAAGAATAAATATATAAATTATATTATGAAAATTGAAAAACAAAAGTTCTTTATTTAAACATTTTAAACTCTATAACCAGGTTGAGACCGCAGTGCACAAGGCAGCGCATGCTATTATCTCAAATTAGGAAATGAACAAAGGAGGGCACTCAAACGGGGGAACCCAAGAATCAAACTACGGTATGAAGACCGCAGGTGCACAAGGCAGCGCATGCTATTATCTCAAATTATTGTGAAATGAACATAAGGAGGGTCACCAACAGGAGATCCAAACACACGAAGAAGGTACCAGCACGTGGCAAACGTACTGGAAGACGTACTTGACAACAGTTTACATAAGTAATACTTTAATTATTGTGTGGGAAAACATTCAGGTGTGAGGTGTCGTATGAGCTCTATACATTGACAAAAAGTGACAAAAGAGAAGCGAACATTACCTTTCCACTGATCATTGCACCCACCCTCAAAAATCAAATCATGTACATGCACAACAGTGCGCCAGCTGCTAGCTGATCTTCCACTTGATTCTAGCACACAGGTTACAGGTTACACGTCTAGCACACAATATTCTCCTTAAAACCACAATCACGTACGCACACACAAGTGCTGCTGAGTGATCCTCCACCTGATTCTAGCACACAGGTTACAGGTTACATGCCTAGCACACAATATTCTCCTTAAAACCACAATCACGTACGCACACACAAGTGCTGCTGAGTGATCCTCCGCCTCATGCCAACCCACAATAAAAAGGGTCAGCCATAAATCTATACCCTTCGATCATAAATGTCTCATACGTGATCCAAAATCACACATTTTCCTAAAAAAGGTCACACACCTGTCACTCCCCCACCCAAAAGCAATAAATTAGCTCCAATAATGAAGCAATTAAAAATCAAAAAGCAATAAACCGCTTCCTGTCATAGAATCCTCATTGCCCTACTACTAACGTTATTGAAACTGGCTATATCTAGATTGCTACTAAGTGCATCTAGACTTGTTGCCATGAATCGGAATGTATCAAGAATCTAATTTCGAGGTTTTTGTCATGGGATGCAATATGAATATATTTTGATAGTGAAATGTACAACTCCTTATTAAGGGGGAGTACTTTTATATCACCTTCAACTTTATTTAATTCTCTAACGAATAAATGGGAATCATATTTAGAAAATTTGTGGAAAAATACAGGAACAAAAGATGCAATTTGAAAATTAATGTTGCAGGCATTATGCGCTGCTCCCCTATACAACCCTGTTAAATGGCAATGATCCCTAGCTCGATCATTGCCTAAAGTCTTTTCACAGATGTGACAAATGAGTGCAGTGATAGAGTTCATGTTGTTGGTGGTGGTGGTGACGGAGTTCATGATCGAGCTGGTGTTGGTGGTGCTGACGGTGTTGGTGGTGTTGGTGGTGGTGGTGACGGAGTTGATGATGGGGGTGGTGTTGGTGGTGATGTTGGGATTAGCGGGTATGCTTGTATTAGCCACATAAGTCGAGTGACCAAAATAATTTGGGTGGCTCAGTCCTTGAGCTATTCCGGGCGACATAACTGAATCCCTTGACGGCGCTGACAGAGTTGTTCTTGTTGTTGAACATTTTTCTTTTTTTTTTTTAGTTTATTTTTAAACTTTGTAAGCCCAAACAAACGAGTTGACGATTGTAGAGTTCGAAAACTACTAAGGTTTTAGAAATCAGAATCTATAATATTAGGTATAAAGCCACAGGTGCACCTTAAAACCACCCTTAAAAAATCAAATCGTGTACGTGCACAACACTGCGGCAGATGTTACCTGATCTTCCATTTGATTCTAGCACACAGGTTACATGTTACACGACAAGCACACAATATTCTACCAACCCACAATAAAAAAAGGTCAGCCATAAATCTATACCCTTCGAACATAAATGTCTCATACATGAGCCAAAACCACATATTTTTCTAAAAATGGTTACACACCTGTCACTCCCCCACCCAAAAGCAATAATGAAGCAATTCAAAATCAATAAAGCAATAACCGGTTTCATGTCATAGAATCCCCAATTCACTACTACTGACATTGTAAGAAGAAGTAGTTGATTCATTAATAATTTAACAATATACTCTGGCTGATATTAAATCAAACGGATAGTCAAATGTAAATTATATATATATATATAGTGTTTCCTAATGTTTTAAGTAATTTTTCAAGCAGCTTCCTCTTGTAATTACATCGATTTTAACAAAAAAATAATGTAGGTACATAAACAATTGGATATGTCTGGTTTCCCTACTTAGTAAATAAGGGAAACGCCCCTGCGCCAAATAATATGTGACCATAAATTAAGCTACTTTTTACTTAACCCGGCCTAGCCGGTGGGAAAACATCAGTTTATTGGGATCATATATTCATTATGGTGGTTAATATATGTACCTGCCATCGGGCTTTGGAATTTTTGAAAAATATTGGATAATTAGTTTATGGCAGGCAATTCAATTTTTTGCTAGGCGCTGTTCCATTTGAACTGTGAGACACTGTACATATATCAGAAACAAAAAAAGGACTGATCCACAGCCAAATACGCCATGTAACGTCCATTATCTAAAAACTTATTCAAGATACTCGCATATATAAGCCTTAAACATAAGTAATGCATTCTAAAGTTGAATGATAATAATTAATTAAGAAAAGAAGAAGAAGAATAATATTCTACATATCCTATGATAAAATAATGTTTAAATATGAATTAACTAAGAAAAAAAGAAAATGTACTTATAGATTATAGTTCAATTATATAATAGAAAAAAAAATAGAATTAAGATAATGTTCACAACCTGCCTAATTAATTTAAGGAAGAATATATGAATTTCAAAGCAATTTAATATGAGGTGCTGAGGAGTAGTATTCGTCTGTCGAGCATCCATGGTAAGTTTTTACAGAATGTGGTAGGATTTTAAAAGTCCGTCCGATGGATAATGTAATAAATTGATGTCATTATCATGGTAGGGAGGTAGAGAAGAGGGACAACTGCCATCTATGTTACCTCTAACAGGACTAGTGTCTCAGTATAGTTATAGGACGTGTCGTATCTTTGATTACACGTATAGAGGATTTGTTTTGGATATTTCGATTTAAATTCTGTATAAACAAGCAATTACAAAGATATTATTTTGAATTATATAGAATTACTATATATCTGCGCTGTTGCTATTTTCGTCTAATAATTCAAGTACCAAAATCAAATCGGCAATAGATATATTTTAATAAAATAAAATATATAATATATAATTTTTTTGTTCTTTAATATCAATTAGTTTATTATATTATTTAATATCTCTAAATCAACATGGCTGTAAGCCAAGAAGATATTACAGTTGTTTTACGAACAGCTGACCATTTTTGTGGTATTTGCAACGAAGTTTTAAGCAAAGTCGAACTTATAGCAAACACCCCATGTAAACACAGATTCCACAAACTTTGCATTTTAGAACACATTAGGAAGGTTTCAAACTGTCCAACATGTTCGGCATACTGCACCGCTATGGCGTTGACATTTTCCAATAATACCCTATTCGCTGAATTGCAGCAAGAGGGGTCGTTACAACCCAACGCAAGTGAATCTCAAGATCCCAATGACTTTCATAAGAAGCCGACAAGAAGACAGCAGAATTCGAATAAGAATCGATGAGCGATGCTTCACCTAGGGAAGTCCGAGCGAACGACAGCTCCAAATTTAAATAATACAGCACAAACTCATAACGTAGGGAACGAACAACCAGCCTTGAACCGATCCGAGCTGTTACTTAACCTTTCAGGAAATAGTGTACCGCGTAGCAGCGCTAGCTCACAAATAGCACCTGAAAAAGTTTTAAATATAATGCAAAATTGGCGCATTAAATTCGATGGTTCAAAAAACGGTATGAGAACTGAAGAGTTTATTTATCGTATCCAGGCACTTACCAGACAGAACCTTAACAATGATCTCAAACTTCTCTGCGATCACCTCTATCTACTCTTAAGTGGTAAGGCGAACGATTGGTACTGGAAATTTCACCGCACATATTCAGAATTCACTTGGGATCATTTTTGTGGAGAATTCCGGAAAAGATTCGAAGATATAGAGACTGACTATGACATATGGGAGAAGATAAGAAACCGCCGTCAGGGCGAAACTGAAATGTTCGATGACTACCAAAGTGCCATAGAAGATCTCACAGATAGGCTCATGAACGGTATTGCTGAGTATGAGTTAGTAGAACTGCTAATTCGAAATGCTAAGCCAAGTGTTCATCATGAACTACTCCACGTGAACATCCGTAATAGATCACAGCTTAGGAGGGAGATCCGACGACATGAACAATTTTATAACCACATTAAATCGGTAAAACCAAGAACTATACGTTCATTCGTCACTGAATTATCAGCTCAAGACGATAGTCAGGGACTACCTGAGGTCACCTATATAGATGACAAAAACTTATTACATCAAGAGCAAAGCTCACCAGTAGATAAATCCATAGAACCAACTCATTTTTCACTTATTCCTTTACACAAAAGATTAGAAAATTATAGACTTACCCGTAAACAAATATTTAATGAGATAGATAATTTTAAATTTATAGTGAAGCCGAAACGCTCGACAAAACGCCTGAGTTTTGGAAAGTCGTTAAGCGTAACCGGAAAAAAATAATTTCTGCTATTTTTCTTAACTCGGAAAATAGATTATTAACAAACGTGACAATCGAAGGCCAGGAATATATTGCATTATTAGATTCGGGAGCCACGATAAGTTGTATTGGGGGAAACGCTGCAAAAGAATTAGTAACGCACAGCAAATCCAAGAAGTGTGCAGGAACAATTCGAACAGCGAATGGAACCATTAGTAGGGTAGTAGCTAAGCTTAAAACTAAAATAAGCTATCGAGACTGCGCTGCTGACCTTGAATTATTTATCATACCAGAACTTAAACAAGATGTTTACCTTGGTATAGATTTCTGGGAGAAATTCGGACTTTTGAATAAGATTACCCTCTCGGCAGAAGTATCAGAATTAGATGTGGGATCTTCAAACAACACCGGAGACCAAAAATTTCATGACTTATCCCTAGAAGAAAGGAAACGTCTGGACAAGGTAATAAATATGTTCCCATCATTCAGTACTGAGGGATTAGGTCGAACTAGCTTAACATCTCATTCAATAGACGTGGGATCAGCTACTCCAGTTAAACAACGACATTGGCCTGTATCGCCAGCTATTGAGAAAATAATGTTTGCCGAAGTAGACAATATGCTTTCACTTGACGTCATTGAAGAGTCGACAAGTCCCTGGAGCAGTAATTGTGTTTTAGTGAAGAAGGGAGACAAATACAGATTGTGTCTTGATTCTAGAGAAATTAATAAAGTGACTAAGCGTGATGCATATCCCTTGCCGCACATTGATGGCATTCTGAGCCGTTTACCGCCCGCTCGATTTATCACTGGCTTGGATATGAAACACGCCTATTGGCAAATTCCTTTAGACGAGCAATCACGTCAATACACGGCATTTACAATCCCAAACAGACCGTTATACCAATATAAAATGATGCCGTTCGGTCTTTGTAATGCTGCCCAAACTTTATGCCGCTTAATGGATCGAGTTATCCCAGCTCATCTACGAACTCGTGTATTCGTTTATTTAGATGATTTATTAGTTTTGTCAGATGATTTCGATTCTCATTTAATTTTGTTGCAAGAAATAGCTTTAAGCTTACGAAAAGCTAATCTTACCATAAACATTAGTAAATCGAACTTTTGCATGACAGAAATTACCTACCTTGGCTTTATCATCGGGGAGGGTCAAATAAGAACAAACCCAGACAAAATAAAAGCTATTTCAGAATTTCCGGTACCTACCACGGTAAAAGAATTACGCCGATTTTTGGGATTATCTGGTTGGTACCGTCGATTTGTGGAAAACTACGCTTCTGTCACTTTTGCATTAACAGAGTTGTTAACTAAGAAAAAAGGTTTAGAGTGGAATGGGAATGCTCAACAGTCTTTTGAAACTTTAAAATCTTGTTTAACGAACTCGCCAATATTAATAACACCCGATTTCTCAAAACCATTTATTTTGCTTTGTGACGCAAGCATGTATGGTATCGGTTGCGTATTAGCTCAAGAGAAAGACAACACGGAATTACCAATTGCCTACATGTCTGAAAAATTAAATAAGGCTCAACGTAACTATTCAGTTACTGAGCGACAAAAGATTTATCTGGAAGATTAGCGAGGTGGTCTATGAAATTAAGGAGTTTCACTTTCACAATCATGCATAGAAAGGGATCTCAGAACGTTGTGGCAGATACCTTATCTCGTCAGAATGACCCAACAAATGAAGAAGTTCTTGGCATTGGACCAATAATAGATTTAGACTCAGAACATTTTAAATCACCAGAGTATTTGAGTCTAATTGAAAACATTAATTTAAATCGTTCCAAGTTACCAGACCTGAAGGTAATTGATAATTATGTTTATAAAAGAACCGAGTTTGCCAGTGAGGATAAAGCACAAGAAGACTTAAGTTGGAAAATCTGGGTTCCATCAGGTCTAATTACCGATGTTTTATATCAAGCTCATGACGCACCAAGCTCAGCGCATTGTGGGATGAGTAAGACAGTCGAAAAATTAAAAAGATACTTGTTCTGGCCACGTATGGTCAGTCAAATAAGAAAATATATATCGGAATGTGAAATATGTCGCACTACTAAAAGTCCAAATAGCGTTCTGAAACCTCCAATGGGAAAGCCATTCACCTCTGATAGACCATTTCAGAAGTTATATGTAGATCTGTTAGGACCCTATCCCCGTACAAAAACCGGTAATATTGGGCTACTCATAATAGTGGACCATTTTACTAAGTTTCATTTCCTGTGTCCGCTGAGGAAATTCACGGCACCGAAAATTTGTGATTATCTTGAAGGATCACTCTTTTACACTTTTGGAGTACCAGAAGTTATCCTGACAGATAATGGATCACAATTTAAATCAAGTATTTTCCAATCATTCCTTACTAGCTTTGGAATAACACAAAAGTGCACAGCCATATATTCGCCACAAGCTAATGCTAGCGAGAGATTGAACCGATCAGTCATAGCCGCAATTCGTGCTTATGTTGGTAAAGAACATACTAACTGGGACACAAATTTAAATGCCATCAGTGGAGCGTTAAGAGCTACAGTACATAGAAGTACTGGATACTCTCCCTATTTCCTGTCATTCGGCCAGAATATGATTTTAAATGGGAAAGATTATGGTCTGTTAAGAAAGTTAAATTTGGTAAACGATGATACCAGAGTAGACTATACAGATAAATTACCACTTATGAGACAAAAAGCAAAAGAAAATGTAAACAAGGCTCATGAAGCGAACGCGCGGAGATACAATCTGCGTAGTCGCGAAATTCAATTTAAAGTCGGAGATTCAGTGTACGCCCGAAACTTCGCTCAGAGTAATGCCATCAAAAGGTTTAATTCTAAATTAGCACCTGTGTTCATCCCAGCCAAAATCCATAAGAAACGTAGTTCATATTATTATGAGTTAGTAGACGACAAAGGAAAGAATCTCGGAGTTTACCATTTGAAAGACATACAATATAAAAATTAGCTCGTAGCGACAATATTGTTCCAGATAATATTTCTACGAGTAAGTCTCGTTTCATTATCTGTGGCGGTGGGGGGTGTAGTAGTCAATTAATAGTAATATTTTCTCTGTACAATTTGGTCCACTCTAAATTAGTCGTTGTTGATTAGACGGCCGTTCAAACGAAGAGATAAGCAGATGACCGACGAGAAGAGAACCACTCAAAACGCAGCAGGAAATCGCTCACTCAAGAAGCGCTCAGCAAAAAGCGTTGCAATAAGCGTAAGGTTCAAGCCAGGTCTTGTCGCGGTCAAACCCTCAAGGTTATTGAAACAAATAAGTCGTGTATTTGCGAATCGACCAGCATAGAAAAACATTGTGAAAAAAACACGTGATGGTAACTTCCAGAGTTAAAGTGCATCACAAATAGATATATTATTGTGAAAGTGCGGTGGATAATAAAAAGGTATGTGCTGAAATTGGTGAAAGAAAATATTCGAACCAATTTTAACCTTTATAGGCCATTCTTGGGCAAAGAGTATGGACCAGACCTGCCACCAGTTTGAGCCAGCTGCACGCCTTCATAATTAACACCGCGGGAGTGATTCACCCCGACGAGGTTATAACTAGTCAACCTTACTTCATTGCATCGACCAGAAGCGTCGCTAGTCAGCGGGACGGAAGTGAGGAAGTGTGCTTAATCCAAGAGGACAACTTCATCCCCCGGATCCCGACTTAGCGCATATTCGCTATATGGAAATCAAGTAATTCCGAATTTATTATCAGCTAGTGCCAGATTACCTTAAAAGTTAATCAATGAAGATGTGAATGATCAGTCCGCTGTGTGGTGCACGCACCTACTTACAAACACAAGTAATTTTTTTTGAGCTAAAGTGCTTATCAGCTTTTGTGTTTTGTAAAAGCGTGGATGACCAGACCATAAAGTTTGAACAGGTCACTTGCTAATAAAATTCAGCGTATTTAAACAAGCGCAACTCGTAATTGGCGAAAGGCCCTAAATTACTTTGAATGTATCTAAATAATTAATTGTAAGAAATATTACTATTGAAGTTTTTTTTTATTATTAATATGGTTGAATAATTTTATAAATATGTCATGAAAAAAAAAGAGTAATAGTAGGTGATACATTAATATTTAACAATACACTGGCTGGTATTAAATCAAACGGATTGTCAAATGTAAATTATATACATATATGTGTTTTCTAATGTTGTAAATAATTCTTTAAACAGCTTCATCTCTGCGTCGACGAACATTGGGCCCAACGATCGCATCGACTTCAAAAATTAAATAAACCAAAACGTAGAGTGAGTAATGAAATAGCTATAATGTAGGTACATAAACAATTAGATGTGTATGACCTACTTAGTAAATAAGGAAAACCATATAAAACCATATATATACATAAAAAAAAGAGATGATCCACAGCAAATACGCCAAGTGATACTTGTTATCTAAAAAAAAATGTATTCCATATATATATAAGCCTTAAATATAAGTAAAGCATTCGAAGGTTGAATTTGAGCATGAAGCTACATGTCAATGCTAAACAAAAAAAAATAGAATTTAAATTTAACAATGATAATAATTAATTAAGAAAAAAGAAAATGTACTCATAGATTATAACTCAATTAGATAATAGAAAATAGAATTAAGAGTAATGTTCACAACATACAAAATTAAGTTAAGAGAGAATACATGAATTTGCAAGCCATTTAAAATGAGGAGTTAAAGAGTAGAATTCGTCTGTCGAGTATCCATGCTAGGTTTTTACAGGATGTGGTAGGATTTTAAGAGTCCGTCCAAGGGATAATGTATCAAAATTTATATCATTATCATGGTAGGGTGGGTAAAGAAGAGGGACAACTGTCATCTATGTTCCCCTCTAATAGGACTAGTGTCTCGGTATAGTTATAGGACGTGTCGGCGTCACCAATAAAATGATAATTGAAGTTCATAACCCAAGTGGTTACTTGTTTTTGTAAACGCGCACTAATTAAATGTGGCAGAGTACATCCGTGTTGATTGAGTGAGAAAGAACCCCGACAATCCGGCGAGCTAGTACGAGCATAGCGAGAGTGCGCACCTCAAGCTCAACAATACACCGGTCACTTAAATTGGCAAGTTCATCAGCCGATCATTAGTAAGACCAAATAAGTTATTCTAAAGAATATAGCTTATACAAAAAGAAATAATACCCTACTACTACTACACATGCCACTGTTGTCTTCATGTATTCTAACCGAAGTGAATCCTGCTTCGTTCCAATTGATTTGCCCGATTCCAACTATTCCCATGAAATCATTGAAGGTCTCTGGCACTTCCATATATACGCTGTCTTCGAGCTCGCCGTTTAGGTAGGCTGTGACCACGTCCATTTGATGTATCTCTATGTCAAGTTCCGCTTCCATGGCCACCAAAAGTCGGACTGATGTGAAGCGTGCTACAGGTGAATACGTTTCATGAAAATCCTCTCCAGGCCTTTGTTCAAATCCTTTAGCGACCAATCGAACTTGCTTTTTTCCTGAAACGGTACCATTGTCTTTTGTCCGAAACACCATTTTGCAACTTATAATCTTTCGATCCTTAGGGCGTTCCATCTCCCATGTTCCATTGTGCTTGGTTCCCCAGCTCATCCATTGATCCAACCAAATAACTAACTTCAATTTTTGTTTCCCAATTTTCATAAGTCATGACATACCGATTCACGACTTGAATCTGTTTTAGGATTTCGCAACTACAATTCTCCAATTGGATTGGTTGGCCAAAACAGACTCATAGTAATGAACCGCGTATTTATAGTGACTAAGTGATAAAATATCTTTGATTACACGTATAGAGGATTGTTTTGGATACTTCGATTTCAATTCTGTATAATGGGATTGATCGACCAGGATAAATCAACATTTACAAATAAAGTATTTTGAATTATTTAGAATTACGATATATCTGCGCTGTTGCTATTATCGTCTAATAATTCAAGTACCAAAATCAAATCGGCAATAGATATATTTTAATAAAATAGATAAACTAACTGAGACCTAGTTTAAAAAAAAAAAAAAAAAAATGTAAAAATTTTAGCATGTGAGAAAGACAGACATTATAATAATCAAAAATAGCTATCGCAATTTAATCATTAAAACATTTTTTTGTTCTTTAATATCAATACGTTATTATATTATTTATATCTTCTAAATAATCATGGCTGTAAGACGTAGCCAAGAAGATATTACAGTTGCTTTAGGAACAGCTGACCCTTTTTGCGGTATTTGCAACGAAGTTTTAAACGAAATAGAACTTATAGCAAACACCCCATGTAAACACAGATTCCACAAACTTTGCATTTTAGAACACATTAGGAAGGTTTCAAACTGTCCAACATGTTCGGCATACTGCACCGCTATGGCGTTGACATTTTCCAATAATACCCTATTCGCTGAATTGCAGCAAGAGGGGTCGTTACAACCCAGCGCAAGTGAATCTCAAGACCTTAATGACTTTCATAAGAAGCCGACAAGAAGACAGCAGAATTCGAATAAGAATCGAGGAGCGACTCCCAGACGAGGTATATCAACTAGATCTACACAAAGAACGACTTCAGACCGAAATTTAGCTGATCCCGGTAACGGCAGTAATCTTTCCTTGAATAGCCAAGTCGAGATAGCCAATTACGTACAGTCCGCAGTAACGCTCCAACAATCGCAATTGCTAGAAAACATCACTTCAATGTTAACTAAAACGATTGAAACATCCATCCAAAGACAGTTAACCTTGCTTCACCTAGGGAAGTCCGAGCGAACAACAGCTCCAAATTTAAATAATACAGCACAAACTCATAACGTAGGGAACGAACAACCAGCCTTGAACCGATCCGAGCTGTTACTTAACCTTTCAGGAAATAGTGTACCGCGTAGCAGCGCTAGCTCACAAATAGCACCTGAAAAAGTTTTAAATATAATGCAAAATTGGCGCATTAAATTCGATGGTTCAAAAAACGGTATGAGAACTGAAGAGTTTATTTATCGTATCCAGGCACTTACCAGACAGAACCTTAACAATGATCTCAAACTTCTCTGCGATCACCTCTATCTACTCTTAAGTGGTAAGGCGAACGATTGGTACTGGAAATTTCACCGCACATATTCAGAATTCACTTGGGATCATTTTTGTCCCACCTAAAAGTTTTCGGTACAAAGGCTATCGTACTTAACAAGAAGTACAATAAGAAATTCCTACCAAAAGGTGAGGTGAGAGTACTAGTTGATTACTCTGCAACAACTAAGGCATCCGATGTATCCCGATTCACGAAAAGTAATCGAAGCAAGAGATGTGATATTTCTTGAAGGTGAAATGACAGATGACAGCGTAAGGGACAGAATCTCGTTGTGTAATAATGATGTTACACTGATCATGAAGGATGTCGAAGATGAGCCTGTAAGTCTTCATAGTGGCGATCAAACTGAGGATCGCGAAAATTCCGAACGAGATGCGGAGGTGCCAAATATATCTACAGATGGAGACATTGGTGACGACGAGCAAATCGAATCAAGCGAGGCACAGGGCAAAAGAGCTCCTGGAAGGCCAAAGAAAGTACGCACCGGGCAGCCAGGACGCCCTCGAAAGCAGTACAACATTTTGAATGTTATGACAACGGATGACGTAGCTGCACCTGCTAGCGTCAATGCAGCCTTGAGTTCTGATCATGGCAGTGAATGGAGGGCATCGATGCAGAAGGAGATAGACAGTCTACAAGCAAACAAAACTTGAGAGTTGGTTGATCTACCGAAGGGAGAGAAGGCAATTGGCTGTAAATGGGTATTTGCGGTGAAGCGTGACGAACATGGCAAAGTAGTACGCTTGAAGTCTCGACTAGTGGCCAAAGGATGCGCCCAACAATACGGCGTAAATTACAATGAGACGTTCTTCCCTTGTGGCCAGATATTCGACAATCAGATTGCTGATTGCTATAGCGATAGAAAATGGTATGTATATGCATCAGATTGACGTGTCTTCTGCTTATCTCAACAGTGAGCTGCGAGATGTGGTTTATATGCAACAACCAGAGGGATTTGCTAACCAAGATTTCCCTAACCGAGTCCTAAGACTCAAGAAGTCGCTGTACGGCCTTAAACAGAGCGGCCGTGAGTGGAACGAGAAACTAAACACCGTGTTAATCAGGATTGGTTTCACTCCCTGCCCAAGCGAGCCATGTTTGTACATACGTCGTAAAGCCAGCAAACTGAATGTGATAGTCGTATATGTCGACGATCTTATTGTGGCCAGCACAAGCAAGAAAGATCTGAAATGTGTGAAGGAGCGCATATCACAGGAGTTCGATGTAGTCAATGGAGTGCAATTGAAGCATTTCCTAGGTATGCAAATTGATCGTGAAGGTGAACTACATTGGAAACCTTCGGCATGAGTATGGTATGGACAACTGCAAATCGAATGCCATACCTCTAAAGGCATGATTTCAAGTCAGATGCAACAATGACCAATCCCAACGAACGAACCAAGGTAGCTATCTGATATATTGCACCGTAACGAACACTAACAATGTCTTCTCGCACACCCTGTCTACTATTTGGGGCGGCCTTGCTCAGGGAAATTTGGCGTGGGTATTGTGCCGCCTAAACAAACGGTGCTACACTAATAATTTCGTAGACAGCGAAGAACGGGAAGAACTGGATAAGGAATGTGAGCCATACAAATGGAACGGACTGATGTTGCTTATAGCCTGTCTAAAGTTTGAGAACTAAGTTGTTAGAGTTCTCATTTTTCACCCACCCAACCTTGTAGGAATTTGTCGCAGTTTCGGATCCTACCCTATGAAGCGTGCCACCTAAGGTGCCTTTACTAATAACAAATTATTCCATGTTTATATTTTTATAATTGAATTAAAGTTAAATGCAAAGGGCAATTCATGATAATGGGTTTCAATAACTTATGCTATTATAATCTTATTAATTGTATACTATTAGGAATATCAATACTTATGCAGTTGAATGCATGAACAAAATTCTATGGGCGCTTTAGTTACCACTATTGCATCTCCGATGCCAAAACATCCGGCTACGCCGTACTTACTACCATATCATCCTTAGCGATCCATCGATGTCAGCAGGCCTGTCGACGTAGACGATCTGTAGGCGGTGATAATTAGAGTCAAAGGTGCAAAATGGACACAAAGCGCTCACTAGAAAATATTGTACAAATTTATAAGTATGGATTATAATATTATTTAGAACTAAAATTCATTTTTGCTTCTTTTTTTCTAATACTCTATGCCTGCTATATGCGGTGACTTCAAGACACAGGGGTTGTTGTCCCTGTGTTGTTATAGTTGTTCTTCTGCTGTTGTTATTGTTGCTCTTGTTATTGTTGTTGTAGTTGTTCTTCTGTGGTTGTTATTGTTGCTCTTGTTATTGTTGTTGTAGTTGTCCTTTTGTGGTTGTTATTGTTGCCCTTGTTATTGTTGATGTAGTTGTTGTTTTGTTGTTGTTATTGTTGCCCTTGTTATTGTTGTTGTAGTTGTGCTTCTGTGGTTGTTATTAAGCCGCGTTGCGCAGCCCTGAATAGACGCTGGCAACGCTTCTCCGCTGAAATCGGCTTGATTTTATTTTTAACAAAATCTATAGCCGAGCACAAAAGAGATACAACTTTAAAGTCTACTCACAATTACTTTGCTTCGGGAAATACTCACAATAAGGTATAAGAACAAAAAAAGGAGCATCGGTGGCCAGTTCCGTGGTCGATGGTGCATTGTGGTGTGGTGCAATGATTGGCTGTGGTGTGCTTGCAGTATTTGCAGGGTACCGACCAGTCAGTATTCACTTTTTGTTTTGTTTGCAATGCCTTGCCGGTCCACCCAACACTCGAAACACGTGAACTGCCAAAATCACGGTAATGAGTCGAAATTTCATTAAATTCAACTGCTTTCGGGTATGACCGGTCTTCAGTGTTACGGTAATACCGCACTTTAAATTCTATCCCAGCTTCGGATGTTTGACGATTGTATTTGTTTTACCACGTGCAAATTTTCACGTAAAACAAACACAAATTTTTTTTCTTTGGCACCGATCTGCTTTTTGCTTCTTGCATCGATAGCATGCGGAAGAATAAAATGCATTCAGAAAACGCAAGCGCAGCCAACTTGACAGTTCGAGAGCGAAAGTTCGCGTTAGAAAGATTAAGAGCGAAAGTTCGCGTTCGAAAGCTCTCTAACGCACCATAAGCTGCACCAGCTGATCTAGACCAGCTGCTTAAGTTTAATGTGCATGTTATGTGCAGTGTTTTGTAAATTGCTAGAGGAATATTCGCGCCGTTACACCACAGGTCTGATCTACTTCTATTAGAGAAAGATAAGAGCTGAAAAAAATTCAAACGGATGCGAATAGGAAGTACTAGCTACCAAATGTCTTTTGCATGAAAATTTCCTAGCTCCTTTCCATTCATATCCTCTAGGAGGTAAATCGATCGGCCCAGTTTTTCCTTGATTCGAGCCTTAGTGCCGATAGGAGCTAGCTTAGAGCAAAAATTAGCTGCTGCTTTGCTCAAAGAAAAATTTCTTTTGATCACTTCTTGACCTATTTCAAATGCTCGTGTCTGTGACCGTAAATTATACGATCGCTGGTTTCTGTCATAAGCCTTTTTGAGGTGTTTCTCTACATCAGCCCTGAATTTCTGAAATTCGTCAGCTCTGGGTAACCTAGCGGTGCTGTCTTTTAGCAATTCTAAATTTCTCAACAATTTATAATCTTTGCCATGAGAAATCATGTGTTGTCCAAAGACCATAAAATAGGGAGAGTAACCAATCGATTGATGTATAGAATTGCGAAGAGAGCTGTTAATGCGACTTAAGAAGGTATCCCATTCGCGCTGATCAACACGAATATAGGCTCTTAAAGCTGCATTAATCGAACGATTCACTCTTTCGGCGGCGTTCGATTGTGGTGAATAGGCTCCCGTAAATATATGTTGAATACCGAAGGTTAGGAGGAAATCGTCAAAGACACGGCTTTTAAATTGAGTACCGTTGTCACTCACGACTATCTCTGGTACTCCAAAACATGGAAATATATTTTCACTCAGATAATCGATAATCACGTTGGAGGTGAATTTTTTAACGGGCTTCAGAAAGGTGAATTTCGAAAAGTGATCTAAAATTATGAAACTTCCAATGTGACCCTTTCTTGTGCGAGGAAACGGACCAACGAAGTCCAAATACAACCGCTGAAATGGTCTTTCGCTGATAATTCGAGCTCCCATAGGAGGTTTAAGTGATCGATTGGGATATTTGGTTATCTTACACGTATCACACTCGCTAATGTACTTACGCACATCAACAACCATCCTAGGCCAATACAAATGACGTCGTATTCGTTCAAGACATTTCGCGGTACCACAGTGTGCGGAAGATGGTTGATCATGAGCTGAACATATGACGCTGTTTCGCAAAGATTCGGGCACTAACAGTTTCCATGAATCATTGCCTTGATTGGAGCTATCGTCGGAGAAATCTTTGCGATGATAAATGTAACCATCAATTACTTGATAGTCTGGCATCTTCGATACCTTAAATTTCTCTCGCAAGGCACAGTATTCTGCTGACTGAAATGCTTCAGATTGCAGATCCAATTCGGGTAGAACTTCAACATTTATGTTCGCAACCTCGACTACTGACTCAAACGAACGGGATAGGGCGTCAGCTACCACATTTTGGCTTCCCTTGCGGTGTTCAATACTGAAGCCGTAACCTTGGAGACTTATCGCCCATCGCGCTAATCTACCACTAAGGTCAGGTTGGTCCATCAACCATCGAAGACTTGCGTGATCGGTGACTACCGTGAAACGATGACCGTCGATGTACATGCGAAATTTTTTTATACCCAGAACAACCGCCAAGCACTCCAATTCCGTAACGGTATAGTTACGTTGTGCTTTGTTTAATTTTTTCGACATGTACGCTATTGGTCGTTCATGACCGGACTCGTCGCACTGTGCAAGAACAGCCCCTACTGCATACGAAGAAGCATCACACTGCACTATGAACGGCTTGTCATATTGTGGATGGATCAAACATGGAGCTGAGCACAATGCCATTTTGATCTCTTCGAATGCAGCTTAAGCTTGATCGTTCCAGGTGAACAACTTTTTACCTATAAGTTCGGTAAGGGGAAAAATTATCGAAGAATATCTGGAAATAAAACGCTGGTACCATCCAGTCATTCCCAAGAATCGTCTGAGCTGCTTCCGAGTTTTCGGAATCGGAAACTCTTTAACCGCACGGACCTTTTCGGGATTAACCTGAAGTGTTCCTCCGCCTACTATATAGCCTAGATACTCTACCTTCCTAAGACAAAACTGGCTTTTTTGAACATTTATGGTAAGGCCAGCCTTTCGCAATTGAGTAGCAACTTCTGAAAGATGCAAAAGATGTGACTCAAAACTATCGGACAATACCAGCAAATCGTCAAGGTACACTAATACGTTTGATTTTAGCTGATATGGAATTACTAAGTCCATTAGACGACTCATTGTTTGCGGAGCATTGGTCAATCCAAAAGGCATTCTTTTGAATTGATAAAGAGGTCTATTTGGGACTGTAAACGCTGTTTTAGCACGGGATTCTTTATCTAAACAGATTTGCCAAAAGGCATCCTTGAGGTCGATTTTCGAAATGCAGTATACAGGCGGAAGACGACTCAGCAGTCCAGCCATTATTGGAATAGGATACGCATCCTTAATTGTGACTGCATTAAGTTTTCGTGCGTCGAGACAGAAGCGCACTTTGCCTGGTTTTATGTGTAAGGTGATGGGAGATGACCAAGGAGAACTTGGGGCCTCTTCTATAACGTCCATTTGAATCATCCTGTCAATCTCCTTGCATAAGAGTTCTTCTTTTGCTGGAGAAAGAGGATAAAATCTCTGTTTGATGGGTTTCGCCTCGGCAGTATCAATTGTATGTTCGATTAACGTTGTTATGCCAAGTCCATTATTTTCAAAAGATGGAAAGAAATCAATCACAGCTTTTAGTTTGGATTTCTGGAATGACGATAAATCCAATTTAGTAGACTCCTCTACGAGCTTTTCAGTTTCTATTGCCGAAACATTAATATCGCCAAAAGATGAAATCGATATACCAAATTTCTTCCAGAAATCCATACCACAAATAACATCTGTTCTAATGGAAGAAACTATAAGAAACTCAAGGTCAGCTTGGGTTGAATTATAAGTCAGGGGTATGGTAATTGTACCAGCAACAGGCTGTATTTGGCCATCGGCCGTACGAACAACGCCTTTCATTTTGTCAACATTAAAGTTTTCTGACAAAATTCTCTTGGCAAGATACCCGCCAATGACACTTTTGTTGGCCCCGCTATCTAATAAGGCTAGGTAATCCTGACCAAAAATGTCAATGTTGATAAAAGGTCGAATATCATTGCTTTTATTAACAATAGAGTTAATTAAACATCTGTTTAGTGCTCGCTTGCTTTGCCAAAATTTTCGCATACGTAAAGAAGAACGAGATTTACATGAAAGTAATTCGTCCGCGTTAAATATTTCGGACTTACGCTTCTCGTACTCATGAACTCGCACATGGTATGGCTTAAATCGCAAGGGGCTAGGTACTTCCGGGGTTAAAGGTGATTCGTCTGGTAGTTGTTTAGAGATAGCTGTTTGAAAATTTTGTGTATCCGAGGCTAATATCGGACATCCCCTTTCGGAACACGGCGGACATCCTTCGTCGAGTTTTCCGATTTGGGATTACATTTTTGACAGTTGGGCTTGTATGTCTCAGGTGTGCCACAACCGTAACAAAAAATCCGACGATGCTTCAGGCAATCTTGGTATCTGTGACCATGTTCCTCGCAATTCCAGCATTTAAATTTCTCGGAGGATCGAACTACACAGATTTCATCAGTTGCATTACTTTCCTCTTCCGATTCAACTACTGGAATTTGTTCGTGGAGAACAGTATTGACAAATCGTCGGTTCACATTTACTCGAGGCTGCTGCCTTGAATTAAGACTACGAAAGAAATCCTCATGTCTATGACATTCCTTTCGCAGACTTGCTAAATCACGAGTTTCGACATGTAACAATTCGTGCTTTAGTTCAGTTTTGAGATTATGTCTGACTTCGATCGTTAGGTCTGTGTCCAAAATAGGCTCACGCAAGGAATCGGCAATCGACAGAATTCCATCTGAAAAATCATCAAAGCTTTCGTTGTTGCTTTGTTTGCGACGACGAATTGGATCTTTGATGTCGCGATCAGTTCGCTGATCCTTAAATCTCTCTTGCAAGCGGTTACACAGTTCAAACCAATTCAAGTGAACTGCACTTCTATGAACGCGCCAGTAGAAAGATAAGGCTGGTCCAGTGAAAAGGAGATGAGCAAACTGAACCAGTAGATGGAAATTCCCATTCAAACATTGAGAGGTTAAACAGTTCACTCGATATATGAAATCTTCAATTGGAATGTCATTAGCTAATCCGCTAAACTTGATTCGCCAATTGGAAATAACATTCGAAATTCTTTCGGGATGTTCAACTACTCCATCACTTAAGTTTGCGCTAGCGTAAGAATTTCCAGCTCTCTGATTACTGTTATTTCGACTATTGCTGGAATTACTTAAACGGGGACGGGGTGGAACTATGTCATTCTCCCTGCAGTAATTGCAGGGTACCGACAAGTCAGTATGCACTTTTTGTTTTGTTTGCAATGCCTTGCCGGTCCACCCAACACTCGAAACACGTGAACTGCCAAAAGCACGGTATGAGTCGAAATTTCATTAAATTCAACTGCTTTCGGGTATGACCGGTCTTCAGTGTTACGGTAATACCGCACTTTAAATTCTATCCCAGCTTCGGATGTTTGACGATTGTATTTGTTTTACCACGTGCAAATTTTCACGTAAAACAAACACAAATTTTTTTTCTTTGGCACCGATCTGCTTTTTGCTTCTTGCATCGATAGCATGCGGAAGAATAAAATGCATTCAGAAAACGCAAGCGCAGCCAACTTGACAGTTCAAGAGCGAAAGTTCGCGTTAGAAAGATTAAGAGCGAAAGTTCGCGTTCGAAAGCTCTCTAACGCACCATAAGCTGCACCAGCTGATCTAGACCAGCTGCTTAAGTTTAATGTGCATGTTATGTGCAGTGTTTTGTAAATTGCTAGAGGAATATTCGCGCCGTTACACCACAGGTCTGATCTACTTCTATTAGAGAAAGATCAGAACTGAAAAAATTCAAACGGATGCGAATAGGAAGTGCTAGCTACCAAATGTCATTTGCATGAAAATTTCCTAGCTCCTTTCCATTCATATCCTCTAGGAGGTAAATCGATCGGCCCAGTTTTTCCTTGATTCGAGCCTTAGTGCCGATAGGAGCTAGCTTAGAGCAAAAATTAGCTGCTGCTTTGCTCAAAGAAAAATTTCTTTTGATCACTTCTTGACCTATTTCAAATGCTCGTGTCTGTGACCGTAAATTATACGATCGCTGGTTTCTGTCATAAGCCTTTTTGAGGTGTTTCTCTACATCAGCCCTGAATTTCTGAAATTCGTCAGCTCTGGGTAACCTAGCGGTGCTGTCTTTTAGCAATTCTAAATTTCTCAACAATTTATAATCTTTGCCATGAGAAATCATGTGTTGTCCAAAGACCATAAAATAGGGAGAGTAACCAATCGATTGATGTATAGAATTGCGAAGAGAGCTGTTAATGCGACTTAAGAAGGTATCCCATTCGCGCTGATCAACACGAATATAGGCTCTTAAAGCTGCATTAATCGAACGATTCACTCTTTCGGCGGCGTTCGAAATCGTCAAAGACACGGCTTTTAAATTGGGTACCGTTGTCACTCACGACTATCTCTGGTACTCCAAAACATGGAAATATATTTTCACTCAGATAATCGATAATCACGTTGGAGGTGAATTTTTTAACGGGCTTCAGAAAGGTGAATTTCGAAAAGTGATCTAAAATTATGAAAATTCCACTGAGACACTTTCTTGTGCGAGGAAACGGACCAACGAAGTCCAAATACAACCGCTGAAATGGTCTTTCGCTGATAATTCGAGCTCCCATAGGAGGTTTAAGTGATCGATTGGGATATTTGGTTATCTTACACGTATCACACTCGCTAATGTACTTACGCACATCAACAACCATCCTAGGCCAATACAAATGCCGTCGTATTCGTTCAAGACATTTCGCGGTACCACCGTGTGCGGAAGATGGTTGATCACGAGCTGACCATAAAACAAACAAAAAATTTTTCTTTGGCACCGATCTGCTTTTTGCTTCTTGCATCGATAGCATGCGGAAGAATAAAATGCATTCAGAAAACGCAAGCGCAGCCAACTTGACAGCTCAAGAGCGAAAGTTCGCGTTAGAAAGATTAAGGGCGAAAGTTCGCGTAAGAAAGATTAAGAGCGAAAGTGATCATTCAGAGCTATGGCAGTATGTGTGTGGTCGTGTCGTGAAAAACAAAAATGACAGTGCTGAGCAAAAGGCAATATTTGATGCAAGAGACGAAAAGGCTTTAAACAGCATAGTGATTTGCATAAAGGCATCCCAAATAAATAATGTGAAGAATTGCCAAAAATACATAAGTTTGCAGACTTAGTGGAAAGACTAAGCGAGATCAGCTTTATAATGGTCGAAGAGTGTTTGTCTATATTGTTGTCGAGCTTGTCGGATGGATACGATAATTTCGTGAACGCCATGGAAACTCGAGACACGTTGTCGTCGCTAAGTGTGATAAAAATAAAGTTACTCGAAGAGAGTGAACTGCGTACAGCAGACGGACAGACAGAGTCAAACGGAGAGACAAAAATGTTCTCGACGCGTATAGACAATCGAGCAAACAGAAATACAGACGAAAGTAACGGTAAAGTGAATCGTAGAAGTGCGCAGCAGAAAAAGGCAACACAGGCCGGCTGCTGGACATGTGGTCGGCATGGGCACATTGCTGCAAATTGTCGCGCAAAAGACAGCTCCGAAAAAGAGCAAGGCAAGAAAAATAAAGAGAGTAAGAAATCGTACTCAGTGTTTGCAGCGGCAAGAAACCCAAGTAGTGGTGGTTTTACGAAGAACACGTGGTGTCTAGACAGTGGCGCCACAGCGCATTTGTGTAACGACAGATCGTGCTTCATTGAATTAAGAGAGCACAAAGAGAAAATTATTTTAGCTGGAAATAATTACATACAGGCATATGGGCGTGGAAAAGCACGCATAAAGTGGAAAAATAACACTATTGATTTGACCGATACATTATATGTGAAAGACCTTCAATGCAACTTTGTGTCAGTATCGAAAGTAGTCCAAAAGGGATTCAGTGTTAAATTTGGGCAAAAGAGTGCGCGCATTGAAAATCGTAGAGGCGATGTGATCTTAGTTGCTAAGGAGCAGCAAGACTTATATTTGTTCAACGCAGATGAGCAAAAGTGTTTCAGCGCGCAAGCTAATTTAACAGACATACTGAAGTGGCACAAGCGGCTTGGTCATTTAAATTTTGTCAGTCTGAATAAAATGATTAAGAAACATTTAGTGCACGGCTTGAAGGCCAGGCAGTGTTCGGACTTAAAAGAACATGTATGTAAAACATGCGCGAAGTGCAAAATAAGTGTAAAGAGATTTCCAAAGAAATCTGAGACCCGCGCCGAAGGCAGACTAGACTTGATACACACAGACATTTGTGGCCCAATGAGAAAATGTTCTGTAGGTGGTGCGCGGTATTTTGGCACATTCATTGACGACAGATCGCGGTTTGTGCATGTGTGTTTTATGAAAACTGGCGATAAAATCTTTGAGATGTTCAAAGAATATAAGGCGTTTGCAGAAAAGCAAACTGGACGCAAGATAAAATGTCTCAGAAGCGACAACGGTCGTGAATATTTGAGCGGCGATTTCGAAAAATATTTAGTGAGCAACGGCATCAAAATGCAGCTTACTGTGCCGAATACACCCCAACAAAATGGTGTACCGGAGCGCGCGAATCGAACGCTGGTAGAAATGGCACGACGCATGATTGTGCATGCTAGTCGTCTCAAGGAGGATTTCTGGGCAGAAGCTATAAATACGGCGGCTTATCTGCGAAATCGCTCAGAGACATCTACGCTGGAGGATATGACACCATATGAGTCATGGTCAGGCAAAAAACCGTCTGTAAGTCACCTAAAAGTTTTCGGTACAAAGGCTATCGTACTTAACAAGAAGTACAATAAGAAATTCCTACCAAAAGGTGAGGTGAGAGTACTAGTTGGTTACTCTGCAACAGCTAAGGCATACCGATTGTATAATCCCGATTCACGAAAAGTAATCGAAGCAAGAGATGTGATATTTCTTGAAGGTGAAATGACAGATGACAGCGTAAGGGACAGAATCTCGTTGTGTAATAATGATGTTACACTGATCATGAAGGATGTCGAAGATGAGCCTGTAAGTCTTCATAGTGGCGATCAAACTGAGGATCGCGAGAATTCCGAACGAGATGCGGAGGTGCCAAATATATCTACAGATGGAGACATTGGTGACGACGAGCAAATCGAATCAAGCGAGGCACAGGGCAAAAGAGCTCCTGGAAGGCCAAAGAAAGTACGCACCGGGCAGCCAGGACGCCCTCGAAAGCAGTACAACATTTTGAATGTTATGACAACGGATGACGTAGCTGCACCTGCTAGCGTCAATGCAGCCTTGAGTTCTGATCATGCCAGTGAATGGAGGGCATCGATGCAGAAGGAGATAGACAGTCTACAAGAAAACAAAACTTGGAAGTTGATTGATCTACCGAAGGGAGAGAAGGCAATTGGCTGTAAATGCGTTTATATATTGTGTATTAAATACAAGGCTCTGAATAAACACAAGGTTATAATAGGTTATGGGCCCAGAATACAGACAATTCAATGAAAACATACTGAATTATTCTGAGGATTTCTTGTAGAAGGTGAATGAGATCATTCTGGACTTTCTTGGACAAGTGTGATAACTGTGTGGTTAAAGAAAACGAATACCTCGATGACGACCAGAATTATAGTGCTTCAGAGCTATGGCACTCCGTTTAAGACATCCGAATAAGTTGCGTCATTAGACTAATTAAACCTTTGATTCGTCAATATCATTATGATACTGAAAAATGGCTGACGCATTTGTTAAGATTGAGCCACTGTGTGCGGAGAATTATGACACGTGGAAACTGCAGATGAGTGCTATATTAGTGAAAAAACGAACTATAGCAATATGGAATGAAAATTGGTCCAGAAAATGTGGCAGATCGAGCAGTATGGAAAACATACGATGAGAAGGCGCATGCGGACATATTATTATCGATTAGATTAGATTATTATTATCGGAATTGGCTATAATTGAAGATTGTAATTCGGCAAAAGAATACTGGTTGAAATTGCAGGAGACATTTCAATCAAAGGGGCCAGTGCGAAAAGCAATCCTGCTGAAACGATGAATGAATTTTGTGAAAAAATTTAAAGAGATAGGTGTCGTGATTGGAAATGGTTTGTTAGTAATCTTATTGCTATTTAGTTTGCCTGACTCTTATGAAATGTTCAGATGTGCGATGGAAGCACGAGATGACTTGCCCCATCCCGATGTGCTTCGCGTCAAAATTCTTGAAGAGTCAGAAGCGCGTGCAAATAAAGAAAATCGCGAAGAACAAAACGCAATGTTCGCTAATCGTCGGAAAGATGTAGAAAGAAATAGCAAAGAAAGGAAAAGCGATAAAGTGCAGCGTGAGACAGAAATGTTTCAGCGCGGCAAGGTTGGACATTTCGAGGAAATTGTCGAAGCAACCCAAAGAAGAATATGAAACGCAATACGAATGAACAGAACAGTGCGGGTACAGCAGAAAACGAGGAACTTTCGCTAAACGCGTTAGAGGTGGCCTTTTCTGCCGATGAGAAAAATGGCTTGTGGTGCCTCGAAAGTGGTTGCACGGCACACATGAGTTCAAATAAGAGCATGTTCACCGATTTGCAAAGTCGAAAAGACTTTACATTTGGCCAACAATAAGACCACACGGATTAGTGGTATTGGTAATGCTAAAGTCGCAGTTAAGAAACAACAGCAACGAGTTGACTTAACGTTGAAAGATGTTTTCTACGTATCGGATTTGCGCCAAAATTTGATGTCGGTTTCCAAAATCACAGACAATGGTTTTGAAGTTCATTTTCGGAAAAATGAAGCACTTGTTATGAAAAATAACGAAGTTTGGCTGCGTGCGCAAAGATACGGTAACTTGTATTACTTGAATGGCGAAGAGCATCAAGTGAATAATATAATGTATGGTGGTCAAAACGACCTTGATCTATGGCATTATAGAATGGGACATCTGAATGAAAGCGATTTGAAAAATATGGCTAAAAGTGGTAAAGCCTACGGCATGAAAATGTGCGAGAATGGAAAATTGTCGAAATGTGAAATCTGCATAAGCGAAAAGCAAACTGCAAGCATTTATAAAAGTGGAAACGAAAATCGTACGACAGAACTAATGGAAATAGTTCACAGCGATGTATGCGGCCCAATGAGAACGCAATCCCTGGGAGGATGTAAATACTTCGCTACTTTTATAGATGACTATTCGCGCTATTGTGAAGTTCACTTTCTTAAACAGAAATCAGACTTATTTGAAGCTTTTAAAGCATATAAAGCTACAGCAGAAAACTTCACAAATAAGAAGATAAAAGTACTTCAGTCAGATAACGGGACTGAGTATTGCAACAAAGAGTTCGACAAGTATATGAAGGTGAACGGAATCCAGAGACGCCTTACCACACCACACACGCCACAGCAGAATGGCTTAGCTGAGAGACAGAATCGTACCCTGGTCGAGATGGCACGCTGTATGATGAGCAATCCGGTGTGCCGCCATCCTTTTGGGCAGAAACAGTAAATTCACCAAGTTACATCAGAAACAGATGTGTAACGCGCTGTCTATCCGGCGAGATTCCCATCTTACTGAACGAAAATTCCTACAGTGTCGAATTTACGTATATTTGGTACGAAGGCAGATGCATTAATAAAGGTTTCAAATAAGGGTAACTTTGAATCAAGATCGGAAGAATACATACTGATCGGCTACTCAAATACATCGAAGGCATATCGATTATATTTACCTGAAAAGCGTAAGGTAATAGTAAGTAAAAACGTCAAGTTTTGAATGTTCCAGGTTTCAAAAGTAAGTACGCTGAGTAGTAGGGTAATGAGGATTCTATGACAGGAAGCGGTTTATTGCTTTTTGATTTTTAATTGCTTCATTATTGGAGCTAATTTATTGCTTTTGGGTGGGGGAGTGACAGGTGTGTGACCTTTTTTAGGAAAATGTGTGATTTTGGATCACGTATGAGACATTTATGATCGAAGGGTATAGATTTATGGCTGACCCTTTTTATTGTGGGTTGGCATGAGGTGGAGGATCACTCAGCAGCACTTGTGTGTGCGTACGTGATTGTGGTTTTAAGGAGAATATTGTGTGCTAGGCATGTAACCTGTAACCTGTGTGCTAGAATCAGGTGGAGGATCACTCAGCAGCACTTGTGTGTGCGTACGTGATTGTGGTTTTAAGGAGAATATTGAGTGCTAGACGTGTAACCTGTAACCTGTGTGCTAGAATCAAGTGGAAGATCAGCTAGCAGCTGGCGCACTGTTGTGCATGTACATGATTTGATTTTTGAGGGTGGGTGCAATGATCAGTGGAAAGGTAATGTTCGCTTCTCTTTTGTCACTTTTTGTCAATGTATAGAGCTCATACGACACCTCACACCTGAATGTTTTCCCACACAATAATTAAAGTATTACTTATGTAAACTGTTGTCAAGAACGTTCTTCGCACGTACGTTTGCCACGTGCTGGTACCTTCTTCGTGTGTTTGGATCTCCCCTGTTTGAGTGACCCTCCTTATGTTCATTTCACAATAATTTGAGATAATAGTATGCGCTGCCTTGTGCACCTGCGGTCTTCATACCTTGGTTTATAGAGTTTAAAATGTTTAAATAAAAGAACTTTTTTTTTCTAATTTTCATAATATAATTTATATATTTATTCTTATTGATATAGTTTAATTTTAGGATACATGTACATTATGAAAGTATATTATTATTATTATTATCCATTTTGCTTAACCTCTTTCTTAGGTTAGTGTATTGAAATATAAGACGATCCAGTTTTCTTTTATATGATACAAAGTAGTGACAAGCACATGTATCAACTCCCTCTCTGGCGTTATCCGAAGACCATGAGCAAACTGTCAAGTGCTTTCCATATTTTGATTTAATTAGACGATAGTTTTCATACTCCAAGAAAAATACTCGGTATTCCTCCAACAATTTAGAATGTTCAGGGAAAATGACATCCTCAAACTCCTTGAGGAAATCATCAATTTTCCTTACATTTGTTCGAAATAAGACCCATTCTGTTGTGTATTCTCCAAAAGCAGAAATGCAACTGAAGAATTATTTTACTTTATTTATAAAGTGTCTATACTTGTGTAACTTTCTTTTGTAATACTTGTCTATACTGGTTTACATCTTTTTTTATTTCTTTTCCCATCTTTCTTGAAATTTCAAAGCATAAGCGAGTTAAATCAATTTCTGCTTCATGCCCATAAGACGCATCTAAATCTAAAAGTTGTACATCATATTTCCCCAATTTTGAACATTTGGGAATAATATAATTATTATATATATTACAAATTTGATTTTTAAGCAGTGTGTTCCAACATAAGAATGATGTGAAAAATATCCCTAATCTTATGAAGGCTCTCCATGATTCACTATCAAATTCAATTTTATTTCCATATTGATTTAAAATTAATATGCATTGCTTATCGGATTTTCTAATCTTAAAATGACACTTTATACTCTCAATCTTCGGATTATCAACTAATGCATCAGGCATCAAGAACTCAAACTGTTCAAGCCTTAGCTGGATATATTCCTTAAACGTCAGTAATTGAATCCATTCATCTTTTCCAAATCCAATGAAATTACGCTTATGCTGCTGCATCCAAACCATAGGTGTAAATCGTCTCGTTGTTGAAAACCCACACTTTAATTTTAGTTGTAGATTAACAAAATACTCAAAACCAAAAATGATTTCGTGATCTTGAAGTTTTCGTGAATTTCTAGATTTTCTTAGCTGAAGTGTGTCCATATCGATTGAAAAGTTGTATCAAACTAACTTGAGCATTGAATTGTGAATGCTATTTAAGGCGAAGAGTCTTGCTCATGCTGCTCAGTGCATTGCCCACATTAGACAAAAAATGTTGAAGATAGACAGAAGCTCGTGTGTTCTTCTTGACTTTCAGTATATATTTGGAAACGAGCAACAAATTTTTCTAAAGGAATTGGCCTTCATGCAAGCAGGATCAATCCTTCCGAATTTCTTTCACTTCAAGCCTCCATATGATATAAAAGAGCTGGATGAAATAACGAGAAAAACACTAAAAACTACTAAACAGTACGTCGATGGATTGGATTGGTGTGATGGCGACATTTCTTATTTAAGCCTTGGTGATATATTAAGTCCATTAAATAGTTTCGCTACAGTTATTGTACGAGGTCGAGCAAAGAAACAGTTTTTAAGTAAATATTTAACTACAAAAATAGTTGATTTAGAACTAGATCAAAGTTTAAGACACTTTCAAAACTTTTTCACAAATTGTAGAATACATAAGAAAATAACAAACCAATGTGCTCTAAACAATTTATTTAAACTCTTTGTAATCTTAGAAAACTCTAATTTTGAAATATATGGAAATTAGAATTTGATTATACCATTATGTTCCTAAATATAAACAAACTAAAAAATCGATAAAATTTCGAAATATTGAGTTTTACTTTATTCAATTTAGTCAATGGGTTTACATCGCACTTAAATTAGAGATTATAATAAAATCTAATACAACTCGTGCGTTTCTTAGGGCACATACACCTTTATTTAGATGAGACCCACAATCGGAGAAAACATTTAATTTCATCACATCTAATCGTGGACAACCAAAGTCTTCAATGTTGATTACACACGTCTTTAGAAACTTTTCAAGAAACTTTTTCTTTGTATCTCCCTTCGTGATTACTCTCATATCCTTGAGAAGCTCACGAAGATAGTTTCTGACTTCTAAAAAGCTATAATTTCCATCATTCCAACAGAGGTTGTGCTGATTTCTTGTTAACCATATTGCCGTTTTACGGGCCTTCTTCGTTAGTCTAAGAAAATCATATGGTGGTCTTATAAGGTAATGAATATCATGATAATAACCATTCTTAAAAACAATAGCAATTTCTTTTAATATAAAATGATCATAATTTCCAAAAAACCCTTGAATGTCCACAACTACTTGATTCTCCATCGAATTGATTTAAACAATGCGCTGAACAATCCTGTTAATGGTGAATACTCAACTAACCGATCATGCATAAGCAGGCAATATACTTTAGTGTCTCTCACACTTGCACTCTCCAACTCGATGGAAACTCTGATATCGATCGGTCCTGTTTTAACAGACTCATTCTGATGTGTTAAATCTATAACAACAATCGGTGCTTTTTCCTTAAATTCCTTAGGTGTTAACAACGGTTCAGATTGCTTCATATAGTAACTTGCTTGGAAATTTGCATACATATCATACAAAGTTGCAAATCGTTCGCGGTTAAAATTTATATTCATATCATCATAGGGATATGTTTCAGAGTTCAAGTACACTTTCAAGTTTCGCAAATGATTTTGAATCAATTTATTATCCTGTATAAAGGCTATTATAGCGAAACGGGGGCGCTCTCTATTTGCTGCAAGTTTTACATTCCACACATGATGAGTACCTTCTGCTAGTGTTGGATTGAGATAACAATCCCAACTGCGGAAAGCTAGTGGTAGTGAGCCTCCATTTTTTGTTATATTTAACATTAGTAATTTCTTTTCGTCACTGAGAGTAATATGTGGTACTTTCCATGTAATATTAGTTATATTTAATTTATACTCAATACTTCCAATTTTACTATGATATACATCATCCATGTTTTTAGTTATGAGTAGTATTAATTCATGTTTGCAATTTAATAGGACTTTGTTATAGTCTTCACAAAATCCAAGTAGGTATTTAACAGGAATAGAGAAATTAAAATATCCATCATTTGGCACTAGTTTTTCGTTTCCATTAAACCAACCAGAATTCTCAAGCATTCGACTTTCAGGTTTATTCAAAGAAATATAGTTTTTTAAAGTTGTTGAAGTGCCAACAAATCTAGTTCGATCAATTTCAATTCCGTTCAACTCATATCGAATCTCATCAAAAAGGTAACTCATGCAATTGTTTTTCAGTTTACCACCTCCAGTAGGCGCATTGCTAGCCAAAGATATCAAGCCTTCAATATTAATAAAACTCTCGCTCGGTAGTACATATAAGTCCTGATTCTGGATTGTGATTCTAACTTCATCATTGCTCTTAAATGATTGTAGATAGGGAGAGTAGCTATGGTATTCTTTTTTGATTATGCTCTCATCCGAATAGGGTTTCTCTCGAACTGTTAATAAATTAGTCATTGTTCTCTAATTTTTAAACCCAATGACCTTAAAAACAATTTGTTCTCTGTTGTGAGTGTTGTCCTTAACGACCTTCTTTCTTCTGCAGTATAACTCAAAGTGTTTGATAATGGAGGATAGCATACATTTTTATTGTAAATAATCATTTTTGCTGTCTTAAATGTAGGCGAAGTGTAACACTCTCATTACGCAAATTTACTAAATTTCCGTCCTGATCAACAATCCTTATTTTTAATGACTGTATCTCTCTCGTGTTCACTGGGAAATAAATAAGATTGTGTGGCTTCTCACTCATTTTATAGCCTGGGGGGACATTTAAAGCAAACTCATGCAATACATGACTTGATTCTGCATTAACATATGATCCGCTTACAATATTACATTCTATTCTAATTGTATTTACTTTTAAAATATCAACAGGCTGGTCTGAGATGTGTATAGAATTCGGTATTAGTACTTTTTTATTAAACCCGAATAATTGACCAATAGTATTCCTTTTGTTTAAATATATAGGGTCTTCCTTAGTTGAAATCATCACTTGAAGCGTATTATTGTTACTTTCGATGAGAGGGTGTTTTAATTTATTTGGTTCTTTTTCCTCCATTTTCTCAATAATAATATTTCTTATATCACTAAGCTCATATGATCCAACAGGTATCTCAAAAACATGTTCACCAATATGAAATAAATTATTATCGTGATCAACATTTGGAATTGAGTTATACATGTGGAAATCAATGAGTGCACACTCATAATTTCCCTTCAATTCAATGGGTGGATGATAGTTTGCCATTAAAATTGAGCTGTTGCCCGTTAATGTAAGAGTTGTTGTCATTTCGATCGATTTTTGTTAAGTGAACTAATAATGAGATTTGTTCATATTATATTTCAAATTCTAATAAAGTCAGCGAATCCCCGTCTATAGCGTCCATTTTCCAGAGGATCATCTTTACTTATAAGTACAAAACCATATTTTTCCTTCCAACAAAATTGACAAATATTCTTAAATTTATCAAATTTCATATCTACGCCTACATGATCTTGATACACATGTTTCATATTTAGTTCATCTTGCTTGAACATTATTATTAGATTTGCATTATCACGAATAAGTGCTTGGGGATGCATGTATACGTTTGACATAAATAAAACGCATCAATGTTATTATGTCGTCCCATACAGAAGTATGCACGAATATTATTTTGTTTTTCACAAGCAACATCATCAAAAATCATTATAGAGTTCTTTTTGGCTTTACTTGGTGCTAGAACACTTTCATTTTCTGAAAATGTAAAATATCCCATCCCCTTTATTGGGTTGACGAGTGTTTTCAAGTATTCATATTTTGGTTGATGTAAAGACTTTGAATATAAATAAATATTTTCAAATTTTAGTCCATTTGGGCTTTCAATCAAACTGATCATTACATTGGTTTTCCCACAATTAGAAGGTCCAACAATTAGGGCTCTAATTGAATTGGGTAATAATCTGCTATGTTTAACTTGTTTGTCTTCTCCATTTTTAAAATCGATATTCCTCACTTCTATGTTCGTTTTTTGTTTTATTAATCTCATATCAGATACACTTCTCTCAGCAGATCGTTACTCTCTTGCAAGTCTTTGAAGAATAAACATCAATTAAAATGGTAGTGCGCTTTTATAAATCAACTAGTAGCAAATCACAGCTCTATCGGGGTAGAGGTCTTATCAATAAAATAATCAACTCCCTCCCAATTGAACTACATATACCAGGTTATCAGTTCTGTGGTCCAGGAACTAAGCTAGAAAGTCGTTTGGAAAGAGGTGAAAAGGGAATAAATCCATTAGATGCTGCTTGTAGAGAGCACGACATAGCATATGCTAATCATAAAGATTTGAGAAATCGGCATATAGCTGATTCAAATTTGGCCGAAAGAGCGTGGGAGCGTGTAAAGGCATCTGATAGTACTCTTGGGGAAAGAACCGCTGCTTATTTTGTAACCAACATAATGAAAGCAAAGAAAAAATTTGGCATGGGACTCAAACAAAGAGAATATAAAAAGCCATGTGAGAAAAAGAAAAAATTCATGCATGCCGTAAGAGTGGCTACCAGAGTATTAAAGAAGGAGAAGCCTTATGATATTCAATCTGCGATAAAAATCGCGAAAAAAGCAATAAGCAAGACTTTTGGGCGAAAGAAAAATGATGTAATAATTCCTCGAGTTATTAGTGTTCCGAAAGTTGGTGGCTTCTTGCCGCTTATACCCATTATAACAGCACTCGGAGCATTAGGGGGACTTGCCTCTGGTGGTGCAGCTATTGCAAAAAGTATTAATAGTGCTAAAAATGCAAAGAAAGAATTGGAAGAGAATAAACGACATAACAGAAAAATGGAAGCCATTGCATTAGGCAATGGACTCTATCTAAGACCATATCAAAAGGGATATGGTATATCAACTGACTTTCCAAAAAACTCTTAATTCAGCTACCTAATAAGCCGCTCTCAAACATTGACATTGTGAGTTTTGCTCACAAACATATCCCCTTTTTCAGAGGTGTATTTATGAGAGACTCTTTACCAAAACGAGTACGGAAAAGAGAATGTGGTATTGTTAACTTGGACATTTCAACTGGAGCTGGAACGCATTGGGTAGCTTACTACAAAGCAGATAAGCAAATCAGATATTTTGATAGTTATGGAAATTTACCACCACCTCTAGAGCTTATTAGATATTTAGGAGAGAATATAAAATACAATTATAAGCAAGTTCAACGATTCGGTTCTTTTAACTGTGGGCACTTATGTTTAAGATTTCTATTACTACAGCATAAAGCTGCGGATTGAAATTAACTTGTATTCAACTTTAAACAAATAAATGAATAAAAATCTGATTATATTTTATTTTATTTTAGTATATAACAACTATATATAGTTATACTATCTTTAGTGTGATTAGAGTGTGTGTATTGTTTACATCGGAAACCATCTGAAAAACCGCGTTAAACTGTGTTAAACCACATAAAAACCGTTATTAACTACATGATAAACTACATCAAACCGCTTGAAAACCAGAAACCAGCTCTAAAGGCGTTTTCGGTTTAGATCTGGTGGTTTTTTTAAAATTAAAAATGAATGAGCATATACTGAAAGAATTGACAAAAACAAGAAACGCCCTGAAAAGAAAATTTCAAAGCATTAAATTAGGTAGAGCCGCAAATGAATATCAATTAGAGGAAACGTTTAAGCCAATAACACAACCTCTTCAGAAAATAGTTAAAGGGAATATAATAGCAAATCACTTGATGAAAGTAAAAAAAGAAGAGGAGGAAGGTCAATTAAATAGTAGAAATGAAATTAAAAGAGGTGAAAACTTTAGTAGTATTGGTGAATATTATGATGCACTGGAAAGAGGAATATCTGAGTTTCAAACACAAGATTTATCGTTAGCACCAAGCGAAGAGAGTTATAATAAACCTGATACAATTAGTAATGAAGACTATAATCAAACGAATGAAATGTCTGATGAGTTCTTTAATCTTAGTTTAAATGATTTAGAACGTCAGAAAAAGCTGGATAAAGCATTTGGACCTACTAAAAAAAGTGGACAAATTAATTTGGGGAGTTCTAAAATATCTATTTACGAGAAGAAAATTATGCTGGAATCTGGTGAAAAGTGGAATCTTACTCCGGGATTATATTCTTTGATTTACTTGAAAGATCCAAAAGGTTATACTGAAACAGATTTGGATGTATATCAGAAAATCTTATCAAAAACCAATGCCCATAGGAAAAATTATCTACCTGATGGTGCGCTTAAGGGAAATCGTTCAAAAAAGTACACTGAAATAATAAAAAAACTTTTCTCAAAAAAAGATGATCCAAGTGCAATGTCTACACCTCTAAATAAGAAATCTATGTATAAGGATGGAGGTTTTATGACACTCAGTTCAACTAAGCCAAATTATGTATATTGGGATGATCCAAATGAGATCGTTGATAGACTTAAACTTTTAGTTGGCTCACAGGCAGCTGGTAACACTAATCATAATAATGAAATTGTTTCGATAGTTGAAGAACTTCGTGAAGCAAAAATTATTTATTGAATGAATAAATAATATGGTGACTATCATTAATTTAGTATTATCAAAATGCCTCTTGACAAGTTTGGTCACTTCTTTTCAACTAGTCATGAAAAAGAAAGATCAAGTATAAAAAATCAAATTGCTGGTGTTCTACTTGATGTTGATCAGAACATTAATTTTTTAAACAAACGTCTTAAGAATGTTGGTGAACCCGTGGAAGATAATGATGGGGTTAGTAAAGTCTTTATAGAAAGAAAAGTAGAAGAAACAATGGAGAGCTTTGAAAATCTTTTAAAAGGAAAAGATCAGTCAGATCAGAAAACAATAAGTGAAATATCATTTACAATTCTTCATGAAATTAATAAAAATAGAATTGAGGTGGAAGAACTCTTGAAAAAATCAGAAAGTTCTTTACAAACGAATTTTAATTCGCAAATAGAGTCAATAAGAAGTTTATTTAACGGTGAAAATCAAAATATAAGTTTAAATATAGACTCTTTAAGATTCAACAATAAAATAGATAAATAATGTGTCTTGTGTGTGCAACGAGTTATAATCTATAGGAGCGTTAACAAGTTCGGACATTCATCAAATGAGCGGAATAAAGAGAAACATAATTTCCACTTTGTGGAAGACTATACGGAAAATGGTCAAAGCATTGGTACTAAATACAAACTGTTTAAAAATGTGCTGCAGACAGCACTTTTCGAAAGGAAGCAGACATTGTTCTCGTTTATAAAAAAAGAAGAAAAAAGAAAGTAAATAAATAAATAAAACAAAGTAAAGAAAAATAATAATTAAGGTAAAGCTAAATATGGAGAAAAATAACTAAAAAGATAATCATGAGTAGGAGGAATTTAATAGAGGAATTACATGCACCAGCTCGTAAAAATTTTAAACGCCGAAGAGTTATTATGAAGGGAATCGATGATCATTGGCAAGCAGACTTAGTAGAAATGCGACAGTACTCATCATCGAATAAAGGATATAAATTTCTATTGACAGTTATTGATACGTTTTCGAAATATGCATGGGGACAAGCATTGAAAACAAAATCTGCGAAAGAAGTTGAACGCGCATTCTCGGGTATACTTAAGGAGAATCGAATTCCAAAGAATTTACAGACCGATGATGGAAAAGAATTTTTTAATATAGACTTTAAGAGTTTGTGCAGAAAACATAACATCAATCATTACTCAACTTTTAGTGGTCTTAAGGCGTCAATTGTTGAGCGTTTTAATAGAACGCTTAAGGAGATGATGTGGAGAGAGTTTAGTTATAATGGAACATATTGTTGGATTACAATTTATAAGCAATTGATAAATGAGTACAATCGAAAACATCATAGAACAATTCAAATGAGACCTGTTGATGTAAATTCGTCGAATGAGAACAAGTTGTTGAAAACTGCCTACAATCGTATAAAAATCTTCAATGGTAGTAAATTTCATCTTGGTGATTATGTGCGTATTAGCAAGCATAAACATACATTTGAAAAGGGGTATACACCGAACTGGACAACTGAAATTTTTAAAATAAAACAAATACAAAATACCAATCCAACTACATACATACTGGAAGACTATCAAGGTGCAGTTCTGAAAGGAGGTTTCTATAATGAAGAGTTGAGGAAAACAAGATTTCCAAACACTTACTTGATTGAAAAGATAATAAGGCGTCGAAAAGATAGAGTTCTTGTTAAATGGCTTGGGTTCTCAAATGATCAGAACTCTTGGATAAATATTAATGAAGTTCTATAAAATCGTACGTGTGCGTACTATTAATAGATTAAAATTTCATGAACAGTATTGATTTGTGATGAAGTTCTCAGTAATTTCCTTTAAACCTGCGCACTAAGGTTTTGGTTAATTTATGTATGAAACGAATGTACTCAGTGTAGGGAATTTCGGTTATAAAAGAGCGTCTTGAGTACAAGTATCTCATTCGAAAAGATGTCAACAAACATTCAAGAGCTCTTTCATCGATGACGATTTTCAATTGGAAGAGATGAGTCCAACAGAATGGATTGAGCTCTTAGAAATTTCATCAGAGAAACGGAAAATCGAGGAGGAGGAGGACGCTTCGTATCACAAGAAGCAAAAGGTTGAAGAGTCGGAAACCTTCACCTTTGATATAACTCAGGAGGGACAAACAATGGAGCCCACCTTCGATGAGCTTCTTGCCGAGGAGCCGATTGAGGAATGGGAGATCAGGAAATTGTTTTATAACAATGATGATGAACTAGAAAATTCCCCAGAATTTTTAACCTTTATTAAAAATATTTAAAAAATCAAATACTAAATTTAATCAATTATATTTCATTTATTCATTTATTGATTTATTCATTACATTAAATAAAAAACATTACAAAATGAAACTTTCTTTGTGTTATTATTATTTATTCGAGACATACATACATATACTTTATTTTCAGCTTCAGCTTCGTGAATTCAAATAAAATGCACATATACAACCCAAAATCTTGTGTTTATCTTCTTCTTCTTCCTTTTTTTTTTATATATACAGGTACACTGCATTTTTAAATAGACACACACTCAGGTACACTCAGGTACACAATTTCAACCTCAAGTCTTGTGTTTATCTTCCCCTTTTTTTATAGGTACACTGCATATCTGAATACAGGCACAAACAGATACACAAACACACACACACATACACATATATATTTTCTTTTTCATATCAATACCCTACATTTTCAGCTTACATAAATTAAAGTAAAAGAGACAGATGTATTTCTTTTTGGTTTTAAATATTCATTTATTTATTATTATTTTGTTTTTTCTTCTTAATTTTATTTACATTTTTTTCCACTTAATTTTACTAACATTTTTTTTCCACTTAATTTTACTAACATTTTTTTTTGATTGTTTATTAATTAATTTATTATTTATTTACTTATTTATCTTTTTTTTTTTTTTCTTACTACTATGAATTAATTCTATAATGCCCCCAGGCATATGTATTTACCCCATCTTCTTTTATTTTTCGCTTATCATCTCTAGAACTTAAAGTTGTTTTTCTTATTCTATGCGTGTACAAATTGTGAATCTTAGATCTAAACATCAACATGCTATCACAAAATGTCTTTTTTTCAAATAGGCATTGCTTATAACTATTTATAGTTAATTTATCTAATGCAGACTTTTTAACCCCTTTTGATTTTTTAATGCATCCACCCCCCTCAAGAGACAATGAATACATTTTGGCTCTAAGACCAACAAACTCCAACATTCTTTTCCCACTGTTTTCATCTTTCATCATTCCCAAAACTTTCTTGTTGCACCTTCTGATCCCATATTTTTTTGCTAACTCCTCCGGATAGTCAGATGTATCAAATCTCATTTCTACATCTTCCGCAATGTCTTTAAAGAAATCTTTCGTTTCAATAGAATATATGAATGAATCTGTATCCATATAATTCAAAGAAACTTTTTCTTGATACTTAGGCTTCATGTAATCATAATGAAAATCATACATTTTCCATTTGGACAGTTCGAGAACTGTAAATCCTAAGTACATTGGCTTATTATACACATTATGGAGTCGATTCATTTGAATCGCATACATATCTTCTGCAAATTGTGCTGAGCTATGGAAATTGGCTTTCGCAATGAGGGCACGAGCACCCAATTTATTCCGATTTGTGGTTTCCCACGATGTGACCAATTTGATGTCTTTACGTTTTTCTACGTTTTCCATCGTTTTCCCATAGACAGCGTTATTTAATAATTTGAAAAAGTCTTTTTCAAAATTATTTTTTGCCACTGTTCTGTGATATGTATTTAAATCTATGTACTTTTTAAGCCAGGGAGACTGCTTAAACTCTAAAATTTTGTGTATTTTTGTTAATACTAAGCCATTCCTTAGACATTGCTGAAGATTTCTATAATGGATAGGATACTTTATTTTTGACCTAAGGTCAGCAACAAGTTTTTTAACTTTAGCCTCCGGAGTAGGCTTTTGGTTAGATGGGCAAAAAGGTAGATCATTATGGTAATCGTGAAGAGAGTCTGGATACAAAAGATCTACCTCGAGAATGTACCCAGACTCTAAATTATCTTTGATAGATGAAATATCAAATTCATTAAATTCTGCATCATTCATCCATCTAAAGCCGGAATATGGGAGATATTGGGACATTGCCCAACCATATAAATTATTAGCATCTAAATACATCAGGAATTCTGATGGTTTAGTGCTGTCATAATTCTCCATATACATATTTTTCGAATAGCTTTCGAATAGCGCTTGCAGCACTGAACTAATCCACCACGAATACCATTTTGAATAAACCTATACATATTAATATCTGTTAATAACTCTAGTTCTATTTTTGTGGTCTTTAGCATTGCATCCCATGAGAGACCGGGTGTAGTATAGTAGTGGTCGGGATCTAATGAATAAATTTTCTTGCAAATTGCACGAAAATTTTGAAAGACAATGAAAATCTGCATATATTACAAATGGTACTTCTAAACTACGATTAAAATTCTTAAAACTAAGACTTGCGTTTTGATCTGATGGGAGCGTTGATACCACCTTCCCACACTGTTGACGGTGCTCTGCATACATCCACTCATTATGCGAAAAATTCAAACACGTCTTGCAGAAGTACAACTGCCTCTTGTGTGATGTGAGTTTACGTCTTACGAGTCTGAAAGTATAAAAACAAATATATATGTTTTAAAAAATTTTGTTTTTTGAAAAAGAGTATTTATTTAAATATTACCTTGATAAATTTTTTATCCATACGAAATGTCCACGCTCCTCACTCTCCACCAACATAAGGCTTATGTGGATACTCTTCTCCATCTCCGTCACATACAATGGTCCGTTGACTGCATTGGACTCCTCATCAAAACCAAAAACATTGATGCTAATGTTTTGGTTTTGTACTTCAAAAATTTTTAATTGGTCCAACGGCAGTGGGAAATCCAAATTGGAAAAATTGAGCGTGAGTGCTCCATCAATTTTAGAATCGCTCCAATCGCATCAACTTTATATGCTGAGCATCGTGCAGGCTGGTTGTTTGCTGGTGCTTTAAGGGCTGATATTAATGCCCATTTAAAACAATATTCATCAGCATTTTTAACATTGATGATCGCCTTCTTGTTCCTCAAAACTTTTGGTGTTTCAATAAAGCTTGAAACTTTTAATGGAGTATATTTGTTAATGTTTACCTCCAACCTTAAGATTTGTGATAGTGTCCAACCACTGTCCTTCTCTTGGAACTCATCCATTTTCATGCAAATTATTGCAGAGTGATCTTTAATTGTCTCTCCCAGATCACTAGATGCTGTTATGACACTCATATTAGACTGATGAGATTTAATTGTCATCAGCAATTCATCATCAGTGAATTTTATATACTCTGCAAAGAGTTCAATATTTATTTTGCAGGCTGTGTGAGTAATCAAAACATTTTGAATTAGTGGAAGCATTTCTTCAGCTGCTTCACTCAAAAACTCTATTGGATCGACTACATTTTTGTGTTTATTTTCAAATGCGAATGTCGAAATCCGATTTTTGAAACCGCTCGAAATTAGTTTCACCTGACTATTTATAGGTGTAAAAACGAGCATCTTGTGGGAATTGGAGCGAAGATGTGCGCTCCACTTTGAAGATGGAATTTCTATATTGCATGCGGTGCAGACCTTGGCGACGGGAGCGACGGAGTTGATGTTGTTGGTGGTGGTCATGGAATTGCTGTTGTTGGTGGTGGTCATGGAATTGATGTTGTTGGTGGTGGTGGTGGTGACGGAGTTGATGATGGAGCTGGTGTTGGTGGTGATGGGATTGAGAGTGATGCTGGTGGAGTTGGCGTTGGGATTGCTAATGATGTTGTTGTTGTTGTTGAAGACGGAGTGGGTTGGATTGTTGGTGACGCTTGTATTAGCCACATAAATAGAATTATCAAAATAATTCGGGCGGCTCTGTCCTTGGGCCGAGTTATTTCGGGAGACATAGTTGAATCCCTCGATGGCGTTCACGTTGTTATTCTTATTATTGAACATTTTAATTGGTTGCTTTTTTTTTTTTTTTGGATTTGATTTACACTTTGTTTTTTTGTTTTGTTTTACACTTTGAATGCACAAGACACGAGTTGACGATTGTAGAGTTCGAAAACTACTAAGGTTTTTTGGAAATCAGAATCCAAAATGTTAGATATGAAGACCGCAGGTGCACAAGGCAGCGCATGCTATTATCTCAAATTATTGTGAAATGAACATAAGGAGGGTCACTCAAACAGGGGAGATCCAAACACACGAAGAAGGTACCAGCACGTGGCAAACGTACGTGCGAAGAGCGTACTTGACAACAGTTTACATAAGTAATACTTTAATTATTGTGTGGGAAAACATTCAGGTGTGAGGTGTCGTATGAGCTCTATACATTGACAAAAAGTGACAAAAGAGAAACGAACATTACCTTTCCACTGATCATTGCACCCACCCTCAAAAATCAAATCATGTACATGCACAACAGTGCGCCAGCTGCTAGCTGATCTTCCACTTGATTCTAGCACACAGGTTACAGGTTACACGTCTAGCACACAATATTCTCCTTAAAACCACAATCACGTACGCACACACAAGTGCTGCTGAGTGATCCTCCACCTGATTCTAGCACACAGGTTACAGGTTACACGTCTAGCACACAATATTCTCCTTAAAACCACAATCACGTACGCACACACAAGTGCTGCTGAGTGATCCTCCACCTCATGCCAACCCACAATAAAAAGGGTCAGCCATAAATCTATACCCTTCGATCATAAATGTCTCATACGTGATCCAAAATCACACATTTTCCTAAAAAAGGTCACACACCTGTCACTCCCCCACCCAAAAGCAATAAATTAGCTCCAATAATGAAGCAATTAAAAATCAAAAAGCAATAAACCGCTTCCTGTCATAGAATCCTCATTACCCTACTACTACGCTGAGTTATACGAAAGTGATCAAAACTCAAACGTAGGTTTCGTCATCAATATCACGAGTAAACTTTGTGATGGGTGTACCAGCGACGATAGCAGTTCAGTTGAGCGACCCAAGCAGAAGCTAGTTGAGCAGCAGCGTGGCAGAGGGCGTCCCAAGATCGAGAGGACAGGCCAGCGTGCTAGGCCACGGAAAATATATCAACCACCAGCACAGGTGATCAGCAACGACGAGCAGATCAGCTCAAGCGAGACATTCGAGGAATGCGAAATGGCATCCATGGCTGCGACAAATAATCCAACTACTGAAAGAGGCGAAAAGCCACGAGGTCAGTTGGGCAAGGGCAATTGAAGATGAGTTTCTGGCACAGATATACACCGGAAAATGGGAGATAGTGGAACGCCCTAAGGATCGAAATATTATAGGTTGCAAAATGGTGTTTCGGACAAAAGACAATGGTACCGTTTCAGGAAAAAAGCAAGTTCGATTGGTCGCTAAAGGATTTGAACAAAGGCCTGGAGACGATTTTCATGAAACGTATTCACCTGTAGCACGATTCACATCAGTGCGACTTTTGGTGGCCATGGCAGCGGAACTTGACATAGAGATACATCAAATGGACGTGGTCACAGCCTACCTAAACGGCGAGCTCGAAGAGAGCGTTTATATGGAGGTGCCAGAGAGCTTCAATGATGTCATTAATACGTTGGAATCGGGTAAATCAATTGGAACGAAGCATGATTCACTTCGAGCTGAGTACATGAAGACAACAGCGGAATGGCATGCGGCGCTGTCATCAATGAGAAGCCCTGTATGTTTGTTGAAGAATGCGTTATACGGATTACACCATTATGGTTTGCGTCGGTATTGTACACTCACGACGAAGCTACAAGAAGTTGGATTAGAGCCCATGAAGCAGGATCCATGTTTGTTCGTCAAACGGCAGGGGAAGGAGATTCTGGTAGTATCCCTTTACGTAGATGATTTGCTGTTATCTTATTTGTATATGCTGTGAAACTGTGCGATCGGATCTGGCAAATCCAACATAAAGGCATCCCAAATAAATAATGTGAAGAATTGCCAAACATCAGCAAGTGCCTGGAACACCCTGAAAGAAATTCATATGCTAGTGGAACCTGCGCGTCGTGCAACTTTGCGAAAGCAGTTGTTACAGCTAAGATTGGTAGAGTCGGGTAGTATGGCAGGGCACATACATAAGTTTGCAGACTTAGTGGAAAGACTAAGCCAGATCGCTGTCATAATTCTCCATATACATATTTTTCGAATAGCTTTCGAATAGCGCTTGCAGCACTGAACTAATCCACCACGAATACCATTTTGAATAAACCTATACATATTAATATCTGTTAATAACTCTAGTTCTATTTTTGTGGTCTTTAGCATTGCATCCCATGAGAGACCGGGTGTAGTATAGTAGTGGTCGGGATCTAATGAATACATTTTCTTGCAAATTGCACGAAAATTTTGAAAGACAATGAAAATCTGCATATATTACAAATGGTACTTCTAAACTACGATTAAAATTCTTAAAACTAAGACTTGCGTTTTGATCTGATGGGAGCGTTGATACCACCTTCCCACACTGTTGACGGTGCTCTGCATGCATCCACTCATTATGCGAAAAATTCAAACACGTCTTGCAGAAGTACAACTGCCTCTTGTGTGATGTGAGTTTACGTCTTACGAGTCTGAAAGTATAAAAACAAATATATATGTTTTAAAAAATTTTGTTTTTTGAAAAAGAGTATTTATTTAAATATTACCTTGATAAATTTTTTATCCATACGAAATGTCCACGCTCCTCACTCTCCACCAACATAAGGCTTATGTGGATACTCTTCTCCATCTCCGTCACATACAATGGTCCGTTGACTGCATTGGACTCCTCATCAAAACCAAAAACATTGATGCTAATGTTTTGGTTTTGTACTTCAAAATTTTTTAATTGATCCAACGGCAGTGGGAAATCCAAATTGGAAAAATTGAGCGTGAGTGCTCCATCAATTTTGATTAAATCGCCCACGCATCAACTTTATATGCTGAGCATCGTGCAGGCTGGTTGTTTGCTGGTGCTTTAAGGGCTGATATTAATGCCCATTTAAAACAATATTCATCAGCATTTTTAACATTGATGATCGCCTTCTTGTTCCTCAAAACTTTTGGTGTTTCAATAAAGCTTGAAACTTTTAATGGAGTATATTTGTTAATGTTTACCTCCAACCTTAAGATTTGTGATAGTGTCCAACCACTGTCCTTCTCTTGGAACTCATCCATTTTCATGCAAATTATTGCAGAGTGATCTTTAATTGTCTCTCCCAGATCACTAGATGCTGTTATGACACTCATATTAGACTGATGAGATTTAATTGTCATCAGCAATTCATCATCAGTGAATTTTATATACTCTGCAAAGAGTTCAATATTTATTTTGCAGGCTGTGTGAGTTATCAAAACATTTTGAATTAGTGGAAGCATTTCTTCAGCTGCTTCACTCAAAAACTCTATTGGATCGACTACATTTTTGTGTTTATTTTCAAATGCGAATGTCGAAATCCGATTTTTGAAACCGCTCGAAATTAGTTTCACCTGACTATTTATAGGTGTAAAAACGAGCATCTTGTGGGAATTGGAGCGAAGATGTGCGCTCCACTTTGAAGATGGAATTTCTATATTGCATGCGGTGCAGACCTTGGCGACGGGAGCGACGGAGTTGATGTTGTTGGTGGTGGTCATGGAATTGCTGTTGTTGGTGGTGGTCATGGAATTGATGTTGTTGGTGGTGGTGGTGGTGACGGAGTTGATGATGGAGCTGGTGTTGGTGGTGATGGGATTGAGAGTCATGCTGGTGGAGTAGGCGTTGGGATTGCTAATGATGTTGTTGTTGTTGTTGAAGACGGAGTGGGTTGGATTGTTGGTGACGCTTGTATTAGCCACATAAATAGAATTATCAAAATAATTCGGGCGGCTCTGTCCTTGGGCCGAGTTATTTCGGGAGACATAGTTGAATCCCTCGATGGCGTTCACGTTGTTATTCTTATTATTGAACATTTTAATTGGTTGCTTTTTTTTTTTTTGGATTTGATTTACACTTTGTTTTTTTGTTTTGTTTTACACTTTGAATGCACAAGACACGAGTTGACGATTGTAGAGTTCGAAAACTACTAAGGTTTTTGGAAATCAGAATCCAAAATGTTAGATATGAAGACCGCAGGTGCACAAGGCAGCGCATGCTATTATCTCAAATTATTGTGAAATGAACATAAGGAGGGTCACTCAAACAGGGGAGATCCAAACACACGAAGAAGGTACCAGCACGTGGCAAACGTACGTGCGAAGAGCGTACTTGACAACAGTTTACATAAGTAATACTTTAATTATTGTGTGGGAAAACATTCAGGTGTGAGGTGTCGTATGAGCTCTATACATTGACAAAAAGTGACAAAAGAGAAGCGAACATTACCTTTCCACTGATCATTGCACCCACCCTCAAAAATCAAATCATGTACATGCACAACAGTGCGCCAGCTGCTAGCTGATCTTCCACTTGATTCTAGCACACAGGTTACAGGTTACACGTCTAGCACACAATATTCTCCTTAAAACCACAATCACGTACGCACACACAAGTGCTGCTGAGTGATCCTCCACCTGATTCTAGCACACAGGTTACAGGTTACACGTCTAGCACACAATATTCTCCTTAAAACCACAATCACGTACGCACACACAAGTGCTGCTGAGTGATCCTCCACCTCATGCCAACCCACAATAAAAAGGGTCAGCCATAAATCTATACCCTTCGATCATAAATGTCTCATACGTGATCCAAAATCACACATTTTCCTAAAAAAGGTCACACACCTGTCACTCCCCCACCCAAAAGCAATAAATTAGCTCCAATAATGAAGCAATTAAAAATCAAAAAGCAATAAACCGCTTCCTGTCATAGAATCCTCATTACCCTATTACTACGCTGAGTTATACGAAAGTGATCAAAACTCAAACGTAGGTTTCGTCATCAATATCACGAGTAAACTTTGTGATGGGTGTACCAGCGACGATAGCAGTTCAGTTGAGCGACCCAAGCAGAAGCTAGTTGAGCAGCAGCGTGGCAGAGGGCGTCCCAAGATCGAGAGGACAGGCCAGCGTGCTAGGCCACGGAAAATATATCAACCACCAGCACAGGTGATCAGCAACGACGAGCAGAGCAGCTCAAGCGAGACATTCGAGGAATGCGAAATGGCATCCATGGCTGCGACAAATAATCCAACTACTGAAAGAGGCGAAAAGCCACGAGGTCAGTTGGGCAAGGGCAATTGAAGATGAGTTTCTGGCACAGATATACACCGGAAAATGGGAGATAGTGGAACGCCCTAAGGATCGAAAGATTATAGGTTGCAAAATGGTGTTTCGGACAAAAGACAATGGTACCGTTTCAGGAAAAAAGAAAGTTCGATTGGTCGCTAAAGGATATGCACAAAGGCCTGGAGAGGATTTTCATGAAACGTATTCACCTGTAGCACGATTCACATCAGTCCGACTTTTGGTGGCCATGGAAGCGGAACTTGACATAGAGATACATCAAATGGACGTGGTCACAGCCTACCTAAACGGCGAGCTCGAAGAGAGCGTTTATATGGAGGTGCCAGAGAGCTTCAATGATGTCATTAATACGTTGGAATCGGGTAAATCAATTGGAACGAAGCATGATTCACTTCGAGCTGAGTACATGAAGACAACAGCGGAATGGCATGCGGCGCTGTCATCAATGAGAAGCCCTGTATGTTTGTTGAAGAATGCGTTATACGGATTACACCATTATGGTTTGCGTCGGTATTGTACACTCACGACGAAGCTACAATAAGTAAGATTAGAGCCCACGAAGCAGGATCCATGTTTGTTCGTCAAACGGCAGGGGAAGGAGATTCTGGTAGTATCCCTTTACGTAGATGATTTGCTGTTATCTTATTTGTATATGCTGTGAAACTGTGCGATCGGATCTGGCAAATCCAACATAAAGGCATCCCAAATAAATAATGTGAAGAATTGCCAAACATCAGCAAGTGCCTGGAACACCCTGAAAGAAATTCATATGCTAATGGAACCTGCGCGTCGTGTAACTTTGCGAAAGCAGTTGTTACAGCTAAGATTGGTAGAGTCGGGTAGTATGGCAGGGCACATACATAAGTTTGCAGACTTAGTGGAAAGACTAAGCCAGATCGGCTTTACAATGGTCGAACAGTGTTTGTCTATATTGTTGTTGTCGAGTTTGTCGGATGGAAACGATTTCGTGAGCTGCCGCTTGACACAACGCGTTGCCTTTCACAAATTGAATTTATTATGCTTATTGGAATCGGCATTGCAGAGCATATCCTGAAAATATTGGTGTCAAACAGCCCCTTTCGCAGCTTGAGTGCAGCCCGGCTAAGGTATCTCTTATGCCTTACCAGATTCAAAATTTTAGGTCTTAAAAGTGGCTGAGTTGGACTGGGGGCGTAAAAGGTAGTTGGCAAAAAACGGAGTATTCTGCCGTCACGTTTATTTTACGTAGGAATAACTGCACTGCGTCGTCAATATCAACCGGTAAACTCAGCTCAACCATGCTCCGGTTGATAAGCTGCTCCAACCTGCACCGGAATCGGGTGATATTTGCTTTCGCGGCAGTCGACGTGTCTGGAGAGCATTTATAGTTTCATCCACTTTGTACTCAGCAATGAAAGGGATATGATCGTAGTTAAACTCAATTCACTCGGATATACTAAAACAGTCAGACCGGATTCCAGCGTACAGAGCCAAGTCAATTGCTATCGGCCCATGGTTGCCGTACGAGTAGTCTGTAGCGCCTCGATGGCGAATGTGCAACGCTGCACCCCAGAGACAGCACATTGACCGCAGGGCCAAATTAATTGAGTCAGCGCATGATATGCACAGAAGATTTAATGATCACTATTGCTCCGGCACACGCAGGATGCGATGGATGATTGTTAAGGTGGAAATCGTAGCCTGATAGCCTATAGTGCGATCTAGAGCAGGAGTGAGTCTCGCATAAAAACATTTCGTCTATTTGGTGGCAATGAATAAATAATTCTAACTCGTTGCATTTGCAAGGTAGCCGGCTCCAACTCGATATAACAGATATTCAGTTCCTTCTTGCTGATGCGGCTTACAATGGTTTGGACACCACGCCCTGCGCGCCCGAGTCTGGCCAACTAATCTCTGAGGCAATCAGTTTTCTGCAGCGATGAATGCAGTCGCCTGATCACCAAGCGGAAACCTCTTTCCTCCTTTAATCGATACAAATGAAAAGGGATTCGCTTATCCGTAAATAACCTTTAGATTGCACTGTACGCATCAATTCTATTTGGCATCGCTGTGACAGTACCACCACCATTGCATTTGATCATAAAGCTGTCAGGCGGCGAGACAGCATTTAATGCTTCCAGCACTCCAACAATATTGATGAAACCCTCCGGTAAGATGGCTTAGATGGCCTTATTGTCCGAATTTCAGCAGTGGGAACAGACGGTGCATTTGAGTGAGAATAATCGCGTATGTCAACGGAAGCGCTTAGATTGGGTCCTTCGATACGAGTTACACACTCGGCGGATGTATTTGCGAACTAAGCACCACTGTGACCATCTCTTCCATTGCAACTTATTCAACATCTGCGTCAGAATCTCACAGCAGGTCCGCGAGCTCTTGTGGTGCTCCACGAGCACCAGCAGAAATAGACGGCACACAAACCATCGCAATTTTCCTCTTTTTGTTGGTGTTTTTGTTAGTGGCGATTTGTGGATTTTGTTTTTGTTGTTGGCGGTGTTCCAGGTGATATAATTTTTGTAGCTGTTGGGATTGTTATCATTATTCTAGCGTTGTTGGCGTTTTTTTTTCTTATACGTGATTTTGCTGCTTACCGGGCGAGAGCGCAGGGATGCGACGAGATTATTTGACTACAATACAAAAATAAATGAAAAACTAAATTAAAATAAAAACAAAAAATTAAACTCTTTTTTCGCTACGAACGTTTGAGTTTGCTACGAAATTGAATTTGAATGAAGAAAACTTATATCATTATCATGGTAGGATGGGTAAAGAAGAGGGAACTACCACCTATATTTCCTCTAATGTAACTAGTAGCTAAGGATAGCTTATAAGGCATGTCGGCGCCACCATGATTAGATTCTGTAATTTCAGTAACACAGGTTGTTACTGTGTTTTATAGCCGCGCACTATTTAAACGTGTCACGGTACAATGGTATACTCCCAAGTACACTACACATTTTTGCGCCCAACATGAGGGGCCAAGCAGCTTACTTGAAGATTATTGACCACATTAGCAGAACAATACAAATAAAGTTGAAGTTTTAGTAATTAATTACAAACTTTGCCTTGATTTTCAACTCATCCACTGATCCATCAAATAACTAACTTAAAGTTGACAATGGTATTAGTTTACGCCTTGAATTTATTTTCGATTTTTTCAACTACAATTCTTCAATTTTGATTGGTTGACCAAAACTGACTCATAGTACTGAACTATTCATTATGACTACGTGAAAGAATATGTTATATACATATGGACTGGGGATTTTGTTTGCGGAACTTTCGATTACAATTCTCTAACATAGGATTGATCGACCAGGGTGAACCTACTGTTACAATTATAGTACTTAGAATCATTTCAATTTACAATATGACTGAGCTCTAAAATAATTCAAGTCATACAAAATCAAATCGGCAATATATAGATTACATAGATAGCCTAAGATCTAGTTATAAATTTTATACAAATTTTTAAGAGATGTCGAACTTATAGCATGCAGAAACACAAATTAGGAAGGTTTCAAACTGTCCGATGTGTTCGACAGACTGAACAGCAATGCCATTTGACATTGACATTTTCCAGAGCCATAATTATAGCCCAATGCTAGCGAATCTCAAGATCCTAATGAGTTGCAGACGAAGTCGGCAAAGAGACAATAATATTTGATTCTCATCTAATATCATTACAATAATTATCATTCAGTTTACGAAAAGCTAATCTTACTTATGAGAATGCTCTACAGCCTTTTGAAACTTGAAAATCTTGTATGTCGAATTCACCAATGTTAATAACCACTGATTTCTCGAAACCTTTTATTTTACTTTGGTTCGCTAGCTTCGGTTGTGTATTAGCTCTATATTGAGAAAACGCGGTATCACCACTGAAAGACTTAAGTTGGAAGCTCTGGGTTACATTAGAACCATTTACCGATGTATTATATCAATATGATTGAAAAGTTAAATAGATATTTATTCTGGTCACACATGGTCAGCCAAATTAGAAAATATGTTTCGGAATTTAAGATGTCGCTCTTCTAAAAGTTCAAATAAAGTGCTGAAACCTCCCATGGGAAAGCCATTCACCTCTAATAGGCCATTTTAGAAATTATATATTAATCTTTTAGGAGGATATTCTCGCACGAAAACCAGTATTATTTGAAAATCTGTGGACAACACTGTGAATCACTTTACTAAGTTCCATTTTCTATGTCCGTGAAAGGAATTCACGGCACCAAAAATTTGTGATTATTTTGAGGGATAACTATTTTAAACTTTTGGCGTACTAGAAGTTATCCTGACACATAATTGATCACAATTTAAATCGAGTATTTTTCAATCATTCGTTAGAGCTATATATACGCAACAAACTAATGCTAGATCAGTTATAATCGCAGTTCGTGCCTATATAAACAAGAAACGTACTAAGTGAGACACTAATTTAAATGCCATAAATGGAGCGTTTAGAGCTACATAGTCCTAGATACTCTCCTTTTTTCCTGATCAAAATATTATAGTGAATGGAAAAGATTATGATGTATCAAGGAAGTTAATTTTGGAGTTTAAATTATTTAAACCAGATTGACTATTCAGGTACGACACAATATAAAAGACAAAAGGCCAAATAAAGTGTAATCAATGAACTTCACTGAGAGTAATGCTATAAAAATATTTAATTCAATCTTGGGATCTGTTGTTAACTAACCCGAATTGGAGGGCTTAGATGTAATTAATGGTAATAAAAAGATTCGTTCCTAAATTGAGGGACAGGAATTTTCTGTTATTACATACCACGCAGCACTACAAATATTTTACAATCTTTGTCCACTCTAATTAGATTGCTAGAATTCAAGCTCGCTAGCGGGGAAAGAAAAAATATAGAGTCAAGTTAAGCGTAAAGCGAAGATCAGATAAGAACAGCTTAAAACGCAGCATGCAAACGCACGCTGACTCAATAACCTGGAGCAAAACGCTTTGCATACGACTCAAGCTGAGGAATGTTGGAGCGGTCAAAAATTCGAGGTTATTGTGACAGATTAGACATTTCTATCATAAAATAGTGTACAGATTATAAAATTATTGAATCACTCAATAGTCTTCGGTTTAAGCACTGATCATATTTGCAGAAATTATCTAAATGATCTTTAGTGTCATAGCCAGCTGAATTGTAATAATTGGTGTTGTTTTATTATTGGCAAAAATGCCTCAACTTAAACCTGCACGAAGGTGCCGACTGGTAATATCATTACAGTGTTCCGCAAGGTACCGATGCTAGCTAAGACTCGCGCTCTGAACTTCAGGCATGGTCTGTCTCCATAGTCATGACCCTGGTAAAGGACCGAGTCATGGTTTCGAGGTAACTGGCCGGACTAAGGTATACTGCGACCCGTGCCAATAGTCAGTCTGGCGGGGCCCATAAATAGACTAGTTGTCTACGGAGCATATCGGATATCTGGCGACCTCCAATATTATTTAGCCTCACCTGCACATCGCGGATATCGGTGGACTTCTTTTCTCCGCAGCTCGCGGGAATCAATATGTATTCCACACTAAAACTAAAAACCAGAAAGAGTACTCAACCAATACTGGTAGGGAGCAATCCCAGCTATATAGCTGAGGCAGTGGCTCGAAAGCCAGGCCAAAGCGAAACCCAGGCAAAAATGGTTGAAAAATCTGTTTGCCTAGTCGACAAGGGCAATAAGGACGGAGGAATTCCCAAGAACGGGTGGGAGTGGGTGGAAGGAGCTTTAGCTATCCGCTGCTCCCAGATGCTTAGCAAGGTACCTGGGCCACTACCAGTATGTAGATATGCTGGTTGGTACCAGGGTACTACAAAAGACTTCGCTTGCGAAGATGCACGCTCGGTGGAGCTTCATAAAGAAGCTGTAGCAAAAGTCGACGAGGTCTACCCTGGGGCGAAGCTGGTCGCTGTGGACGTTGCGGTAATCTTCGGGGAAAGTACCCCAAACTCTTTGTGACCTTATGACTAGTAAACTAAAAATACTGTCATGTTGGGCACATAAGTGGGGTTTGGGTGTCAACCCCAATAAAACTGAACATGTTCTTTTCACAAGAAATTACAAAGCCCCTCTTCTTGCCTTGGATTTCTCAGAAAACTGGCAATAATTCTATTTTATAAGGGAAGTTAAACATCCCTTCGAAAACAAATTAGTGCGTGCCAGTAATACAACCAGAAACACCCTTCAATGCAAACTTCCCCCAAGGGAGGAATGGCCTCATTGAATGGTACTCCCGGACCATCGACAGGCATAACAAAAACATTTGCAGCATGCATACGGTCAAACATTCAAGGTTATTGTGACAGACAATACGGGAGGAATTGACTCACTGAATGGTACTCCCGGACCACCGACAGGCATAACAAAAATATTTGCAGCATGCATACCGTCAAACATTCAAGGTTATTGTGACAGACAATACGTTTCTATTGATTTATTTATTTAATGTCAACTAAATTCAGTCGACACAAAGTATGCAAAAAGTAAGAAAAATTAAAATTAAATTAACAGTTAGAAAATCTAAACGTTATATATATAAATCAAAAAATAAGAAATATTTGTCCGATTTCTGGGGTAATTAAATGCAAAATGGTCCAACATTTGTTGCGAGAATTGCGGAAAACCCAGAAAAAACCCAATCAGTCCAAATAATGATTAGTATGAAGTACTTAAGTCCCACCAAAGGTACATGCGAAGAAGTTAGGTACGAGATAGGGCGCTTAAAATTTAACGTTTAAAATCTGAATTGATTACCTGATAGAGTCTGTTGTAATAATTACAGAGTACTCGAAGCGGTTCCGGCAAGGAATAATTAGTACCACACCGACTAAGGGAAAGTATGAAAAATAAACGTGACGGTCAACGCAGCTGAATCGATTTCACCATTTAGTAATTAGATCACAAAAATAACACCTGGCATAACGATTAGCAAAGGAGGGAAGGTTAATAAGGAGCAGTATAAGGGTGTATGGAGGGAGTACACCCCAGGCAAAATGACGAAAAGCAAAAATTAAGAAACTCTTCTGCACTGATTCCAATATACTTTAATGAATATGATATTGCGGAGATTACACACAAGATCCATACAAGAGAAGTGAAGAGTTTCTTAGTCCTCTTAACCAACGCTTAATAAAACCAAGCACTTTGTTTACAACGAATTTAATATGACAATCAAATTTTAACCGATGGTCAAGAAGTAAACCTAAATCATTTACTTCATTCAGTCTATCAAGTGGCTTCCCATCGAGCGTGTAACTAACAATATGAGGAGAGATGCGATAAAATGATATGACCTTACACTTAGAGCATTTCAAATAGAGCAAATTCATTTTACACCATGACAAAAATGAAAGTAAGTCCGCCTACAATTAGGTTTATCTTAGGATATGTTTAGAAACTTATTGAGATCTATTACGCAGATACTCAGATATCCATGCAAGAAGGTTAGTTGGAAATCCATATAAGGAGTAGTTTATGAAGAAGGAGACAATGATTAACAGAATCAAAGGCCTTACTGAAATCTGTATAAACGACATCACTTTGCATTTTATTCTGAAATCCTTTGATCACAAGTGAAGTAAATTCAAGAATGTTAGTGGTAGACCTACATTTCACAAAACCATGCTGGAAAGGTGAATTATTTATTTAATTGACCTACATAAGTGTTTCAGTTGAGTTGTTGTTGGAAATCCCACATTAGTTTTTCTTCCAAATAGCGTGGAAACTGACTTTTCAGATACCACAGGACCAAAAATGCAATTAGATCTTTGAACAAGTCAAGGATGTGGTAGATTAGGTGAAAAGTTAGAAGAGGAATATGCGGATTCAAAAAAACAGATTAGCCTGATCATTTTTTACTTTTGTATTTTCATAAAAAACATAGCTCGTTAGTGAAGGCGATTTGCGATTAATATTTACAAAGTTATAGACCTGCTTAAGATCCTGTAGAACTTGCAGCCTACAGTGAAGAAGGTAATTGTTATAACAACGTGAGGTATGCTAGTTCCAAAAGTGAGTTTATAGTCGTATAAATTATTGAAGTCGCAATATCCATATTGGTGCAGGAATATAACTCTGCCCAATCAGTGTTAAATACAACGTAAGCAACGATTCTTACATGTAGAATAGAGTTGGCAGTTCTCTAATTAAATTAAACATCCGAATAAACAAGCGGATTACAGCGCGACACATTACTGCAAGTAGGATTTATTACAAAAATTAAATCAAGTAAACGGTAGTAACAGTTTTGAATAGCGTTACCTTGAGGCAATGACAACTCAGGATGCTCACCAACAAATTCATTTGAGCTGTGTGGCACCAATACATTTGGTGGAACGGACCATATAATATCATGAAGATTAAAGTCATCATAGAGAAAATATATTGAATGTCGGACAGATGATTTAGATAGATAGATACATCTCATTGAGGTGAAATGTACGAACACGATTTTAATACTTACAAATTAAATGTCTAGAAAGAATGGAGGTAATAAATAATCCAACGTAGGCTCAGAATCAACATCAGTCAGAGAACCACCACCTAAGTACCCGTTAGAAAATATTGAATGATCGAAGATATTTGGATTTAACCAAGTTTCGGTAAATACTAGATTATCAAATTCAAAGAAATAGTCAGCCAATAGTTTACAAATATTCTGATAAACTAGAGAAAGAGAAGCTTTTAGTTTATTGGTACAAAATTAGAAGAAGCACCAGAAGGATCTAGAGGCAGTGCAATTAGACCCCGATTACGTTTTCCCATTAGATGTCACTTTAGCTTGTATGCAGACTTAAATCTCATCTACTGATTTATCAGAAAGAAATGTAGGACTTCAATCCGACAAAATGGAATAGGATTCATTGAAGCCACCACTATTGATTGCAGGTGGTGCAGGCGACATAAACTGCATCAACTACTGATCATTATCAATAGTAGGCGTTAGTGGTGTAGGGGGCAATGCCAGGACCAGAGCCAATAAATTTGGTTCTCAAGGCAAAGCAGGCTAAACTGATCGCTTCTGCTTAAGAGGCTCCTTTAATGGTTTTACATTATTTAATTGATTATCCAATTCATCAAAATCAGCACTGATCCTACTAAATGCTAGACGAAGATCATGGAAGCCTCGTCTAATTTACCTCACAAAAAACTGGATATCGGACTCGGATCGCGGCATCGCTCGCAACTAAAAAACTAAACTAAACTAAACTAAACTACGAAAATAGACAAAAACTTTCGACAGATAAAACAAAATATGTAAACACAGTTAGAGAGCACACAAAAATCAAGAGTGCGAGTGTAACAAAGCGATCGAACGTGCAATGTGTGTAAGATCACAATCCAAAAATAACACGTCGAAATAGAAAAACCGATCAAAGCAAAGGCTTAGACTGGAGTTGGCGAACATATTTTTTCATATTCAAATATGTCCGCATAATCATATGTAAATATATACAACCGAAAATACGTGAAAGTCTAGTTGACAATTACATAAGGTATATTAGTGAATTGGAGAAGCGGATCTATTTCAATGAAATCCATTTATAGGCAAATACAGCTAGGTAGTGAAGATACCACACTCCCCACCAATCCTGGTGAGCCGTAGGTAGTGAGCTATTATTTGGCTTTGTATAAGCGTCGTGCACGTAGAAAATAAAACAGAACATAAAATCGTTAAACCAGCAAACACTCTTCAGTTTAAGCATATATCATATTTGCAAACATGATCTAAATGACATTTGGTGTCGTTTAATAATTCATGTTTTTTATTATTCTTATAGATATTTACAGTACGTCACCAATTTATAAAAATATTGTATTGTATATTAGTTTTGATAATTATACTCGCTGATTTGTAAACATAACGTATTGTCAATTTAAATTATACGTAGATGTATATATATTCTAATGCATGAATGACTTATTGCAATAGCCTCATCTCATCGTTAACGAAGTAAAACCACAAAAGTAGACTGAGTAAAGTAAAATATAGGTACATTATCTAAATAATTGAATATGCATACGCATATACTTATTAAATGCAGAGAGTATTTATTATATGAAATGTCTGCTTAGATCAGCAACCTCCGCAATGTAATTTTTCCAATAAATAAATAAATATATTTAAGTCTTTTCACTAATATTTTTATACAAATGCAAATGCAAAATAATATCCCACATATATAGATTTTAAAATTAATTATTAGCCAATCAATAAAAGTTCAAATACAGTGCTGAAACCTCCCATGGGAAAGCCATTCACCTCTGATAGGCCATTTTAGAAATTATATATTCATCTTTTAGGAGGATATTCTCGCACGAAAACCAGTATTATTTGAAGATCTGTCGACTGTGAACCACTTTCCTAAGTTCCATTTTCTATGTCCGTGAAAGGAATTCACGGTACCGAAAATTTGTGATTATTTTGAGGGATAACTATTTTACACTTTTGGCGTACTAGAAGTTATCCTGACACATAATTGATCACAATTTAAATCGAGTATTTTTCAATCATTCGTTAGAGCTATATATCGCAACAAACTAATGCTAGATCAGTTATATTCGCAATTCGTGCATATATAAGCAAGAAACATACTAAGTGAGACACGAATTTCAATGACATAAATGGAGCGTTTAGAGCTACATAGTACTAGATACTATCCTTTTTCCTGATTACGATGTATCAAGGAAGTTAATTTTGGAGTTTAAATTTTTCAAACCAGATGAACTATTCAGGTACGTTACAGTTTATAAGACAAAAGGCCAAAGTATGTGTAATCAAAGAACTTAACTGAGAGTAATGCTGTAAAAATATTTAATTCAATCTTGGGATCGGTTGTTAACTAACCCGAATTGGAGGGCTTATATGTAATTAATGGAAATAAAAAAGTAACAGGAATTTTTGTTATTACATACCACGCAGCATTACAATTATTTTACTATCTTTGTCCACTCTAATTAGATTGCTAGAATTCACACTCGCAAGCGCGGAAAGAAAAAATATAGAGTCAAGTTAAGCGTAAAGCGAAGATCAGATAAGAACAGCTCAAAACGCAGCGTGCAAACGCACGCTGACTCAATAATCTGGAGCAAAAAGCTTTGCATACGACTCAAGCTGAGGAATGTTGGTGCGGTCAAAAATTCGAGGTTATTGTGATTAGACATTTCTATCATAAAATAGTGTACAGATCATAAAATGATTAAGCCAATAGTAAGTCTGGCTTGGGCCCATAAATAGACTAGTTGTCTACGGAGCATATCGGATATCTGGCGACCTCCAATATTATTATATATGTATTCCAATACTAAAACTAAAAACCAGAAAGAGTACTCGACCAATACCGGTAGGGAGCAATCCCAGCTATATAGCTGAGGCAGTGGCTCGAAAGCCAGGCCAAAGCGAAACCCAGGCAAAAGTGGTTGAAAAATCTGTTTGCCTAGCCGAACCACTTCCGGGTGCAGTTGGCAAAAAACCCTGCCACACTCATTGGTAGAAAGGCAAATCACTTATGCACACAATCTTCCAGCAGGGGCGGGTGTGAAAGGCAAATTTTCAACTACCAGTGCAGTGCCGGAAAAATTCACATATGCCGAGAGGACGAATGCGGCAAGCATTCTGAAGCGGCAGAACGTGAATGCGGTGGCCAATCCACCAGCCGAATGTCAGAACAAGGTGGAGTGGGCCAAGAATGTGTGCCAATCTTCATCGAGGCACTACCCAGCAAGGAGCAGAGCCATGCGAAAAACTCTCACTCGAGGCCTTGAGGCTTTGGTTCACGAGATCGACGAAGATGACTTTGTACTGCCAGACGAAGATGACAGAAACAACACGGAGGTGACATTGTACTAGTCTTGGATATCCTTGAGTAATCGAAAGCAAGGCTTGCTGGCTAGCAAGTAAAAGCAACAAGGTCTTTGTGGTTCAAACTGATGGTTAAACACGAATCTGGAAGGCTGCGAAACTGTTGCATACGCAGATGACGTTGCGGTAATCTTCGGGAGAAAGTACCCCAAACTCTTTGTGACCTTATGACTAGTAAACTAAAAGTACTGTCATGTTGGGCACATAAGTGTGGTTTGGGATTTCTCAGAAAACAGACAATACTTCTATCTTATAAGGGAAGTCAAACATCCCTTCGAAAACAAATTACTGCGTGCAAGTAATACAACCAGAAACACCCTTCAGTGCAAACTTCCCCCAAGGGAGGAATGGACTCACTGAATGGTCCTACCGGACCTCCGACAGGCATAACAAAAACATTTGCAGCATGCATACGGTCAAACATTCAAGGTTATTGTGACAGACAATACGTTTTCAGTTAGAAAATCTAAAAGTTATATATATAAATCCAAAAATAAGGAATATTTGTCAGATTTCTGGGGTAATTAAATGCAAAATGGTCCAATATTTCTTGCGAGAATTGGCGAAAACCCAGAAAAAACCCAATCATTCCAAATAATAATTAGTATGAAATAGTTAAGTCCCACCACAGGTACATGCGAAGAAGTTAGGTACGAGATAGGGCGCTTAAAATTTAACGTTTAAAATCTGAATTGATTACCTGATAGAGTCTGTTGTAATAATTACAGAGGACTCGAAGCGGTTCCGGCAAGGAATAATTAGTACCACACCGACTAAGGGAAAGTATGAAAAATAAACGTGACGGTCAACGCAGCTGAATCGATTTCACCATTTAGTAACTAGATCACAAAAATAACACCTGGCATAACGATCAGCAAAGGAGGAAAGGTTAATAAGGAGCAGTATATGGGTGTATGGAGGCAGTACACCCCAGGCAAAATGACGAAGAGCAAAAATTAAGAAACTCTTCTGCACAGATTCCAATCTACTTTAATGAATATGCTATTGCGGAGCTTACACACAAGATACGTACAAGAGAAGTGAAGAGTTTCTTAGTCCTCTTTAACCAACGCTTAATAAAACCAAGCACTTTGTTTACAACGAACTTAATATGACAATCAAATGTTAACCGATAGTCAAGAAGTAAACCTAAATCATTTACTTCATTCAGTCTATCGAGCGGCTTCCCATCGGGCGTGTAACTAACAATATGAGGAGAGATGCGATAAAATGATATGACCTTACACTTAGAGCATTTCAAATAGAGCAAATTCATTTTACACCATGACAAAAATGAAAGCAAGTCCGCCTACAATTAGGTTTATGTTAGGATAGGTTTAGAAACTAATTGAGATCTATTACTCAGATACTCAGATATCCATGCAAGAAGGTTAGTTGGAAATCCTATAAGGTGTAGTTTACGAAGAAGGAGATAATGATTAACAGAATCAAAGGCCTTACGGAAATCTGTATAAACGACATCAGTTTGCATTTTATTCTGAAATCCTTTGATCACAAGTGAAGTAAATTCAAGAATGTTAGTGGTAGACCTACATTTCACAAAACCATGCTGGAAAGGTGAATTATTTATTTAATTGACCTACATAAGTGTTTCAGTTGAGTTGTTACTATTTTCTCAAATGCCATAGGTATTGCGGACAATTTGGAAATCCCACAGTAGTTTTTCTTCCAAATAGCGTGGAAACTGACTTTTCAGATACCACAGGATCAAAAATGCAATTAGATCTTTGAACAAGTCAAGGATGTGGTAGATTAGGTGAAAAGTTACAAGGGGAATATGCAGATTAAAAAGAAACAGATTAGCTGTAGCCTGATCATTTTTTACTTTTGTATTTTCATAAAAAACATAGCTCGTTAGTGAAGGCGATTTGCGATTAATATTTACAAAGTTATAGACCTGCTTAAGATCCTGTAGAACTTGCAGCCTACAGTGAAGAAGGTAATTGTTATAACAACGTGAGGTATGCTAGTTCCAAAAGTGAGTTTATAGTCGTATAAATTATTGAAGTCGCAATATCCATATTGGTGCAGGAATATAACTCTGCCCAATCAGTGTTAAATACAACGTAAGCAACGATTCTTACATGTAGAATAGAGTTGGCAGTCCTCTAATTAAATTAAGCATCCGAATAAACAAGCGGATTACAGCGCGACATATTACTGCAAGTAGGATTTAGTACAAGAATTAAATCAAGTAAACGGTAGTAACAGTTTTGAATAGCGTTACCTTGAGGCAATGACAACTCAGGATGCTCACCAACAAATTCATTTGAGCTGTGTGGCACCAATACATTTGGTGGAACGGACCATATAATATCATGAAGATTAAAGTCACCATAGAGAAAATATATTGAATGTCGGACAGATGATTTAGATAGATAGATACATCTCATTGAGGTGAAATGTACGAACACGATTTTAATACTTACAAATTAAATGTCTAGAAAGAATGGAGGTAATAAATAATCCAACGTAGGCTCAGAATCAACATCAGTCAGAGAACCACCACCTAAGTACCCGTTAGAAAATATTGAATGATCGGAGATATTTGGATTTAACCAAGTTTCGGTAAATACTAGATTATCAAATTCAAAAGAAATAGTCAGCCAATAGTTTACAAATATTCTGATAAACTAGAGAAAGAGAAGGTTTTAGTTTATTGGTACAAAATTAGAAGAAGCACCAGAAGGATCTATAGGCAGTGCAATTAGACCCCGATTACGTTTTTTAATCGTATACTACTTTACTACTAAGTCTTTCGAAAAGAAATTAACAAAACAAATTGAGCCAAATGTCTCAGCCGAAACACTTTTTAAAAGAGGAAATTTCTCTTCATAATTAAATTTAACTTTTTCTACCGCTATCCCATCCTGGTCTAAGAACTTGTGGGATGGTTCGGATGGGGCTGAGCTGAGGCCACCAGGCGGGTCGCGGGTTGCGGATAGCGAACGGCCTCCACTTGTGGAGGTTAGCTGCGAATAACAGGAGATTCCTCGTAAATAAGCAGTCCCGGACAAACAGCGGGTGCGGCAATGCTGATCGTACCGACAAGGCGCTTGTGTTGCCGCCTTTCAAAGTATAGACTCACACGGTCATGCCCCTGACGGGGAACGGCCCTCCAGTGTGGTAGACCATCCTCCACACCGTGCTGCTCCAGCAACAAATAGGAGAGTGCCACAGGCACACAGTACTCCGGCTGTGAGGCATGGGAGACCGATGGCTGGGACACCCAGACCACCGCTCCCAGCACCGAACGCCGCGAGGCAAGGCGCCCAGCGTCCTAAGAGGAAGGGAGAGTTCCTGCCACCAAGGGGTCAACCCGGTGGGCTGGATGACCCGAACCGGAGGAATCTCTGCGGTTCAAGGGTCAAATGGTACCTTCGGTACCTCCAGCAGGGACTCACCCCTGATGAAGCCCTGAAAAAGGCCAAAGAGCCCAGGGAAGAGATAACAGCACCTGCGCCAGCCCCGAAAAGGCGGAGCAGCAATCTCACACCACCGGTGGCCACCCCCAAGAGGATGTGCCCGGAGGCTGTGGGCGCTGCCCGCGGCTCGGCAGCGGCAAAGGGGCTGAAGAACAGTGGGGCAGGAAGTCTGGACCTGCGCCCAAGCACATCGCGTGCAGCGGCCATGAAGCCCAGCTCGCCAACACCCACCGAGCCTCGTCTGTCATACGCTGACATGACAAAGAAGGTAAAGGTGGCCGTGGTGCCCGTGGATTTCCCACGGGTCATACTCAGTCACGGAGATTTATCTGTGTTGGAGGAGGCCATCGTCGACGAAATCATTGCGTCCGATGGAGATGTTGTGGTCTCATTCGCGGGCATTCACTTCCGGGTTGGATTCCTGGTTATTGAATGCTCCGATGAGGCCTCAGCCGATTGGCTGAGGACCGCAACGCCTAGGCTACAGTCATGGAAGGGCGTGCCCCTTGAGTGCAAGATGGGGGACGACATACCGTCGCCCCACTGTATCACGCTGTACTGCCCCAGGAGTGCAGACAGGTCAACCGAATCCCTGCTGTTCTGCTGAGGAACCAGAACAGGATGGAGACCGACTCCTGGAAGGTGATCTCCAGGAGGAACGAGGGAGGAGGAGCCCTCCTGGTGATCGGGATAGACGAGCTATCCAGGAATATAATTGTGGAGAAGGGGCACCAGGTCTTCTTCCGTTACGGGACCATCCCCGTAAGTGGTCTGAAGACGAAGAAGACCGGGGAAAGGCCCAAACCTGCTCCAACGGGCAATGAAGATGTCGCAGTGGGCAACACCACCACAGCGGACACGCCTGCCCAGGAGCAGGGTACTCCGACTGCCCAGCCCACCGACCCGTCGGAGGGCCTGACGGACGATGAAGAACTGGCAGATATAACGCTCTGCCAGGAGGAGATGGGGGACGAAGACATCCCCATGTCCTCGCAGGAGCTGGAGGAGGAGCTGCAAGATGCAGCTGCAGCTGACGTCGCGATGGCGAGCAGCGGTGACGGGGACGGCTCCGGGCCCCATTCGCCGTGTCAGCTGGAGCCTCCCCAGACGTAGATGCCAAGAGGCATCAACACAGGGCTGGCTCAGGTAAACATCCACCGAGCTAAGGCAGCCTCGGCAGTCTTAGCAAGGATGTTTACCAACAAACACCTTGGGCTGGCCCTAGTACAGGAGCCGTGGGTGAACGACGGCATCAAGGGCCTGTTCACAGCCGACTCCAAGGTAATCTGGGATCGGAGAGATCCAGCACCCAGAGCTTGTATCATGGTAAGGAAAAGTATTAACTTTACTATCCTTTCAGAATTCCTGACCAGAGACTGCGTTCCCATAATGGTGTCCACCAAGGGAAGCGCGGTCTCCATCGTCATCGTATCCGCATACTTCGCAGGGGATGCACCCTGCCCACCACCAGAAATTGAGAAGCTGGTGGAGTATTGCAGGATAGAGAAGATGCCGGTGCTCATCGGATGCGATGCCAATGCGCACCACTCTATATGGGGCAGCAGTGACATCAATCCAAGGGGTGAGTGTCTGACTGATTTTATTTTTAAATATAATCTAGAACTAGGAAATGTCGGATCTACACCGACATTCGTCACTAGGATCAGGGAAGAAGTATTAGACATCACCCTGGTCAGTCGGTCTCTAAAGTCTCACCTTAGGGACTGGCATGTTTCCCAAGAGGAATCCATGTCTGACCACAGGGCTATCCTATTTAATCTAAAATTAAATACGGATAGTAGTACACCTAGCCGCAACCCCAGGAAAACCAACTGGGAAGGCTATAGTCGACTCTACGTCTTTCCCTAGCCAACGAGCCATCTGGTATACCCAGAAGGCCGCTAGAGCTGGACAGGGCTATTGGTATCCTCAACAGATGCATAACTAAGGCATTTGAGGATAACTGCCCGGTAGGGAAAAAGTACATGGAAAAAGATGCCCCATGGTGGAACGACAGCCTAGAAAGGCTGCGCGTGACCACACGTCGCCTCTTCAATAAAGCAAAGAGAGACGGAGTATGGGAGCAGTACCGTGATAGCCTTACCTCCTATAATAAGGAAATAAGGAAGGCTAAGCGGAAGAATTACAGAGATTTCTGCGAAAGCATAGTTTGCACAAGCGAAGGCGCCAGGCTCCACAGAGCACTGGCGAAACGAGCGCCTGATGCGAACTTAGCATTGAAACGTGGGGATAACTCCTTTACGAGCAGTAATCTACAGAAATTAGAACTACTTTTCAAGACGCACTTCCCAGGAAGTACTCCTCTGCAGGAAGGAGCTATTGAAAGGGAAAACAGATATAGGCCGTCAACCGACGACTGGGCATGCGCCAAGTCGACGGTTACAGAGGAGAAACTAAAGTGGGCAGTTGGTACATTCCAGCCCTATAAATCCCCTGGAACGGACGGCATATCGCCAGCCTTCCTTCAAACAGGACAGGAAATCCTCCTCTCCCGTATCAGGAAGGCATTAGTAAGTAGCCTGGCCCTCGGATACATACCGAGCGCATGGAGAAGAGCCAGGGTAGTCTTCATCCCCAAGGCAGGGAAGAAAGACATTACCAGCCCAAAGTCCTTCAGACCCATCAGCTTGACATCGTTCTTACTGAAAACGTTGGAAAAGCTGGTGGACTACAAAATCAGAAACACTTTGCTTAAGCAAAGGCCGCTGCACCCAACGCAGCATGCATATAGAGTAGGCAGGTCCACGGACACAGCACTTTACCAGTTGCAACGCACTTTAAGTGCGGCAATTGACAATAAGGAAGTAGCACTGTGCGCCTTCTTAGACATAGAAGGTGCTTTTGATAACACATCTCACGATGCAATCAATGCTACTCTTGAGAGAAGAGGCCTGGACCACACTACCAGCAGATGGATACTTGCACTGCTACGGTCCAGGCAAGCCACAGCATCACTACATGATAGCAATGTAACAGTCCTAACCACCAGGGGCTGTCCCCAAGGAGGGGTGCTATCTCCGCTACTCTGGAGTCTGTTAGTAGACGAACTGCTAAACAGACTCGCTAACAGTGGTATTCAATGTCAAGGATATGCCGATGACATTGTTATCATAGCGCGAGGCAAATTTGAAGAATCACTTTGTGACACAGTGCAGTCAGGACTAAGGATAACGTACGATTGGTGTATAGAGGTTGGACTCAACCTAAACCCTACGAAAACAGTCATCGTCCCCTTTACCAGACAACACAAGTTACAAAGGATGAAACAAATATGGCTCTCAGGAATCCTACTGGAAACGAGTAGGGAGGTCAAATACCTGGGGGTCACATTTGACAGAAGGCTTAACTTTGGCACCCATGTGCAAAATACGATATCAAAGTGCTCCAGGGCGCTTTATACATGTCGTAGCATTGCTGGCAAATCATGGGGTACATCTCCAAAGATACTAAGATGGTTATACCTAATGGTAGTAAGACCCATGCTAACCTACGGAGTGGTAGCATGGGGTGATAGGGCTCGGCTGACCACCGTGAAGAAACAACTACAGAAGTTGCAAAGAATGGCCTGCGTATGTATGACAGGAGCCATGCGCACCTGCCCAACACTGGCCCTTGAAGCCTTAATGGAGCTCACACCACTCCACCACACCATAAGGCTCAAGCAGAAAGCCACGCTTCTAAGGATATCAGCAGAAGGAGTTGGGGGCAACCATATCCTACGCCATAAATATGCCCAACTCCTCTCAAACGAACTGCCCCTGCTGATGCAACCCAGGGACGAAATGGTAGCCGAATATATATTCGAGCGAAACTTCACAGTTCGCATGAGTAGCAAAAAGGAATGGACAACTCTAGATGAAGTCCATCCCATGAAACCACAAACAATAAAATAGTACACCGACGGATCACTCACGAATCAGGGCACCGGTCTTGGAGTGGTGGGTCCTCGGGTATCATACCATGTATCCCTGGGAACGCACACCAGCATATTTCAGGCTGAGGTGTGTGCGATAGGGAGATGTGCGGATTTCAATATAGAACCCAACTATCGGAATACGGATATATCCATCCTATCCGATAGTCAAGCAGCATTGAACGCCATAATGGGGACTAAAATTACATCGAAGGTAGTCCATGAGGTTCGTTCGAAGCTAGACCTGCTCGGGACTCACAACAGGCTCACCCTGAGATGGGTCCCGGGCCACAGGGACATAGCGGGAAACGAGGCGGCTGACGAGCAAGCAAGAATGGGGCAGGAAGGCCCCTAACAGGACCAGAACCGTATTGTGGCATAGGGAGGCACACTATACGACTGGAACTCAGAAACGAGGAGAGACAGAGACGGCAACAGAGCTGGTCAGAGGCAGTGGGACTCAGACAAGCCAGATGTCTCCTAGGTGGTTATAATCCTGTACGTTTCAAACAGATCATAACCATGGGAAAGAATAGCCTTACCGGTCTATTGACAGGACACTGTAGACTAAGAAGTCACCTGACAAAACTGGGTATACTTAGTAGCGATCTCTGCAGGTTTTGTGAAAGAGAGGAGGAGTCCTCGAAGCACATCCTGGCAGAATGTGTCGCCCTAACTAGAAGAAGAAGCAGCATCCTAGGGGCGCATGTTTTGAATTGCGAAGACATAGTAGACCTCAACCCAACAAAGATCCTCACGTTTGTAAGAGAGTTGGGACTGATGGAAGAGCTATAGCTCAGAAGGGGGCACAATAGATCAAATAGGTCGCGGTGCAGTCTCACCCCCAATAATAATAATAATAATAACCGCTATCCCATTAGATGTCACTTTAGCTTGTATGCAGACTTAAATCTCATCTACTGATATATCAGAAAGAAATGTAGGACTTCAATCCGACAAAATGGAATAGGATTCATTGACGCCACCACTATTGATTGCAGGTGGTGCAGGCGACATAAACTGCATCAACTACTGATCATTATCAATAGTAGGCGTTAGTGGTGTAGGGGGCAATGCCAGGACCAGAGCCAATAAATTTGGTTCTCAAGGCAAAGCAGGCTAAATTGATCGCTTCTGCTTAAGAGGCTCCTTTAATGGTTTTACATTATTTAATTGATTATCCAATTCATCAAAATCAGCACTGATCCTACTAAATGCTAGACGAAGATCATGGAAGCCTCGTCTAATTTACCTCACAAAAAACTGGATATCGGACTCCGGATCGCGGCATCGCTCGCAACCCTACTTTAGCCGCGACTTATTGCTAATTATATCCCTTAATCGTTGCGTGAAACCAGCACATTTTAATTATACCACATTGTCACACAACCAGCAACAGATAAAATCAGAATTCGAAGCAACAACACTCAGATTTAACGCTGCACGAATAAACTACGAAAATAGACAAAAACTTTCGACAGATAAAACAAAATATGTAAACACAGTTAGGAGAGCACACAAAAATCAAGAGTGCGAGTGTAACAAAGCGATCGAACGTGCAATGTGTGTAAGATCACAATCTAAACATAGCACGTCGAAATAGAAAAACCGATCAACGCAAAGGCTTAGACTGGAGGTGGCGAACATTTTTTCATATTCAAATATGTCCGCATAATCATATGTAAATATATACAACCGAAAATACGTGAAAGTCTAGTTGACAATTACATAAGGTATATTAGTGAATTGGAGAAGCGGATCTATTTCAATGAAATCCATTTATAGGCAAATACAGCTAGGTAGTGAAGATACCATACTCCCCACCAATCCTGGTGAGCCGTAGGTAGTGATCTATTATTTGGCTTGGTATAAGCGTCGTGCACGCAGATAGTAAAACAGAACATAAAATTATAAAACAGCAAACACTCTTCAGTTTAAGCATATATCATATTTCCAACCATGATCTAAATGACATTTAGTGTCGTTTAATAATTCATGTTTTTTTTTATTATTCTTATAGATATTTACAGTACGTTACCAATTTATAAAAATATTGTACTGTATATTAGTTTTGATAATTATACTCGCTGATTTGTAAACATAACGTATTGTCAATTTAAATTATATGTAGATGTATATATATCCAAATGCATGAATGACTTATTGTAATTGCCTCATCTCATCGTCAACGAAGTAAAACCACAAAAGTAGACTGAGTAAAGTAAAAGATAGGTACATTATCTAAATAATTGAATATGCATACGCATACTTATTAAATGCAGAGAGTATATTTATGTATTTTATGTAATTTTTCCAATAAATAAATAAATATATTTAAGTCTTTTCACTAATATTTGTATACAAATGCTATGTAGATAAACACATTAACATAAACGCAGAAGTAATAAAAACAATATCCCACACATAATGTAATATAATGATATTTTAACATACACTGAAATCTGAATTTGAATTGGTCGTTGAGCAACAAGTAAAACCATAGATTTTTAAATTAATTATTAGCCAATCAATAAAAGTTCAAATACAGTGCTGAAACCTCCCATGGGAAAGCCATTCACCTCTGATAGGCCATTTTAGAAATTATATATTCATCTTTTAGGAGAATATTCTCGCATGAAAACCAGTATTATTTGAAGATCTGTGGACTGTGAACCACTTTACTAAGTTCCATTTTCTATGTCCGTGAAAGGAATTCACGGTACCGAAAATTTGTGATTATTTTGAGGGATAACTATTTTACACTAGAAGTTATCCTGACACATAATTGATCACAATTTAAATCGAGTATTTTTCAATCATTCGTTAGAGCTATATACACACAACAACCTAATGCTTGATCAGTTATAACCGCAATTCGTGCCTATATAAGCAAGAAACATACTAAGTGAGACAATAATTTAAATGCCATAAATGGAGCGTTTAGTTTTGTCAAAATATTATAGTGAATGGAAAAGATGATGATGTATCAAGGAAGTTAATTTTGGAGTTAACATTTTTTTAACCAGATGGACTATTCAGGTACGTTACAGTTTATAAGACAAAAGGCCAAGGAAAGTGTAATTAAGGAACTTCACTGAGAGTAATGCTATAAAACTATTTAATTCAATCCTGGGATCGGTTGTTAACTAACCCGAATTGGAGGGCTTAGATGTAGTTAATGGTAATAAAAAATAAAAAAGGGACAAGAATTTTTTGTTATTACATACCACGCAGCATTACAATTATTTTAGTATCTTTGTCCACTTTAATTAGATTGCTAGAATTCACACTCGCAAGCGCGGAAAGAAAAAATATAGAGTCAAGTTAAGCGTAAAGCGAAGATCAGATAAGAACAGCTCAAAACGCAGCATGCAAACGCACGCTGACTCAATAAGCTGGAGCAAAAAAGCTTTGCATACGACTCAAGCTGTGGAATGTTGGTGCGGTAAAAATTCGAGGTTATTGTGATTAGACATTTCTATCATAAAATAGTGTACAGATCATAAAATGATTAAGCCAATAGTCAGTCTGGCTGGGGCCCATAAATAGACTAGTTGTCTACGAAGCATATCGGATATCTGGCGACCTCCAATATTATTATATATGTATTCCAATACTAAAATCAAAAACCAGAAAGAGTAC
>JAWNMP010000178.1:0-29584 GCA_035043875.1 Drosophila paucipuncta
TTTCACTAAGTCTAATTTTTCCTTAAGCAGCACAGCATCAAACGAAATGATCTCAGATTCCGAACATGAAATGTCACAACTTTCTAACAAATTATAAATATCGTCAACCTTCCGCTTATAAAACGATATTTGCGCAGGCACCACTATCTGCGGACGCGACTCTGCTTGTATTCATATTTATGCTTAACGCGCCCACAAAATTGCAGCCAAAGTCACAAAACTAGCGAAAACAACAACTGTACCGAGAAAGAAGCGGCCTCTATATACTCAATCGCCCACGCGTACTCAATCGTTCACGAAAGTTCAAGAACGAAGCAGAGACACACATTAAACGGCGATTGAGAAGATTTCTATTGCACTTGTTGTTGTTTCTGTTTTATGCACCTTTGGTTGTTCAAATTAGAGTATTTTGCAAATTAATTCACTAATGTTTTGTTTTGTGTTATTGTTTATTAAACGCAATTTATGGTTTAATTACAACGATACGCGAGAAACAAAGAATCACCTAAAGTTTGCGCTATCAGATTTTTGATAGCTTTATTTTCCAATTAACAAAACTAAGTTATTTCCAAGTTATAAACTTTATTGAGTGTATTTAGACTGGAAGCCAAATTCTTAGTATTTTCTTAAAGGTTTGAAGCCACTTGCTAAACGTTAAGACTAGAAGCCAAATGCTTAGCCTTTTAAACAACGAGAATGTTTATTGTCTATTATAAGTTTGATTATTGCAGGTTAGAAGCCAGTTGCTAAACCTTAGACCAGAAGCCTAATGCTGAGTCTTTTCAACAGCGATAATAATTATGAAACGATCGATCAGCTAGAGTTTTGCAAAACGAATAGCTAGCTATAGTCCGATCTGCGAACGCAATTTATCCAGAGAGAGAGAGAGAGAAAGAGAGAGCGCTGCACAAAGAGAGCGCTGCTAACGCAGGCTGCTGCATCTCAAACTGCACGTAACATAATGTGCATATGTAATTAAGACTAACTATAAGCTATTTATATTAAACCAGGCAGGTCTCCAAATTCAAGCATGTTAACAACTCATAAACAATTAAATGTATTTGCTGCTGCTGCCAACACGCAGTCTGATGTGTTATATCTATAATAACAATCGGTGCTGTTTTCCTTTATGTAAAAATGTAGCACGCATATAATATATATGTACATATAGGAAATAATGTTAATACGTCGGTTGTCCAATTGTCCACCCCAATTGCCGGCGAGCTCCAAACAAAGCAAATGCGAGCTCCAGAACATTTTCATTACAGTCTCTATTTAATATCTGCTCAGCGGAAAGATCAATGCTTTAAAAATCACAATTTATAAAGTTAGGTATGAAACCTGTATGAAGTTATCGTAAGGCGGTTCACTCAAACAGAGTGCACTGTAAAAACGGGAGAGAACCAAACACACGAAGAAGTGGGACAACAGTTTACATCAAAAATATTATAATTATTGCGTTGGAACACATTTAGGTGTGAGGTGTTCTATGAGTTCTATCCATTGACAATGAAAGTGAGAAAAAGATGCAAGAATTACCTTTCCACTGATCATTGAAATCACCCTTAAAAACCAAATCATGTTCATGGACAACAGTGCGATAGCTGCTACCTGATCTTTCACTTGATTCTAGCACATATGTAACAGTTTACATGCCTAACACTTACAATACGAGTATCCTCCTTAAAAACACACACAAGCGCTGCTGACTGATCCTCCACCTGATGCCAACCCAAACAAAAAACAAAGGGTCAGCCATACACATAGGTTTGTATAGTTTAAAATGTTTTAAATAAAAGTTTTTTTTATTGATTTTCATAATATAATTTATTTATTTATAAATAAAATGTTTACAAATATGAAAATTTGTTTATTCGTATTGATATAAGAAAGTATATTAACATTATTATCCATTTTGCCTAACTTCTTTCTTAGGTTAGTGTATTGAAATATAAGACGATCCAGTTTTCTTTTATATGATACAAAGTAGTGACAGCTGCATTTAGCAACTCCAACCGTAACGTTATCCGAAGACCATGTCAAGTGATTTCCATATTTTGATTTAAATATACGAAAGTTTTTCAAACTGCAAGAAATATACTCGGTATGCTTCATCTGCTTCATCATGCTTCATCACATTTATTTATTCTCCATTTTTGCTTTATTTATAAAGTGCCTATACTTGTGTAACTTTTTTTTTGTAATACTTGTCTATACTGGCAATGCTCAGACACGGAGACTTTTCTGTCTTGAAGGAAGCCTTTGACGAAGTCATTGTGTCTGGTGAAAATATTGCGGTGTCATTCGCGGGCATTTATTTCCGGGTCGGTTTCCTGGTTATTGAGTGCTCGGATGAGGCCTCAGCCGACTGGCTGAGGACCGCAGTCTCGCGGCTAAAATCATGGAAGGGCGTGCCCCCTTAAATGCAAAGTGGGAGACAACATTCCGTCGCCCTACTGCATCACGCTGTTCTGTCCAAAAAATGTTGATCGGTCGACCGAATCCCTGTTGGTTCTGCTGAGAAGCCAGAACAGGATCGATCAGAACAGGAGGAACACGGGTGGAGGAGCCCTCCTAGTCATCGAGATAGACAAGCTATTCAGGAGATAATTGTGGAGAAGGGGCTCCAGCTCTTCTTCCACTACGAGACCATCCCCGTAAGCGGCAAAATCAGAGCTGGAGCTGAGCCTCAGTCTGAGCCATGTGGAGGAGGCTGTCAATGTGGACACTACAACCACGGAAGACACTCCTGCCACTGTTCAAGCGTTACGCTGCGCGACCCACTGACTTGGCGGAGGATCTCGCAGAAGATGAGGAGTTGGCGGTGCTAAGGCCGCCTCGGCGGTCAATGATTCAAGGTCTGTATACAGCTGACTCGTGTAATCTGGGATCGGAGAGTCCAGCACCCTGGGTATGCATAATGGTAAGGAAAAGTATTAACTTTACTATCCTTTCAGAATTCCTGACTAGAGGCTGCGTTCCTATTGGTGCAGGCCAAGGGCAGCGCGGTCCCTACGGCCATGATGTCTGCGTATTTCGCAGGAGATGGAGCCTACCCAGCACCAGAAATAGAAAAACTGTGGATTACTGCGGGGGAGAAAATCTCAGTGCTCATGGGATGCGATGCCAATGCCCACCACCCGATATGGGCAGCAGCGACATCAATTTGAGGGTGAGTGCCTAACGGATTTTATATTTAAATATAATCTAGAGTTAGGCAATGTCGGATATACAACGACATTTGTAACTAGATCGATCAAACGGAATTACAGAAACTTCTGCGAAAGCATAGTCAGCACAAGCGAAGGCTCCAGGCTCCATAGAGCACTGGCGAAACGAACACCTGATGCAAACTAAGCACTAAAGCATAGGGATAACTCCATTACGAGCAGTAATTGGCAGAATTAGAATTACTTTTCGAGTCGCATTTTCCAGGCAGCACACCCCTGCAGGAAGAGGCTATCGAAAGGAGAGCAATTGAAGGCCGCCAAATGACGACTGGACATGCCCCAAGTCACAAGGTAGAGACTTAATTGGGCAATTGGTACATTCCAGCCTATAAGACCAACGAAATGGACGGCATATCCGAGTCTTCCTTCAAACGGGACAGCAAATACTCCCTAATAGCCCTCGGACACATACCGGGCGCATGGAGGAGAGCTATGATAGCATTCATCCCCAAGGCAGGGAAGAAAGACATTACCAACCCAAAGTCCTTCAGACACATCAGCTTAACATTGTTTTACTCAAAACGTTGGAAAAGCTAGTGGACTACAAGATTAGAAACAAAGGCCGCTGCACCCAACGCAGCATGCATACAGAGTAGAGCAGGTCTACGGACACACAACTTTATCAGCTGCGACATCTTTTGAGTGCGGCAATTCATAATAAGGAAGTAGATTGTGCGCCTTCCTAGATATAGAAAGCGCCACATCACACGATGCGATCAAGGAACCCTCTCGAGAGAAGAGGCCTGGACCATACTACCAGCAGATGGATAGTCGCACTGCTGTGGTCCAGTCAACCCACGGCATCATTACATGAGAGCACTAAGCATCAAAGGAGGGGTGCTGTCTCCGCTACTCTGGAGTCTGTTAGTAGACGAACTACTTAAGAGACTTCCTAATCGTATACAATAGGTATTGACATTGTTATCATAGCGCTAGTCAAATTTAAAGAATCGCTCTGTGACATAGTCCAGTTGGAGCTAAGAATAACGAGTGACTGGTGTATGGAGGTTGGCCTCAACCTAAACCCTACGAAAACAGTCATCGTCCCCTTTACTGGACGATATACATAAGTTACAGAAAGAAGCAAATATGGCTCAAAGGAGCCCTACTAGCAACAAGTAGGGAGGTTATATAGCTGGGAGTCACATTTGACAGCTGGCTTAACTTTGAAACCCAAGTGCAAAATATGACATTAAAGTACTCGAGGGCGCTTTATACTTGTCGTAGTAATGCCGTTAAATCATGTGGTACATCACCAAAGATATTAAGATTGATATACCTAATGGTAATGGTATACCTAATGGTAAGCCCAAGTTTAACCTATAGTGGGGTAGCATGGGGTGACATGGCGTGGCTGATCACCATGAAGAAACAACTACAAAAGTTGCAAAGAATGTCCTGTGTATGTATGACAAGAGCTATTCGCACCTGCCAAGCAATGCCCCTTGAAGCCTTAAAGGAGCTCACACCACTCCACCATATCATAAGGCTCAAGCAGAAAGCCATGCTTCTAGGATGTCGGCAGAGGATTTGGGGCCAACCATATCCTAAGCCATAAATATGCTCAACTCTTTCAAACGAACTGCTCCTGCTGATGCAGCCTACGGACGAAATGGTAGCCGAATACATATTCGAGCGAAATTTCACGTTCGGATGAGTAGTAAGGGAATGGACAACTCTGGATGAAGTCCACCCTTTGAAAACGCACACCATAAATGGTACACCGACGGATCACTTACCAATCAGGGCACAGGTCTTGAAGTGGTGGGTCCTCAAGTATCCTACCATGAATCCCCAGGAACGCGCATCGGCATTTTCAGGATGAGGTGTACAGATAACTATCGGAATACGGATATATCAATCACGCTATAATTGGGAGTTAGGTAACATCGAAGGTAGTCCATGAAGTTCGTTCAAAGCTAGACCTACTCGGGTATCACAACAGGCTCACCCTACGCTGGGTCCCCTGCCACAGGGGGAAACGTGGCGGCTGATAAGCAAGCAGAATGTGTTCAGAAGGCCCTAACAGGACCAGAACCGTATTGTGGCATAGGGAGACACACTACACGACTGTAACACAGAAACGAAGGAGACAGAGATGGCAACAGAGCTGGTCAGAGGCAGTAGGACTCCGACAAGCCGTATGTTTCATAGGTGGTTATAATTTTGGACGATTTAAGCAAATTATAACTATGAGAAAGAACAGGAGTTAGGATACTTACCGGTCTATTGACAGGACACTCTGAATAAAGTCACCTAACTAAACAAGGTATATATAGCTGCGATCTGTGCAGGTTTTGTGAAAGAGGAGGAATCACGCTGTTGTAGTAGTCAATTAATAGCAATATTTTCTCTGTACAATTTGGTCCACTCTAAATTAGTCGTTGTTGATTAGACGGCCGTTCAAACGAAGAGATAAGCAGATGACCGACGAGAAGAGAACCACTCAAAACGCAACACGAAATCGCTCACTCAAGAAGCGCTCAGCCAAAAACCGTTGCAATAAGCGTATGGTTCAAACGAGGTCTTGTCGCGGTCAAACCCTCAAGGTTATTGAAACAAATAAGTCGTGTATTTGCGAATCGACCAGCATAGAAAAACATTGTGAAAAAAAAAACGTGATGGTAACTTCCAGAGTTAAAGTGCATCACAAATAGAGTTATTATTGTGAAAGTGCGGTGGATAATAAAAAGGTATGTGCGAAATTGGTGAAAGAAAATATTCGAACCAATTTTAACCTTTATAGGCCATTCTTGGGCAAAGAGTATGGACCAGACCTGCCACCAGTTTGAGCCAGCTGCACGCCTTCATAATTAACACCGCGGGAGTGATTCACCCCGACGAGGTTATAACTAGTCAACCTTACTTATTACATCGACCAGAAGCGTCGCTAGTCAGCGGGACGGAAGTGAGGAAGTGTGCTGAATCCAAGAGGACAACTTCATTCCCCGGATCCCGACTTAGCGCATATTCGCTATATGGAAATCAAGTAATTCCGAATTTATTATCAGCTAGTGCCAGATTACCTTAAAAGTTAATCAATGAAGACGTGAATGATCAGTCCGCTGTGTGGTGCACGCACCTACTTACAAACACAAGTAAATTTTTTTGAAGCTAAAGTGCTTATCAGCTTTTGTGTTTTATAAAGCGTGGATGACCAAACCATAAAGTTGAACCGGTCACTTACTAATAAAATTCAGCGTATTTAAACAAGCGCAACCCGTAATTGGCGAAAGGCCCTAAATTACTTTGAATGTAGCTAAATAATTAATTGTAAGAATTATTACTATCGAAGTTTTTTTTATTATTAATATGGTTGAATAATTTTATAAATATGTCATGAAAAAAAGGGAGATGATCCACAGCAAACACGCCAAGTGATACTTGTTATCAAAAAAAAAATAATAAAATGTATTCCATATATATGTAAGCCTTAAATATAAGTAAAGCATTCGAAGGTTGAATTTGAGCATGAAGCTACATGTCAATGCTAAACAAAAAAAAATAGAATTTTAATTTAACAATGATAATAATTAATTAAGAAAAAGAAAATGTACTCATAGATTATAACTCAATTAGATAATAGAAAATAGAATTAAGAGTAATGTTCACAACATACAAAATTAAGTTAAGAGAGAATACATGAATTTGCAAGCCATTTAAAATGAGGAGATAAAGAGTAGAATTCGTCTGTCGAGTATCCATGCTAGGTTTTTACAGGATGTGGTAGGATTTTAAGAGTCCGTCCAAGGGATAATGTATCAAAATTTATATCATTATCATGGTAGGGTGGGTAAAGAAGAGGGACAACTGTCAGCTATGTTCCCTCTAATAGGACTAGTGTCTCGGTATAGTTATAGGACGTGTCGGCGTCGCTCATGAAATGATAATTAAAGTTCATAACCCAAGTGGTTACTTGTTTTTGTAAACGCGCACTAATTAAATGTGGCAGAGTACATCCGTATTGGTTGAGTGAGAAAGAACCCCGACAATCCGACGAGCTAGTACGAGCATAGCGAGAGTGCGCACCTCAAGCTCAACAATACACCGGTCACTTAAATTGGCAAGTTCATCAGCCGATCATTAGTAAGACCATATAAGTTATCCTAAAGTATATAGCTTATACAAAAAGAAATAATACCCTGGTACTACTACACATTTTGGCGCCCAACATGAGGGGCCCGAGCAGCTTACTAGTAGATTCTAGACCACATTAATAGAGTAATACTTTTAGAGTTGGATATCTTTAGAAAATAATTAGAATTTTGCTTGGTTCCCCAGCTCATCCATTGATCCAACCAAATAACTAACTTCAATTTTTGTTTCCCAATTTTCATAAGTCATGACATACCGATTCACGACTTGAATCTGTTTTAGGATTTCGCAACTACAATTCTCCAATTGGATTGGTTGACCAAAACAGACTCATAGTAATGAACCGCGTATTTATAGTGACTAAGTGATAAAATATCTTTGATTACACGTATAGAGGATTGTTTTGGATACTTCGATTTCAATTCTGTATAATGGGATTGATCGACCAGGATAAACCAACATTTACAAATAAAGTATTTTGAATTATTTAGAATTATGATATATCAGCGCAGTTGCTATTAGCGTCTAATAATTCAAGTACCAAAATCAAATCGGCAATAGATATATTTTAAGAAAATAGATAAACTAACTGAGACCTAACTAAAAAAAAAAAAAAAAAAAATTTTAGCATGTGAGAAAGACAGACATCATAATAATCAAAATCATCATCATTTTTCGTTCTTTAAGATCAATACGTTATTATATTATTTATATTTTCTAAATAATCATGGCCGTAAGACGTAGCCAAGAAGATATTACAGTCGCCTTAGGAACAGCTGACCCTTTTTGCGGTATTTGCAACGAAGTTTTAAACGAAATAGAACTTATAGCAAACACCCCATGTAAACACAGATTCCACAAACTTTGCATTTTAGAACACATTAGGAAGGTTTCAAACTGTCCAACATGTTCGGCATACTGCACCGCTATGGCGTTGACATTTTCCAATAATACCCTATTCGCTGAATTGCAGCAAGAGGGGTCGTTACAACCCAACGCAAGTGAATCTCAAGATCCCAATGACTTTCATAAGAAGCCGACAAGAAGACAGCAGAATTCGAATAAGAATCGAGGAGCGACTCCCAGACGAGGTATATCAACTAGATCTACACAAAGAACGACTTCAGACCGAAATTTAGCTGATCCCGGTAACGGCAGTAATCTTTCCTTGAATAGCCAAGTCGAGATAGCCAATTACGTACAGTCCGCAGTAACGCTCCAACAATCGCAATTGCTAGAAAACATCACTTCAATGTTAACTAAAACGATTGAAACATCCATCCAAAGACAGTTAACCTTGCTTCACCTAGGGAAGTCCGAGCGAACAACAGCTCCAAATTTAAATAATACAGCACAAACTCATAACGTAGGGAACGAACAATGATGCCGTTCGGTCTTTGTAATGCTGCCCAAACTTTATGCCGCTTAATGGATCGAGTTATCCCAGCTCATCTACGAACTCGTGTATTCGTTTATTTAGATGATTTATTAGTTTTGTCAGATGATTTCGATTCTCATTTAATTTTGTTGCAAGAAATAGCTTTAAGCTTACGAAAAGCTAATCTTACCATAAACATTAGTAAATCGAACTTTTGCATGACAGAAATTACCTACCTTGGCTTTATCATCGGGGAGGGTCAAATAAGAACAAACCCAGACAAAATAAAAGCTATTTCAGAATTTCCGGTACCTACCACGGTAAAAGAATTACGCCGATTTTTGGGATTATCTGGTTGGTACCGTCGATTTGTGGAAAACTACGCTTCTGTCACTTTTGCATTAACAGAGTTGTTAACTAAGAAAAAAGGTTTAGAGTGGAATGGGAATGCTCAACAGTCTTTTGAAACTTTAAAATCTTGTTTAACGAACTCGCCAATATTAATAACACCCGATTTCTCAAAACCATTTATTTTGCTTTGTGACGCAAGCATGTATGGTATCGGTTGCGTATTAGCTCAAGAGAGAGACAACACGGAATTACCAATTGCCTACATGTCTGAAAAATTAAATAAGGCCCAACGTAACTATTCAGTTACTGAGTTGGAATGTTTTGCTGTTATCAAGGGTATTAAAAAGTTTCGTTCCTACATTGAGGGACAGGAATTCGTAGTTATTACAGACCATGCAGCATTACAATGGCTGATGCGTCAAAAAGATTTATCTGGAAGATTAGCGAGGTGGTCAATGAAATTAAGGAGTTTCACTTTCACAATCATGCATAGAAAGGGATCTCAGAACGTTGTGGCAGATACCTTATCTCGTCAGAATGACCCAACAAATGAAGAAGTTCTTGGCATTGGACCAATAATAGATTTAGACTCAGAACATTTTAAATCACCAGAGTATTTGAGTCTAATTGAAAACATTAATTTAAATCGTTCCAAGTTACCAGACCTGAAGGTAATTGATAATTATGTTTATAAAAGAACCGAGGTTGCCAGTGAGGATAAAGCACAAGAAGACTTAAGTTGGAAATTACCGATGTTTTATATCAAGCTCATGACGCACCAAGCTCAGCGCATTGTGGGATGAGTAAGACAGTCGAAAAATTAAAAAGATACTTGTTCTGGCCACGTATGGTCAGTCAAATAAGAAAATATATATCGGAATGTGAAATATGTCGCACTACTAAAAGTCCAAATAGCGTTCTGAAACCTCCAATGGGAAAGCCATTCACCTCTGATAGACCATTTCAGAAGTTATATGTAGATCTGTTAGGACCCTATCCCCGTACAAAAACCGGTAATATTGGGCTACTCATAATAGTGGACCATTTCACTAAGTTTCATTTCCTGTGTCCGCTGAGGAAATTCACGGCACCGAAAATTTGTGATTATCTTGAAGGATCACTCTTTTACACTTTTGGAGTACCAGAAGTTATCCTGACAGATAATGGATCACAATTTAAATCAAGTATTTTCCAATCATTCCTTACTAGCTTTGGAATAACACAAAAGTGCACAGCCATATATTCGCCACAAGCTAATGCTAGCGAGAGATTGAACCGATCAGTCATAGCCGCAATTCGTGCTTATGTTGGTAAAGAACATACTAACTGGGACACAAATTTAAATGCCATCAGTGGAGCGTTAAGAGCTACAGTACATAGAAGTACTGGATACTCTCCCTATTTCCTGTCATTCGGCCAGAATATGATTTTAAATGGGAAAGATTATGGTCTGTTAAGAAAGTTAAATTTGGTAAACGATGATACCAGAGTAGACTATACAGATAAATTACCACTTATGAGACAAAAAGCAAAAGAAAATGTAAACAAGGCTCATGAAGCGAACGCGCGGAGATACAATCTGCGTAGCCGCGAAATTCAATTTAAAGTCGGAGATTCAGTGTACGCCCGAAACTTCGCTCAGAGTAATGCCATCAAAAGGTTTAATTCTAAATTAGCACCTGTGTTCATCCCAGCCAAAATCCATAAGAAACGTAGTTCATATTATTATGAGTTAGTAGACGACAAAGGAAAGAATCTCGGAGTTTACCATTTGAAGGATATACAATATAAAAATTAGCTCGTAGCGACAATATTGTTCCAGATAATATTTCTACGAGTAAGTCTCGTTTCATTATCTGTGGCGGTGGGGGGTGTAGTAGTCAATTAATAGCAATATTTTCTCTGTGCAATTTGGTCCACTCTAAATTAGTCGTTGTTGATTAGACGGCCGTTCAAACGAAGAGATAAGCAGATGACCGACGAGAAGAGAACCACTCAAAACGCAACACGAAATCGCTCACTCAAGAAGCGCTCAGCCAAAAACCGTTTGCAATAAGCGTATGGTTCAAACGAGGTCTTGTCGCGGTCAAACCCTCAAGGTTATTGAAACAAATAAGTCGTGTATTTGCGAATCGACCAGCATAGAAAAACATTGTGAAAAAAAAAACCTGATGGTAACTTCCAGAGTTAAAGTGCATCACAAATAGAGTTATTATTGTGAAAGTGCGGTGGATAATAAAAAGGTATGTGCAGAAATTGGTGAAAGAAAATATTCGAACCAATTTTAACCTTTATAGGCCATTCTTGGGCAAAGAGTATGGACCAGACCTGCCACCAGTTTGAGCCAGCTGCACGCCTTCATAATTAACACCGCGGGAGTGATTCACCCCGACGAGGTTATAACTAGTCAACCTTACTTATTACATCGACCAGAAGCGTCGCTAGTCAGCGGGACGGAAGTGAGGAAGTGTGCTGAATCCAAGAGGACAACTTCATTCCCCGGATCCCGACTTAGCGCATATTCGCTATATGGAAATCAAGTAATTCCGAATTTATTATCAGCTAGTGCCAGCTTACCTTAAAAGTTAATCAATGAAGACGTGAATGATCAGTCCGCTGTGTGGTGCACGCACCTACTTACAAACACAAGTAATTTTTTTGAAGCTAAAGTGCTTATCAGCTTTTGTGTTTTGTAAAAGCGTGGATGACCAGACCATAAAGTTGAACCGGTCACTTACTAATAAAATTCAGCGTATTTAAACAAGCGCAACCCGTAATTGGCGAAAGGCCCTAAATTACTTTGAATGTAGCTAAATAATTAATTGTAAGAATTATTACTATCGAAGTTTTTTTTTATTATTAATATGGTTGAATAATTTTATAAATATGTCATGAAAAAAAGGGAGATGATCCACAGCAAACACGCCAAGTGATACTTGTTATCCAAAAAAAAGAATAAAAAAATGTATTCCATATATATGTAAGCCTTAAATATAAGTAAAGCATTCGAAGGTTGAATTTGAGCATGAAGCTACATGTCAATGCTAAACAAAAAAGAAAAATAGAATTTTAATTTAACAATGATAATAATTAATTAAGAAAAAGAAAAAGAAAATGTACTCATAGATTATAACTCAATTAGATAATAGAAAATAGAATTAAGAGTAATGTTCACAACATACAAAATTAAGTTAAGAGAGAATACATGAATTTGCAAGCCATTTAAAATGAGGAGATAAAGAGTAGAATTCGTCTGTCGAGTATCCATGCTAGGTTTTTACAGGATGTGGTAGGATTTTAAGAGTCCGTCCAAGGGATAATGTATCAAAATTTATATCATTATCATGGTAGGGTGGGTAAAGAAGAGGGACAACTGTCAGCTATGTTCCCTCTAATAGGACTAGTGTCTCGGTATAGTTATAGGACGTGTCGGCGTCGCTCATGAAATGATAATTAAAGTTCATAACCCAAGTGGTTACTTGTTTTTGTAAACGCGCACTAATTAAATGTGGCAGAGTACATCCGTATTGGTTGAGTGAGAAAGAACCCCGACAATCCGACGAGCTAGTACGAGCATAGCGAGAGTGCGCACCTCAAGCTCAACAATACACCGGTCACTTAAATTGGCAAGTTCATCAGCCGATCATTAGTAAGACCATATAAGTTATCCTAAAGTATATATCTTATACAAAAAGAAATAATACCCTTGTACTACTACACTGTACGTGCACATGTTTTGCATTGCAGAGTTATAGAAGACCTCAACCCAACAAAGATCCTCACATTCGTGTGAAGCTGGGGCTGATGTAAGAGCTATAAGCTCAGAAGGGCACAATGTATCAAATAGGCCGCGGTGCAGCTTCCCCCCAATAATAATAATAATATATTTCAAGCAACGTGTTCCAACATAAGAATGATGTGAAAAATATCCCTAATTGTAGCTGGATATATTCCTCAGTAATTAAATCCATTCCTCTTTTCCAAATCCAATAAACTTACGATCATGGTGCTGCATCCAAACCATTGGTGTAAATCGTCTCGTTGTTGAAAAGCCACACATTAATTTTAATAGTAGAATAACAAAGTACTCGAAATCCAAAAATTATTTCGTGATCTTGCAGTTTTCTTGAATTTCAATATTTTTTAGCTGAAGTGTGTCAATATCGATTGAAAAGTTGTCTCAAACTAACATGGGAATTGAATTGTGACCGCTATTTAAGGTGAAGAGTCTTGCTCATGCTTCTCAGTACATTATACACATTAGACGCAAAATGATTAAGATATACAGAAGCTCATGTGTTCTTCTTGACTTTCAGTACATATTTTGAAACGAGAGACAACTTTTTGTAAAGAAGTGGCCTTCATGCAAGCCCGATCAATTATATGAAAGATCTGGATGAGAAAACAAGGAAACCCATTAAAATAACTAATAGGATGTCGATGTATTGAATTGGTGTGATGGTGACATTTCTTATTTAAGCCTTGGTGATATATTAAGTCCATTAAATAGTTTCGCTGCAGTTATTGTGCGAGGTGGGGCTAAGAATCGGTTCGGAAAAATAGCAGTCAATTAAAATCGATAACATAAACATAGAACTGATTTTAGCAGATAATAAATCACATTAAATATTACATTTGTAGCACATTAATTTAACACCCAACAGTCCAGAGGTCGCTGGTGTGGAGCTTTAACCTCCTGCGCGTTGTATTTGACCCAAGTGTGCAACCCAAAGGACTCGTATGTCGGTTAATTTGTTGTGTGATTGTGGGTAGAGCGCAGTCGTTGTGCAGCATCCTGTTACTCAGGTATGGTGGAGCACCAGAGATGTCTCTGAGCACCTTGTTCTGCAAGACTTGAATTTGGTTTATCCAAGATTTTGCAGCTGTGCCCCAAAATTGAATCTTCCATGTGAATATGTCCATGTGGGAACGATGATGCTCCTGTACACCATCAGCTTGTTGCTCAAGCTGAGTTTGCTAGATGGCCTCAGCAACCAGTTGAGTTTTGTTTTGATCTACACGCTGCTGCCGTGATATGGATGTGCTTGCGCCAGGTAAGTTTCTTGACCAGATACATACCCAGGTAGCGAACATGGTTCTCCTGAGGTATGACCATGTTGTTGAGTGGAAGAGTTGGACAGTTACCATTCCTTAGCGCAAACGTTTGCTGTTTTGAGACTTGCTCCCGTTGACGCAGATGTTCCACCGGTTGGCCCAAGTACTAAAGCCTTTCAAGAACCTCTGCGTAACCGCAGCTGCTCTCCAAGGAGTGGTGAAGCTAGTAAGGAACACAGTGTCATCAGCGTATATGGCAAGCAGCATGTTTGTGGCTACTGGGATCGGCAAGTCCGCGGTGTACAATGTGTACAATGCATGTCCAAGGACACTGCGGTATACCCGCTCTAATGCGGCGGATGTTTGATCGCTCGCCCCTAACATCTACCTTAAAAGAACGGCCAAGCAAGTAAGACCTGAGCAGTAAATACTGCGCCGATGGTAAGTTTAAAATGCAGGCCATCTTGCCATACGCGATCAAATGCCTGCTGGATATTCAGAAAGACGGTAGAGCTGTACTGCTTATTTTCCATGTGCTCGAGGACGTGCTGTACTACTCGATGAACTCTGGTGTACCATGGTGATGCCTGAAGCCAAACTGATGATCAGGAATGGCCCTCTGGAAGCCACTTACTGCCGACAATCTTCCCAGAAATATTTTTTCAAATATCTTGGAGAAAGTGGACAGTGAGCTTATCGGTCGATATGACGAGACAAGACTATCCGGCTTGCCAGATTTCGGAATCATCGCAATCACAGCGCACTTCCACGGAGTGGGGAAGTGGTGGATGCGAACCATGGAGTTAAAAAGTAGCAACAAGAACATCACTCCCTTCTCTGAGAGGGCCTTAGCAACTCTGCCGTCAATGCCATCATAGCCAGGGGCCTTAGTGGACTTAAGGCTGCGAATCTGTAAGCGGACCTCATCAGGGGCGATAAGTGTGATCGGTTGTACAGGATCGAGATCTGCATTTAAAAATGTTTCAGTATCCTGTACCTGGCTGGGTGATGCAAGTACAAAAGGCGTGAAGCGACCTTCCAGCTCATCCGCAAACGCCGATGCAATCTCTGCATCCGATCGACACCAAGTGCTGTCCGGTCGCATTATGGGGATATGCCTGAGTGGTTGCCTCTTGACACAACGTGTTGGCTTCCACAAATTGAATTAATGATTCTTATTGTGCATATCCTGGAAATATTTGCTCTTAATATCAAACAGCAGCTTTCGCAGTTCATACGCAGCCCGTTTAAAGTCCCTTAGATCCAACGGATTGCGTGAGCGCATATATTGACGACGCAGTGCTCTCTTTTGCCTTACCAGATCCATAACATCTGGTTTTAAAAGAGGATGAGTTGGACTGGGAAGCAAACAAGGTAGTTGACCAAGCATGGAGTATTCCGCCACCACGTTAATATTACGCAAGAATAACTCCGCTGCGTCGTCGAGTGAAGATTTTATGATCACTGCTGCTCCGCCACGCATGGTAGCCTGTACTGCGATCTGGAGTAGTAGTGAGTCTCGCAGACCAACATTACATCTATTTGATGGCGTTGAATAAATAACTTCAACTCATTGGCGTTATTTGCAAGGCCATTGGCGTTCCACACGCCAATGCGCAACCCAATTTGGCTCATCTGTTTGCAAGTGTAGCGTGCAAGAGGCTCATCACGGCCATTAGTGTCTCACTGAACTTGTCGAATTTTGACATAAGACTATCAAAAAGAAGCAGAAGTGCTCATGGTACAGATGAGGCTGCTGCACTTGCTGAAATTGTTGCAGAGGGGGCTGCTGATGTTGCTGGCGCTGTGGCTGCTGGTGTTGTTGTTGATGTCGTGGTTGTTGCTGCATCTGTTGCTGATGCGGGCGTTGCTGTGTGTGCTGTGGATGCCTAAGCAGCTGGCAAACTTTGTGACGCCGAGTTTTCTTTTTATGCTGTTGCTCAGAACCTGCGGTGCAACTTGCTGAACCGATGAAAGTTGTTGTTGCTGCTGCTGAGGCTGCTGGCAGTGTTCCTGTTGAGTTTGTTGTTGAATGGGTCGGACTTGGCTGCCGGTGGCTTCAGCCGGCCTTCGTGATTGAGCCACAAGCTTCCGCTCCTCGGCAACGCGCTGATATGCTAGGCGTCCCTGCCAACTTGCTGGATGGTTACCACCGCAGTTGGCACATTTAGGGTCAGCGTCCAAAATTCTTGGCAACGGTGGCACTGCGGAATGTTCGTATGGCGGTCACGGCATTCGACTGAAATGCGCACCTGAGAGATGAAGCGAAGATTGTAAACCTCTTTGTTATTTGCAGCCGACTCCAACACCAAATAACACAGATTCAGTTCCCTCTTAGTAACACGACTTGTGATGGCTTGGACACCACGCACCGCGTGCCCAAGTCTGGCCAGCTTATCTCTGATGCGATCAATTTTCTGCAAGGATGGATGCAGTCCCCTGATCACCACGCGGAAACCTCTATCTTCTTTCAATTGGTATGAATGAAACGGGATTCGCTTATCCGTGAACAATCTCTGAATTGCCCTGTAGGCGTCAATACCATTTGGCATTACCCTGACTGTACCACCACCACTGCATTTGAGCATAAAGCTGTCAGGCGGCGTAACAGCATTTAGTGCTTTCAGCAGTCCAACAACGTTGGTGATACCCTCAGCAATGAGTGGGGGAGGTTTAGATGTTCTTGTTGGCCGAACTTCAACAGAGTCAACATTTGGTGCGTTTGATAGGGAACAATCGCGTATCTCAGCGGCAGTGCTTAGATTGGGGTCCTCATCGTGAGTAACTTCATTACTAGTAGACGCATTCAGCGGGACCATCTCTTCCATGTCGACCGACTCGACATCTGCGTCAGAATCTGACAGCAGATCCTCGAACGCATGTGGCGGTGCACGAGCTCCAGCAGAAGAAGGCGGCACTGCATCCAAGTCAATTTCATCTTCAACTATCGCAATTTTCCTTTTTTGGTTGGCGTTGTTGCAGTTGAAATTGTTTTTTTTTTTTTTTTTATTTAACCGTTATATTTTAAACATTAATCAACCTATTTAAAGGCTATAAAACATTGATTTGGAACAGAATGAATAATAGCAGTGAATTACAATCTATAACATAAACATAGAACAGGTTTTAGCAGTTAATAAATAACATCAAATATTACATTTGTGGCACATTAATTTAACGCCCTACAGTCCAGAGGTCGCTGGTGTGGAGGCGCTTCAACCTCCTGCGAGTTGTATTTGACCCAAGTGTGCAGGCCAAAGGGTTGACGTGGTTGTGCAAACGGTCATTATACCGACTTGTATGTCTGTTGATTTGTTGACTGACTGTCGGTAATGCGAAGTCGTTGTGCAGAGTTCTGTTGCTCACATATGGTGGAGCACCAGAGATGTCTCTGAGCACCTTGTTCTGCAAAACTTGAATTTGATTAATCCAGGATTTTGCGGCTGTGCCCCAGAATGGAATTCCATATGTCCATGTAGGCATGATGATGCTCCTGTACACCAGCAGCTTGTTGCTCAAGCTGAGTTTGCTTGATGGCTTCAGCAACCAGTTGAGTTTCGTTTTTTGGATCTACACGCAGCTGCAGTGATCTGGATGTGTTTGCGCCAGGTAAGTTTCCTGTCCAAAAACATACCCAGGTAGCGAACATGGTTCTCCTGAGGTATGACCATGTTGTTGAGTCGGACAGTTGGGCAATCACCATTACTGAGCGCGAACGTGCAGTGCTGAGACTTGCTCCCATTGACGCAGAGGTTCCACCGGTTGGCCCAAGTACTAAAACCATCCAAGAACCTCTGCGTAACCGCAGCTGCTCTCCAAGCAGTGGTGGAGTTAGCAAGAACACAGTGTCATCCGCGTATGTGGCAAGCAGCGTGTTTCTGGCTACTGGTATCGGCAAGTCCGCGGTGTACAATGTGAACAAGGCAGGTCCAAGGAACACCTGCCGTACACCAGCTCCAATGCGGCGGATGTTTGATCGCTCGCCCCTAACTTCAACCATAAAAGAACGGCCAAGCAGGTAAGACCTGAGCAGTAAATACTGCGCCGATGGTAGCAGAGACTTAAGCTTAAAAAGCAGGCCATCATGCCATACGCGATCAAATGCTTGCTGGATATCCAGGAAGACGGCAGAGCTGTACTGCTTATTTTCCAAGGCCTCGAGGACGTGCTGTACTACTCGATGAACTTGCTCTGGTGTACCGTGGTGATGCCTGAAGCCAAACTGATGATCAGAAATGGCCCTCTGAAAGCCTCTAACTGCCGACAATCTTCCAAGAAATATTTTTTCAAATATTTTGGAGAAAGTGGTCAGCAAGCTTATCGGTCGATATGACGAGACAAGATTATCTGGCTTGCCAGGTTTCGGAATCATCGCAATCACAGCGCACTTCCACGGAGTGGGAAAGTGGTGGATGCGAACCATGGAGTTAAAAAGTAGCACCAAGAACATCACTCCCTTCTCTGGGAGGGCCTTAGCAACTCTGCCGTCAATGCCATCATAGCCAGGGGCCTTAGTGGACTTAAGCCTGCGAATCTGTAAGCGGACCTCACCAGGGGCGATAGGTGTGATCGGTTGTACAGGATCGAGATCTGCATTTAAAAATGTTTCAGTATCCTGTACCTGGCTGGGTGATGGAAGTGCAAAAGGCGTGAAGCGACCTTCTAGCTCATCCGCAAACGCCGATGCAATCTCTGCATCCGATCGACACCAAGTGTTGTCAGGTCGCATAATGGGATCCGCCTGAGTGGCTGCCGCTTGACACAACGCGTTGCCTTCCAGTGACAAACAGCAGTTTTCGCAGCTCGTACGCAGCCCGCCTAAAGTCCCTTAGATCCAACGGATTGCGTGAGCGCATATATTGACGACGCAGTGCTCTCTTGTGTCTTACCAGATCCAAAATCTCTGGTTTTAAAAGAGGCTGGGCTGGACTGGGAGGCGAACAAGGTAGTTGGCCAAGCATGGAGTATTCCGCTGCCACGTTAATATTACGCAGGAATAACTCCGCTGCGTCGTCAATATCAGCCGGTGAACTCAGCTCCATGTTCAAATTGACAAGCTGCTCCAACCTCTGCCGGAATCGGGTGATATTTGCCTTGCGTGGCAGAAGGCGTGTCTTGAGAGTATTCAGAGCTGCAGCCACTCTGTACTCCACGATCAAGGGGATGTGATCGGAGTTTAGCTCAATTCGCTCGGATATACCAAGACAGTCAGACCGGATCCCAGCGTACACAGCAAAGTCAATTGCTGTTGGCCTGTGGTTGCCGTACGAATAGTGCGTTGCACCTCCCGTGGCAAGTACTTGGAGGTTGGAGTCTCTCACGCAATCCGCAAGCGCGATCCCACGGCGAGTGTCCAACGCTGCACCCCAGAGATGGTGTTGAGCATTCCAGTCTCCAGCAATCAGGAACTTTGGGCCAAGCTCTTCGAAGAGACATTTATAGTCTTCTATTTCCCACACAAAACGTGGTGGACAATAGACAGCCGCTAGGACTACTTCGCCTTGATCACTAGAGACTTTAACGACAGCACATTGTGCGCATGGCCAACTTAATGAAGTCAGCGCATGGTATTGCAGTGAAGATTTTATGATCACTGCTGCTCCGCCACGCATGCGATCCGAAGGATGATTGGCAAGGTGTATATCGTAGCCTGGAAGTCTGTAGTGCGATCTGGAGCAGTAGTGAGTCTCGCAGACCAGCATTACATCTATTTGATGGCGTTGAATAAATAACTCCAACTCATTGGCGTTATTTGCGAAGGCCATTGGCGTTCCACACGCCAATGCGCAACCCTATTTGGCTCATCTGTTTGCAAGTGAAACGTGCAACAGGCTCATCATGGCCGTAGGTGTCTCCAGTCAACTTGTCGAATTTCGACATCAGACTGTCAAACAGGAGCTGCGGATGAGGCTGCTGCACTAGCTGAAATTGTTGCTGGGGGGGCTGCTGATGATGCTGGCGCAGTGGCTGCTGGTGTTGGTTTTGATGTCGTGGTTGTTGCCGTTCTTGTTGTATGAGCTGTTGCTGTTGGTGTTGCTGCTGCTGCTGGCGTAGCTGCTGCTGGTGTTGCTGTGAGTGATTATGTTGTTTCTGTGTGCGCTTACGAAGCCTAAGCATCTGGCGAACTTTGTATCGTTGTGTTTTCTTTTTGTGCTGTTGCTTCGGAACCTGCGGTGCAACTTGCTGACCCGATGGGAGTTGTTGTTGCTGCTGCTGCGGTTGCTGGCGGGGCTGCTGTTGAGGTTGTTGATAAGGACGAATCTGCTGCTGACGGTGCTGCTGTTGCTGTTGCCCAAGTTGCTGCAGAGCCTGAGCAACCTGAGGAGCCGTTTGAAGTCTGGCAGCATCAGCATAAGAGAAATTTTCCCTGCGAATGGATGCGGGCTCTTGGGCGTGAGGTCTTCAGCCGGTCCTCGTGACTGAGCCACGAGCGTCCGCTCCTTGGCAACGCTCTGATAAGCAAGGCATCCCTTCCAGCTTGCTGGATGGTTACCACCGCAGTTGGCACATTTCCGGGTCAGCGTCCAAAGGTTTTTCGCATACCCGACTTGCATGTGCTGAGCCACACTTCGCCGCAGCGATGCTGCTTTTGGCAGTACTTCATGTATGACCGAATTCTGGCAACGGTGGCACTGGGGGATGTCCATATGGCGGTCAGGGCATTCGACTGAAATGCGCACCTGAGAGATGGAGCGAAGATTGTAAACCTCTTTGTTATTTGCAGCCGGCTCCAACTCCAAATAACACAGATTCAGCTCCTTTTTAGTAACTCGACTTGTGATGGTTTGGACACCACGCACCGCGTGCCCAAGTCTGGCCAGCTCATCTCTGATGCGATCAATTTTCTGCAAGGATGGATGCAGTCCCCTGATCACCACGCGGAAACCTCTATCTTCTTTCAATTGGTATGAATGAAACGGGATTCGCTTATCCGTGAACAATCTCTGAATTGCCCTGTAGGCGTCAATACCATTTGGCATTACCCTGACTGTACCACCACCACCTAATTTGAGCATAAAGCTGTCAGGCGGCGTAACAGCATTTAGTGCTTTCAGCAGTCCAACAACGTTGGTGATACCCTCAGCAATGAGTGGGGGAGGTTTAGATGTTCTTGTTGGCCGAACTTCAACAGAGTCAACATTTGGTGCGTTTGATAGGGAACAATCGCGTATCTCAGCGGCAGTGCTTAGATTGGGGTCCTCATCGTGAGTAACTTCATTACTAGTAGACGCAGTCAGCGGGACCATCTCTTCCATGTCGACCGACTCGACATCTGCGTCAGAATCTGACAGCAGATCCTCAAGCGCATGTGGCGGTGCACGAGCTCCAGCAGAAGAAGGCGGCACTGCATCCAAGTCAATTTCATCTTCAACTATCGCAATTTTCCTTTTTTTGTTGGCGTTGTTGCAGTTGTTGGCATTGTTAGTGTTTTTAATGTTTTTGTGGACATTGTTGTTGTTGTTGACGGTGTTCTTGATGATGTAGTTGTTGTAGCTCTTGGAATTGTTAGTATTTACGTTATTTGCGTTGTTGTATTGTTGCTGTTACCGCTCGCCAGGCGAGACCGCAGATTATAGCGGAGTTCGCTGGTCTGTAAGGCAACAGAAGGCGAGCACCAAGGAACAGCAGTATCTGGCGCATCACCGTCAGTGGCGGTATGGGAGATGTCGCTCATATTGACTGAATATGCGGCCACCCAGCACACGCACTCTAGCAGAGTGGAGGCGGCATACGCACAAATCACACTGATTGAAGGGATGCGACGCGAAAGTCGATTGTTTAAGTACAACACAAAAGAAAATAAATGAAAAACTAAATACAAGTAAAATTCTCGTTTTTCTGATTTAATATATTTTTTTTTCTCGCTAAGAAAATTATAGTGTGACCGTCCGCTGCGAAGGCTAAAATCTTGGAGTTGAAATTGTTGACGTTGATATTGGTGTTATTTTTGGTGTTTGTGTTGTATTGTGTTGTGTTGGTTGTTAGTGTTGTTGTTGGCATTGTTGGTGTTTTTAATATTTTTGTGAACATTGTTTTGGTTGTTGACGGTGTTCTTGTTGATGCAATTGTTGTAGCTCTTGGAATTGTTAGTATTTGCGTTATTGGCGTTGTTGTTATTGTTGCTGTTACCGCTCGCCAGGCGAGACCGCAGATTATAGCGGAGTTTGCTGGTCTGCAAGGCAACAGAAGGCTAGCACCAAGGAACAGCAGTATTTGGCGCATCGCCGTCAGTGGCGATATGGGAAATGTCGCTCATATTGGTTGAATATGCGGCCACCAAGCACACGCAGTCTAGCAGAGTGGTGGCGGCATACGCACTAAATCACATTGATTGAAGGGATGCGACGCGAAAATCGATTGTTTGAGTACAACACAAAAAATAAATGACAAACTAAATAAAAAATAAAATTCTTCTCTTTTTTCTCGCTATGAAAAGTATCGTGTGATCGTACGCTGCGAAAGCTAAAAGCCTTTTTTGACTTATGATAATTTCACAATAATTTGAAATAAAATGATTTTTTTGGCACTGACTTCATATCTAGGTTTGTATTGCTTAAAATATTTAAATAAAAGATTTTTTTATTTACATTATATATGATTTATTTATAAATAAAATGCTTCCCCATGCGAAAATTTGTTTATTCTTATTGAAATAGTTTAATTTTAAGATACATGTACATTATGAAAGTATATTATTTAGTATTATCCATTTTGCTTAACCTCTTTCTTAGGTTAGTGTATTGAAATATAAGACGATCTAGTTTTCTTTTATATGATACCAAGCAGTGACAAGCACATGTATCAACTCCATCTCTGGCGTTCCCCGAAGACCATGAGCACACTGTCAAGTGCTTTCCATATTTTGATTTAATAAGACGATAGTTTTCATACTCCAAGAAAACTACTCGGTATTCCTCCAACAATTTAGAATGTTCAGGGAAAATTACATCCTCAAACTCCTTGAGGAAATCATCAATTTTCCTTACATTGTTTTAAATCCAAATTCGAAATAAGACCCATTCTGTTGTGTATTCTCCAAAAGCAGAAATGCAACTGAAGAATTGATTTTAGTTTTATTTACAAAGTGCCTATACTTGTGTAGCTTTCTTTTGTAATACTTGTCCATACCGGCTTACATCTTTTTTTATTTCTTTTCCCATCTTTCTTGAAATTTCAAAGCATAAGCGAGTTAAATCAATTTCTGCTTCATGCCCATAAGACGCATCTAAATCTAAAAGTTGTACATCATATTTCCCCAATTTTGAACATTTGGGAATAATATAATTATTATATATATTACAAATTTGATTTTTAAGCAGTGTGTTCCAACATAAGAATGATGTGAAAAATATCCCTAATCTTATGAAGGCTCTCCATGATTCACTATCAAATTCAATTTTATTTCCATATTGATTTAAAATTAATATGCATTGCTTATCGGATTTTCTAATCTTAAAATGACACTTTATACTCTCAATCTTCGGATTATCAACTAATGCATCAGGCATCAAGAACTCAAACTGTTCAAGCCTTAGCTGGATATATTCCTTAAACGTCAGTAATTGAATCCATTCCTCTTTTCCAAATCCAATGAAATTACGTTTATGCTGCTGCATCCAAACCAAGGTGTAAATCGTCTCGTTGTTGAAAAGCCACACTTTAATTTTAGTTGTAGATTAACAAAATACTCGAAACCAAAAATGATTTCGTGATCTTGAAGTTTTCTTGAATTTCTAGATTTTCTTAGCTGAAGTGTGTCCATATCGATTGAAAAGTTGTCTCAAACTAACTTGGGAATTGAATTGTGAACGCTATTTAATGTGAAGAGTCTTGCTCATGCTTCTCAGTACATTATACACATTAGATGCAAAATGATTTAGATAGATAGAAGCTCGTGTGTTCTTCTTGACTTTCAGTACATATTTGGAAAAGAGAGACAAATTTTTCCAAAAGAATTGGCCTTCATGCAAGCCGGATCAATTATACAGAATTTCTTTCACTTCAAGCCTCCCTATTATATGAAAGAGTTGGATGAGATAAGAAGAAAAATCATAAAAATAATCTCAAATAGTATGTCGATGTATTGAATTAGTGTGATGGTGACATTTCTTATTTAATTCTTGGTTATATATTAAATCCATTAAATAGTTTCGCTGCAGTTATTGTGCGAGGTGAGGCTAACAATCAGTTTTTATGTAAATATTTAACTACAAAAATAATTGACTTAGAACTAGATCAAAGTTTAAGACACTTTCAAAACATTTTCACAAATTGTAGAATACATAAGAAAATAACAAACCAATGTGCTCTAAACAATTTATTTAAACTCTTTGTAATCTTAGAAAACTCTAATTTTGAAATTGTAACTAATTGAGCAAATATGTTCCTAAATATAAACGAACTAAAAACTCTATAAGTTGTAAATATTGAAATTTGCTTTATTCAATTTAGTCAATGGGTCTTACATCACACATAAATTACAGGTTATAATAAAATCTATTAGAACTCGTTCGTTTCTTAACGCACATACACTTGCATGTGCATAAGCAGACAATAGTTATAGTGATATAACTCATAGGACACCTCCACACCTGAATATTTTTTATATAAACTGTTGTTAAGTAGGTACTTCGCATGTAGCCAGAGAGTGAAACACGCGAATTCTCACTCACAAGAGTACTAGGGGCAATCCTTAAGGAACAAGCAAATCGCTAGTCCTGGTGAGCATCAGGAGTGCTGTACGGAATCTCTGGCGGACAGACTGAGATCCTGGGCTTGCATAGCTGGCGTGCTGAGTGCCTGGGGCGGATTCTGGCGCACAAAAGCTCGAATCAAACCTGATCGAAGACAACGATGTGTGGCGAGACGACACGGTACACGTAGAATTAAGCGATCAGAAATTAATTTCGCCCAGCTGGACCATCCCGTCAATCAGCACAAGAACACGGGCTTCAGACGCCAATCAGACTCTATCGGGGGTTGCGTCCACACCACAGCCATAAAGAAGAGTGTCCATAAAGGCAGAGCCAGACCTGCCCCGAGGACAGGGCAACATACAAACACATATAGGCAACCCAGCGAGCAGAATATTTTGCGGCAAGGAGGGATACTTTGCAATTGAGTGTACGAATGCTATGCTGGAATATTGCTGACTAACAGGATGTATCGGAGTTCGTACTTCAGTATGTTGTCCGTCGGAACGGACACCGGCATCCGCCGACGCTCAGGACGACGGAACGCAGCTGACAGCGGTCGTAGAGGTCGGCAACTGTCGGTATAAGGCTACAATTGAGACAGGGGCCACGTGTAGCTTCGTTTGCGAGAAACTAGCTCATGGACTGATCAACGTAGGCCGACGAAGCGCAACCGAACGTCGCGTCCAGATGGCAGTTGGCCGAAACAGCGGAGTCCGACAACAGGTCGAGGTGAACATCAGACTAGGGCTGAGGAACATGGATATTGCCCTACTGACACTCACAGGAGATGTTTCGGGAGCCACAACAGTCGAAACACCAATACACCCGGATGCAGAAAATTATACATTTTTGCGAAGATAATTGGCGGCATTTTGGGGATAGAAACAGGAACATCGCCTATAACTGAGCATCGTACTGTCATGAGTGACTCTCGGCAGATTAAACAGCGGTACTTCCCTAAAAATCCCAAAATGCAAGCTCTCGGCAACAACAACAACAAGAAACAGGTGGACGAACTGTAGGCCAAAGGATGCATCGAGCCCTCCGAAGCCCCGCTCAGTAAAGGACTGTACCAATGGTAAGTAATGCCATTAAGATTCCATTCGGCGCCAGCCACGTATCAGAGGGACCCTTGTTTGCGTGATTAGGATCCAAAATGATGCATTCGTTTGCATATTTGGATGATATTATCGTAATTGCGAAAGCCTTGAAGTGGCATCATGGTACAGGCGGTTTGTGCCAGATTTTGCCACCACAGTACACCCACTACACACGCAAGAAGCTTTCGAAAACACAATCCCCTGTGCTAGCACGCCCAGACTTCTCAATTCCATTTTGCTTGCAGACGGATACTAGCAATTATGGATTGGGAACGATACTGACTCCAAGACTCAGAGGAGGGCGAACGGGTCATATAGTGTGCAAGCAGATATTTAAATGGTGCGGAGCGTAATCTGGGGCAGATGAAGGCTAAGGCCGTGCTTGAAGTGGCTGAACTCTATCGAAAGCCCATCAGGCGCTGCTCGCCAGATGGGCACTGGAACTAGCGAAATGGTTTGTCTTTGGCGTCAAATACAGAAAGGGAAACCTTAATGTTGTTGCAGATGCCCTATCGCGACAACCCTGAAGAATGCGATGCATTCAGAGTCTCGACTATCGGTCGAGGCATGAGTGGACCGGGCAAACAAGAGCTGTAACTGGAACCAAAAGATGCGGTCTGACATAGGAGAGTTCCCAGACTATAGTGAAGAATCCGGCAATCTCTATAGACACATCCCGCATAGAGCTGGAATGAAACGCCAATCAATATTGTCAGCCAGGCAGAATTGATAAACAGCAGTAGCATGAGCATCGCTCAACAGCAGATTTTTCAACTCCTTCAAATTGTTTTTCCACGAAATTTGTGGCTTGCCACGCGTAGAGATGCATCTCCTCAGAGAGCCAAGAAATGATGATGTGATAACTAACGGTGAAGAATTAAATTTGTCCGCAGTTTGCGAGACAAGTGCTCGCCACTCATCAACAACGAGCACCGACTGATCAGCACAGCGGTCGGTAATGTGATGCTAGCGGTGTTCACTCGCCACGTCCCACAATCCGCAAAAGTGTGGAGAGCGGAGGTGGATGAAGCGCCAGCCGAAGGCTTGGTGTGACGGTTAGTGGTGGCTTCCACCAACTCGGCATCATCCATTTCAATGGCTCTGCGGCGCTGCTGCTCCTTCTGCAGTTGGATTCGCTGAATGTAGCTCTTCATATGCAACATGCTTGTCTGCTCATTGTTTAATTTCTCATGCTTCTCATCGTCCATGGACTCGAGTGCTTGATAGCGATAGATATCATTCTGTGGCCCGATTCCTGGGCCTCAATGAGATGCCATCCGCCTTGAGCAGTTCGCCAGAACCGATCCTGTCCAAAGCAGGCGGCCCTTAACTGATTGGTGAGCTCCAATCACTAGAACAGGGCTCTATGACGGCCAGTTCTAACATACGATCTATTTCAAAGAAGTAAAGACGTTTTTCAACTGCTGGTCTAACTGGCTAAAAGCGGTGTTTTACCGTTCGTGCTTCTCCAACGTCGATGCGATTTTGGATCAGACTAGCAGGGCTTAATCCTTCTTGACAATTTGGGAAACGGGTTTTCACTGCTTCTAGCTGTTGTAACTGTGCATTAGTCAAAGGATATGAGTTTGATTCTTCTTCATTGATCTGAGGGATATTCTCTGGCTGCTTAGAGGGCAATTCCATAACGCTAATCACATTACGAGCTAGTGCAAGACATTTCCAAAAATCGGTCCCTAATATGACTCTTTGTTTGATGGAGGAATTACAAGCAGCTGCATTAGTTTTGTCATTTTCTTATAAAACATTGGAACGGTAATAACCCAATAACCTCGTGAGCCTTCCCATCAGCTGTGTTTATATAAGATTTCAGGGATTTAAATTCGGCTAAATCAGTAAATTTTTCCTCAGCTAGTGAAGACCCAATGCAACTTGTATTCGCACCGGTTTCTAGCAGACCAAATTCTATAAATTCTAGAAACGACACTTCCGCATAGCATCGCGAATCGTTTCGGTTATTGAAAATAGTGGATACTAAACTTACTTAACTTAATACGCTTAAATGCAATTTATTTCTTGAAATTGAAGGACTCTTTTCATCGAAAATTCTATATCTAATTTCTAAATCATTTCTTAGCCGCTCATAATAAGGGCAAAAACGTAAAAAGTCCTCCGGGATATTTTGCGCATCCGGGGATCTCTTTAAAATTGTTATAGCAGGTGAGAAAACAGCGGACTGCAAAATGACAGAGCTTGTATAATCAGTTTCTATTTGGATAGGGGCATCCTGTTGTTTGTGGATGCGCCCTTCTGTCAGTTTTCCGACGCTGAATACAGATTTTGCATTGTGGCTTATACACGTTTAGAGCACCACAACCATAGCAACATATGTGGCGCAGGGCAAGACAATTGTCCCATACGTGTCCTCTTCATATCAAATCATCAAACCATCATTGAATGCTGAATAGCAGCGATCTCTTCTTCTCCACTAAAATTACAATTCGACTTAGCTGCCTTCTCAAGTTCTACCGCGGCATAAACTTGTCGGCGTTGCAATTAGCGGTTTCGTCCTAGAAACTCCCTCGCTGCGATGGTTCAGCTCACTTACTAAATTTTCGTGCATCTGCACTAATCTTCGCAACTGACCGGCAACAAATTATTTTTAAGAATTTAATAAACTCCTCTTCTTCGATGAGAACAGATGATTTATCTATTGTGAAACCACATCCTCATAAAAGTTTTCAAAGTTTCCCCTTGTTTTTGTTTAATGTGAACTATAATCTCAATATTGTTGGCGTAATGCTAGAGAAAGTCACGAAAACAGATGCTATGTAACAGAAGATTGGAGTAACTAGCGGCGACGCCTGCTAGAAAACCGAAAATGTGGCGAATGCGAGAGTCGACGAATATTAATTTCGGCCAGCTGAGCATCCCGTCAATCAGCACAAGAACACGGGCTCCAGACGCCAATCAGACTCTATGCCACAAAGAAGAGTGTCCATAAACGGGCAGACGGCAACGATTATATCCCAGGAATACTCAAAAGTAGCGAAACAAGTCCGCGAATGGAATTTTCTTTTCGACGGCACCACTAAGCCTTTGGAATTCCTGGAACAAGTCGAATGGTCGGCAGATACTTATGGACCGAACCAGAATTTAATTCAGGGAACGGCTCTTAAGTAGCACATAGCCAACAACCAGCACTGGACGAGATGGGTAGCATTCGTCCAAAGCTTTCAGGAGTATTTCCTTCCAAGAGACTACTTCGAAAACTTGAAGGACGAAGTGACCCGAAGACGGCAGGCAATGCACGAACCGTTTAAAGTGTACATGGTGGAAGTGCAGACGCTCATGCGGCCAATGCAGTATTCGGCGGAAAGAGAACTAAATAAAATGTAGAACAACAGCCTCTCGGATCTACGAGCTTACGCCAGGCCATATCAATTCAACAATTTGGCAGAATTGATGAATTTGGCCGAAGCGTTCGAGGAGCTCGAAGCGGATCGGGAGAAGATGAAACGACAGAGCCGCATGGAACAACCGAGACATATGGAATCACCACGACGACGCATGGAGCCCCCACAGAAGCGTCAGGAAGCTCCACAACACAGCCACAGGGAATCAACACAGCCACAGGGAATCCGACCACTATTTATGGCAATGACGGACAACCAGAAAACACACAACCAAGCGTATCAGCAGCAGACCGAAGTCGACACG
>JAWNMP010000180.1:0-46418 GCA_035043875.1 Drosophila paucipuncta
ACCCACTAGCACAGACTCCAGCAACAATATATTACAAAAAAAAAAAAACGAGAGAAAAATTGTGTATAAAATAAGTGCTTAAAGAAGAAAGCTAAAAACGTTAATTACGTATCATAAGAAAATCTACAAAAAAATATTAGCAATAATAAGAAAAATTAAATATCTATAATGCCATAAAAAAATGAAATGCCAAAAAAAAATATATAATAACGTAAAATACCAAAAGGCCAAAATTAAAATCAACATCATTAAAACTATCGATTAGAAAAAATTGTAAAATATATCAAGCAAGAAAGTTCGAATTTTTTTTTTATCAGAAATAAGCGCAGATCTTCCAACTCAAAGCGATAAAAGTGACGCGCTGTGTATTTTTGTATAAGTGCAATACTAATAAAATCCCATAGTAAAGTCATAAAACCACAAAAAAAAAATATACCAAATAACCACCCCCTTATTAATGTTTTTTTTGTGTGATTGAATAATTAATTAAGTTTCAGTGGGAAAAAATCTACATCTATATAAAACTACGACTACAAAAAAATCACCCAATCGTTGGAAGGCCTTTCATCGGATCGGAGAAAACGTAAGCCAAAAAATCAACTTTCCCTGAAATTTGGTAAAATTCGGTGCCAATAAACGTACTTTCGTACTGAATCTAGCTATCAATTAAAAAAAAAAAAAAGCTAATTTGAGAGGCACCCGCATTTTTCCAAAAGATTTTTTATTCGAGCAAGCAAAACAAGCAATTAATAAGAATCCCTAAGCCATAACAAACAAATAACCACCCAAAAAGAAAAACCAAAACCTAATCCGCACTAATAATTAAAAACCTGATTCGTATACATACACACATCAGCATGAGCTTTTATCCGCTTTAGGCTGCAGCTTATCTCAGGCTAAGCATGAAGCTTTCGCCTAGGAGAGCTTTCGGCTTAGAATATAGCTTTGGAGCTTTGGAAGCTTAAAGACGGTGGCGCATGAGCAATAGGTGGCGCAATTCAACAGTTTTTTTTTCTTAATTAGATTGCATACTTATAGGTGCCAACAAATTATATGCACACTTGGCACTCAAGAAAAAAAAATAGAAAACCACGTAAAGTCAAACATAGCAAAACTTCACATTACCAAAAATTATAACAGAAAAATAAGCCAAAATAATTCCTATTTTAATGGCACAATAAAACAAAATTTAACTAGTAATAGAACAAGTTTAATTATAATTTTAAAAAAAATATAATAATAAAATAAGATTATTTGCCCTCTGCAACGTACCATTGAATATTCTCTTATATATTTTTAATTTTGTACTTCAACCATTGTATTCACTTAAGCTTAATTTTTGTTATAAAATGAAAAAAATATGTATAAATATATTTTTAAAAAACTAGACCGAATATTGTAAAAGCAGGAAAAATAATATCACAATTATAAAAAAAAGAAGAAAAAAACTATATATATACCTTTACATATCCATATTAACTTTTAAGCTACTCATTTGTGTTAACTTTAAGTAGGGTAAGATTAGCAACTGCTCCACAAAATGAATAATGAGAGCAAATAAAAATTCAGAATGTATTCAGTAAAACCAATGATGGAGTAATTGTCGAGTATATGGGGCCAACCGGAATGATATAATGAGATAGAAACATTTTTTTGTGAATCTCACAACTCGCCTTTGGAGATTCATGGTTGGGTGGGTAAAGACTGCGAGGATCGAATGCCATCTGAGATCCCGCTACATTTATTTAGATAGTCCAGCATATATTAGAACATTCACCTTTAATAGTAGTATTTCGTCCGATCTTTGTTTATATTTTTTTTCATTTCGAAGTCTAGCACTTCCTATTTAGTACAGCAGGGACTCTACAATAATTTAAGCATTATGTAATAGAGCCACAGGTCACAGCAACCCATCCCATTCCTCCCGAAAGAGCTAGGGTATCAAGGGTCCCGACCTCAGCTGTGATCCTGTAGCTCCGTAGTAGGTTGTATTGGGTTTTTGTTATATCCCCTATTGAAGCCAGTTCGGTGAAATATCCGCTCCGAAGTGGTTAATAATAAACAAACGTTACATAAGTTTTGGCGCCCAACGTGGGGCTCTGCTGATGTCGATAGTTTGATCACATAGTGGTTTTGAAGATGAATCCCAAAAAAAAAAAAAAAAAAAGAAAGAAAGAAGGAAATCTTAAAAACAATGGCAAGATGAATACTGAGTTCGCATGCAAAAAATGCATTAGTATTAATTAGTAAATAAAAGCCTTCACAGTGACAAGTGTTGAATTAGCAGCTTCACATCCCCAAATTGTGAGCAGTGAAGTTATTCTACTTTCAGTGACACCCAAGGAAGTGGATGGTTTATGAGTGAGTAACCAATTAATGGTTCGTTTGCACCACTATTCCAGCGCTCACAGTTTAAGCTCAGTAGAATTTTCGGTTATTTTTTTGATTGATTAGGCCAGCTGCTGGTAATACGTCGAATACTGTGGCACTGTTCGGAATCTTGCATATTTAGCTAAGATTGAATACCCTGCCGAATAAGGTGCAACAGAAATTTCGATGTACAGTTAGTAGCGGTTCTAATGGATTGATTCGGTAATCACATGCGTTAAAGGGTAAAGATTGGAAGATTGTATTTTTGTTGTTGATTTGACAATACCGCTTAACTTTCTCTGGAACAAGTATCTCATTACCGAGAAGAGGAAGCGGATATAAATTGCTCACGGTCTGCATTATCGATCTATCGATAAATTACAATAGATCCCAAAATTATTTTAATTACATTTCTATATTTGCTGGCTATCTAAGCATAAAAGGGTGTGTCTATATATATACGTATATGAACATACTCCCATGCCAAGTCCAGCTCAGTCGATACTGTAGAAAAGAAATGCAATATTTGTCGTCAAGTTTCTGACAAAATACCCAATCCTGTTATATTACCAATTGTAAGCATATTTTTCATAAAAATTGCTAGAGAATTGTTACAAACCAACAACAGTTGTCCGGATTGCGCCAAGGAAACCGAAGCCCAAAATATTAAAGTGGTTATAGGAAACTGCTCGCCTCGGTTGAAGCAAGTAGAACAATTAGTCGCAGGTCAAGTACTCGGGTAGTGACCCGAATTTAGCAAAATCAATGATGGATGTATCTACTCATAAAACGGTATCAGATCCCGAGTAAGTGAAGGGACTGAAGCGCCATTATTAGAGCTCGAGGGTAGCAACGGTACAAATCCAGTAGAGCCACCTACAAGGCGTTATCAAACCCGAAGAGGACGCACAGCTCGTTCAGCTAACACTCGTCGGGAAGAACCAGTAGCCGTGGATTATTCCATTACAATAGCAAATACATGTTGACACCTACAGATTAATGTCATCCTTAAGTGTGAGCCCTCGTTATCCTACGCATGTTCCAACATCACCGTTAGCCCAAAACTCGATAGCCGGTCGCACCTCGGTACACCCAAGTAAGGTGGTTGAGATAATGCAGAAATGGAATCTACATTTCGATGGTTCGGTATGTGGATTGAGTGTAGATGAATTCATGTATCTCGTGAAAGTGCTCACCGATGAGACTTTGGATGGAGATATAAATGCGGTATGCAAACACATACATGTCCTTTCAAGGAAGAGCACGAGATTGGTATTGGCGATATCGAACAAGTGAATCGTATGACCTGGGCAGACTTTTCTCTAGCCTTACGCCAACAATATCGAGATTATAGGTCAGAGCTTAGCAGCAAGGAACAAGCGGAAACTTTTGAAAACTTTTATGAGGATGTGGTTTCACTCATAGATAAATCATCTGTTCGAATCGAAGAAGAGGAGTTGATTGAAATCTTAAAAATAATTTGTTGCAGAAGCACGTCACAAGTAGTTATATCAACAAGTACATTCTGTATGTCAGTTGCGAAGATTAGTGCAGATGCACGAAAATCTAATAAATGAGCTGAACAATCGCAGCGAAGGAGTTTCCGGGACGAAGCCGCCATGCAGCGCCGACAAGTTTATGCGGTGGAAGAACTTGAGATGGAAGCTGAGCCGAATTGCGAGGTTAAGGGAGAAGAAGAGATCGCTGCTATTCATCATGCAAATATTATTTGTTGGAATTGTGATGTGAAGGGACACGTCTGGGAGAATTGCCTTGCCCAGCGCCGCACATTTTGCTATTGTTGTGGTGCTCTAAACGTGTATAAGCCACAATGCAAAAGTATGTATTCAGCGTCGGTCGGGAAACCGACAGACGGGTGCATCCACCAACAACAGGATGCCCCTATCCAAATAGAAACAGATTATACCAGCCCTGTCCTTTGTAGTCCCGCTGTTTCCTCACCTGTCCTATCCACTATTTTCAACAACCGAAACGATTCGCGTTGCTATGCGGAAGTGTCGTTTCTCACGAATTTAAAGAATTTGGTCTGCTAGACACCGGTGCAAATGTAAGTTGCATTGGGTCTTCACTGGCTAAGGAAAAATTTACTGATCTACCCGAATTTAAGTCCCTGAAATCTTATATAAACACAGCTGATGGGAAAGCTCACGAGGTTCTTGGGGTTATTACCGTTTCAATGTCTTATAAGAAGATGACAAAACAAATGCAGCTGTATATAATTCCCTCAATCAAACAAAGAGTCATATTAGGGATAGACTTTTGGAAAATTTTTGCACTAGCTCCTAACGTGATTAGCGTCATGGAATTTCCCTATAAGCAGTCAGAGAAAACCCCTCAGCTCAATGAAGAAGAATCAGACTCATATCCTTTGACAAATGTACAGTTACAACAGCTAGAAGTAGTGAAAACCCTTTTCCCAAATTGTCAGAAAGGTTTAGGCCGCACTAGTCTGATCCAATATCGCATCGACGTTGGAGCAGCACGACCGGTAAAACAGCGCTTTTACCCAGTTAGCCCAGCAGTTGAAAAACTGCTTTATTCTGAAATAGATCGTATGTTAGAGCTGGACGTCATAGAGCCCTGTTCTAGTGCTTGGAGCTCACCTATGCGTTTAGTTATAAAACCTAATAAAATCCGTCTTTGCTTAGATGCACGGAAGCTCAATGAGGCCACAAAAGAAAGATGCCTGTCCGTTGCCGCGTATCGAAGGAATTTTTTCACGAATGCCTAAGCCCAATATAATTTCAAAATTAGATCTAAAGGATGCATATTGGCAAATAGAGTTAGAAAAGATTCCAGGCCATTGACAGCGTTCACTATTCCAGGTAGACCAATGTACCAATTTAAGGTCATACCATTCGGCCTGTGCAACGCGCCTTCCAATGAGGATGAGATTATACCCCCGATCTTCGACATTGCGTCTTTGGATACCTAGACGATGTATGCATAATCTCCGAAACTTTTCAGAACACTCTGGCAGTATTGGTTCGACTAGCCGAACAATTTCGTAAAGCTAACTTGACTTTAAATATTGAGAAAAGCTATTTTTGTGTAAACAGAGTGAATTATTTAGGATATGTAATCGGTAGTGATGGTATCTGTACCGATTCCGCAAAAATTGAGTATATTAGAAATTGGCCACCACCCAAAAACCTCAAACAAGTTCGAGGATTCCTCGGCATGTGTGGATGGTATCGTCGTTTTATTTCGAACTATGCTGAATTAACGGGTCCTATTACCGATGTATTATCTATTAAAAAAGTTTGTTTGGCCCGCAGAGGCTCAAGAGGCGATGGAAAAACTTAAAATGGTACTCACTTCTGCACCGGCTTTACAAACCCCGATTTTACCAAAAAATTGTATCTTCATTGCGATGTAGTAACTACGGGATAGGAGCTGTCCTTGTCCAGTTATCGCCGGAAAATGAAGAAATGCCCCTTACGTTTATGTCAAAAAAATTAAGTCGTGCTCAAAGAAATTATAGTGTAACAGAGCGAGAATGCTTAGCTGTTATATTGGCTATTGAAAAGTTTAGATGTTACTTGGAGTTTCAAGAATTCGAAGTAATAACGGACCACTCAAGTCTATTGTGGCTGATGCGACAACAAAACGCATCCGGGAGACTTGCGCGGTGGATTTTTCGACTGCAGGCTTACAAATTTAAAATTTCGCATAGAAAAGGAAAAGATCACATCGTGCCGGATGCATTATCAAGATTGTGTGACGGTGAATTGGCAGAGTTGGAAATAGGTCCAATAATAGATTTGGAATCAAATGCTTTATTTGATCGTGATTATCAAGCCTTAAAAGAGAAATTTACTCTTCAACAATCCAACTTTCCAGACGTTAAATTAGATAATCAGTTTATTTATATGAAAAGTGAACATGCTAGCGGAATCGACGCGCAAGATAAGAGTATATGGAAGTTATGGGTTCCAGCTCGATTGCGAAACCAGGTTTTGATGCAAGCTCACGACAACGTCACCTCATCTCACTGTGGAATGCAAAAGACCATAGAAAAGTTAAGAAGAAATCTTTACTGGCCTGGGTTGGCAAATGACGTACGTAATTATATTCGCAACTGTGACACTTGCAAAGAAACAAAAGCCCTAACTACGTCCTTCGGCCTCAATGCGCTTACAATCCCCACCTGCCGACCGTTCCAAAGACTATATGTTGATTTATTAGGTCCACGAAGTAAGAGCGGTCATGTCGGATTGTTAATTGTATTAGACCATTTTAGTAAATTTCATTGGCTTCATCCGTTAAAGAAATTCACATCGTTGGCTATTCAGGACTTTCTATTGAAACACGTGTTCCATTGCTTTGGAGTACCTGAAACTCTGGTTAGCGATAATGGTACGCAGTTCAAAGCCAATGATTTTAATGCGTTTTTAACAAAATTTGGAATCCGACATGTAGATACAGCACGCTATTCGCCCCAGAGCAACGCTGCAGAACGCGTGTGAATCGATCTCTGGTAGCCGCAATTCGTGCCTATCTTAAAACGGAACAAACAGAATGGGATGTAAATCTTTCGGCTATTTCGTGCGCATTACGTTCGTCATTGCATCAATCCTTAGGTTGCTCTCCATATAAAGCCCTGTTTGGGTTAGACATGATAACCCATGGCGGTGATTATCGGCTCCTAAAACAATTATCCCTGTTAGAAGAGCCCATAATACCATTACAACGCACTGACAACTTAGCCTTGCTGCGCAAAGATGTTCAACAGAACATTCGTCGAGCGTATGACCGTAATGTAGCGCAGTATAATTTGCGGTGTAAGCCTGTATCCTTTAAGGATGGTCAAGAAGTCTTTAGAAGGAAATTTGCCCTTAGCAAATTCTCACATGACTTCAACGCCAAATTAGGACCAAAATTTGAGGAAATGTCGAATCAAGAAAAAACTTGGCAATAGTTTTTATCTCTTAGAAGATTTACAAGGACGAGAAATAGGAACTTATCACGCCAAGATATTCGCATCTAATTCCCGCTAATCTTCCAGCTATCGTGTCATATTATCGTGTGTGTAATGGTCAGCACGCCACTTAAAAAAATAAAGTTGCAGCGCTAACCGTTTGCGACAAATTTGTCGCCTGCGCTGTAACGGACAAATAGTACGCAAAGCAGTGCATCTGAGCACGCAAAAAGCTGAGCTTACAAAAAAACTTTTACGCAAACGGAGCATGCTCAAGGTTAGCGATAGATCGCTTAAGGAAGCTTTCGAAACGCAGCCAACTTTGTTGTCCCCGCTTGCATCCGGCGGCTTGAGCGAGAGCATGCAGGTATAAAAGGGAGCTGATCACAGCTAAAGCCCTTCTCCTTTTTAAAAATTATTGCAACGTGCGGATGCAACTCAACGTCGATCGGCGGAAATTTATATAACACGTGGCGGCTGAACAAAAAAAAATATATATATATATAAAATAAATCAAATAGTGCCGAATTCTATTCCCACGAAACCACAAGAACACCAACCACTGTGCAAGAAAAGAACAAAAAACGAACCAACCAAATAATTATCACCGCCCCATATATAACTTGGGAACGTGCCACGTATCATCCCGTGCCCGGCCAGGACGGCCGCAGCCCAAAGCCCTCCAGAAGCGGAGAGGCACCGCCGCTGGACCCATTCCCGAAACCTCTGGAAGCCATCAAAGGCCCGTGGCCCCGATCCCTACTCCATGACGCGAGGAAGAGAGCCCCATTTTTTTCATCCCCTGGAGACGGAGACAGCTCATCAGCAGCAGCAGCCACACCGGCGAATTAATTAATTCATTAAATAAAACCCACCAACACAGACTCCAGCAACAATATATTACAAAAAAAAAAACGGAGAAAAATTGTGTATAAAATAAGTGCTTAAAGAAGAAAGTTAAAACCGTTATTATGTATCATAAGAAAATCTACAAAAAATATTACCAATAATAAGAAAAATTAAATATCCATAATGCCATAAAAAAAATTAAATGCCAAAAAAAAAAGAATATAATAACGTAAAAAATACGAAACAGGTCAAAATTAAAATAACATCAAAAACAATCATTTAGAAAAAATTGTAAAATATATCAAGCAAGAAGTTAATTTGTTATCATAAATAAGCCAGCCCAACTGAAAGCGATAAAAGTGACGCGCTGTGTATTTTTGTATAAGTGCAATACTAATAAAATCCCATAGTAAAGTCATAAAACCACAAAAAAAATATACCAAATAACCCGCCCCTTATTAATTTTTTTTTGTGATTGAAAATTAATTAAGTTTCAGTGGCAAAAATCTACATCTATATAAAACTACGACTACAAAAAATCACCCAATCGTTGGAAGGCCTTTCATCGGATCGGAGAAAACGTAAGTCAAGAATCAACTTTCCCTGAAATTTGGTAAAATTCGGTCCTAATAAACGTACCTTTGTACGGAATCTAGCTATCAATTAAAAGAAAAAAGCAAATTTGAAAGGCACCCGCATTTTTCAAAAGATTTTTTATTCGAGCAAGCAAAACAAGCAATTAATAAGAATCCCTAAGCCAATAACAAACAAATAACACCCAAAGAGAAAACCAAAACCTAATCCGCACTTAATAAGCTTAAAGACGGCTGATGTCGTATACATACGCATATGCGCATGAGCTTTTATCCGTTTAGGCTGCATGCTTACTCAGGTGCCACAAATTTCTGAACAGCTTTGGCCTTAGAATATAGATTGCATACTTATAGTGCAAACATTAAAACTTGGCACTCCAAAAATATAGACCACAAATCCATAGAGTTCCTTATCTTAATAATTGCATACATAAAAGTGCCAAATAATTATCATGACAATTGGCATAAGAAAAAAAAATATAACTAGTAAACTAAACATATGCAATCTTCAATTACCAAAAATATATAATCAAATAAATTATTTGTCTAATAATTGCATATTTAACCATGTGCTTCACATTAAAAGCTTAATTTTTGTTATTAAATGAAGAACAATATGTATAAATATATTTAAAAAAAAAATATAATCGAATATTGTAAAAGCAGGAAAAATAATATCACACTTATAAAAAAGAAAAGAAGAAACTATATATACCTTTACATATCCATATTAACTTTTAAGCTACTCATTTGTATTAACTTTAAGTAGGGTAAGATTAGCAACTGCTCCACAAAATGAATAATGAGAGCAAATAAAAATTCAGAATGTATTCAGTAAAACCAATGATGGAGTAATTGTCGAGTATATGGGGCCAACCGGAATGATATAATGAGATAGAAACATTTTTTTTTGGGAATCTCACAACTCGCCTTTGGAGATTCATGGTTGGGTGGGTAAAGACTGCGAGGATCCGAATGCCATTGAGATCCCGCTACATTTATTTAGATAGTCCAGCATATATTAGAACATTCACCTTTAATAGTAGTATTTCGTCCGATCTTTGTTTATATTTTTTTCATTTCGAAGTCTAGCACTTCCTATTTAGTACAGCAGGGACTCTTCAATAATTTAAACATTATGTAATAGAGCCACAGGTCACAGCAACCCATCCCATTCCTCCCGAAAGAGCTAGGGTATCAAAGGGTCCCGACCTCAGCTGTGATCCTGTAGCTCCTTAGTAGGTTGTATTGGGTTTTTGTTATATACCCTATTGAAGCCAGTTCGGTGAAATATCCGTTCCGAAGTGGTTAATAATAAGCAAACGTTACAGATGCATTATCAATTAATGATCGTAGCTGAGTACCGTTTGATAAACTAGCTGAAGGCAACTGGAAAATAGACGATATTGCCTCTGTAAATATCAATGCTGGCTTGTCATAACGAGACTTTCATTTTCTCGGGCCTAGCGTAGTTTTTCGATATTTGCACACAGGCGTCGGTAGCCTTCCAAGGAATGCGACAAATTTACAGATGTGTAATGAAATCGAAGAGAATTTGGCGCGGAGCCTAACTTCTTTTTGACGCGCCAAAAACGACGAAAAATATTGTTGTGTGCATGTGTGTAGATGAACTACAACAATATCGATCGCAGTTTCAGCTCTTACACAAACGAACGAAGAACGAATTTGATATAAATCCACTAAGGGCAGCGACTGAAGCGACGATTGCGAGCAGCGCGCTAGCCGTTTGCGCAGCAGCGAAATATGCAATAAGAGCAGCGACGTTGTCAACGAAGACGATCGAAAATTGAGCGGAAACTAACGGCGAACAACCTGGTCTAAGAACTTGTGGGATGGTTCGGATGGAGCTGAGCTGAGGCCACCAGGCGGGTCGCGGGTTGCGGATAGCGAACGGCCTCCCCTCGGGGAGGTTAGCTGCGAATAATACGAGATTCCTCGTAAATAAGCAGTTCCGGACAAACAGCGGGTGCGATAATGCTGATCGTACCGACAAGGCGCTTATGTTGACGCCTTCCAAAGTATAGCCTCACATTATCTGTATTGGAAGAGGCCATCGTCGACAAAATCATTGCGTCTGATGGAGATGTCGTGGTCTCATTCGCGGGCATTCACTTCCAGGTTGGATTCCTGGTAATTGAATGCTCCGATGAAGGTTTCAGCCGATTGGCTGAGGACCGCAACGCCGAGGCTACAATCATGGAAGTGCGTGCCCCTTGAGTGCAAGATGGGGTAGGACATACCGTCGCCCACTGCATCACGCTGTACTGTCCCAGGAGTGCAGATCGAACCCGTCGGAGGACCTCGCTGACGACGAAGAACTGGCAGATGTGACGCTCTGCCAGGAGGATATGGGGGACGATGACATCCCCATGTCCTCGCAGGAGCTGGAGCAGGAGCTGCAAGATGCCGCACGACGATTATGAGTGGTGACACCAGTCCGAGAGGGGCGAACAACGCTGATACAATAGACAAAATGGTCCTCTTGGTGACGGTCGATGAAACGATTTTTGGTTTGAAGTGAAAGAGCAGCATATAGGTGTGTTGATTCCAGCTGACACCAAGCGCGCTGGTCAATCCATTGTCACACGTCTTGAAATCCTTTTTAGCATGATTTGAATGCCACGTAGATAACGGAAATTGACCACAATGCAGAATTTCCGTGACTTGATCTTTGATTGTGCGAAAAGTTTCTATGTCCTCCCCTCTAGATAACAGGTCATCTACATAGAACTACGATTCAATGACTGCAGCACCGATTGGATACTTAGTTCGACACAGATCTGTCAAATAATGCAGGCTGCGTATGGCTAAGTATGGCGCAGAGGCTTTTCCATACGTAACCGTGTTGAGTTGATAAGTGCGAAGTAGTTCATCTGGGAGAGCTCGCCAGAGTATTGACTGGTATTGGCGATCATTTAAATCAACATTTACTTGCCTGTACATCATGGTTACATCAGCTGTTATGGCATAACGATGTAATCTGAAACGCAACAACAGCAAATATAAATCATCTTGGAGAGTCGGGCCGACAAGTAAATGATCATTGAGCGAAGTTTGATTGGACGTTCGACACGAGGCGTCGAAGACCACTCGAAGCTTTGTGGATTCGCTGCTGGGCTTCAAAACGCAATGGTGAGGTATGTAGTAGTGAGGTTCCGATAAGTTCGGTTCTGTGACTAGTGACATGTGTTCCAAGCGTTCATACTCCTCCATGAATCGACAATACTATAAGCGAAGCTCCGAAGATTGTGCCAAAAGACGTTCCAAGCTGAGAAATCTGCGGCATGCTATGTCGAATGAATGACCAAGTTGACTGGGATTGTTCTTAAACGGTAGCCTTACAACAATGCGACTACTATCATTTATAACAGTCGTTTTTACGTAGTGTTCCTCACAAGCTCGATGTTCTAGTTTCAACAGCACATGTGAAGTTTCAGTTGATTCAATTTCCCATAAGCGTTTAAGGTGATCGTCAATTCAAGTGGCGCCAAGCTTAAAGCTAGCAGCAAGCTCTCGAGAATGTTGCGGATGTAACTTTCCTGTCACTACCCATCCAAACAGCGTCTTTTGGAGCATGGACCCCGTTGTACCAAGTTTAACTTGGCCCACTGACAGAATGTCGAAGAATGCTTCTGTTCCTAAAAGCATGTCGATGTGTCGAGACTGGTAGAATTTCTCATCTGCCAGAACAATAGTTTCTGGCATTTTCCATGTTGAAATGTCGATATTGATGTCCGGCTGATAGGCTACATGCGAGACGCAAGACGACAAACGAGATTTTATTGATGTAGTTGTAAGAGAAGTGATGTCTGTACGTGCATGGCCAATACTGCTGATTTGCACATCGTGTTTCTCTCTTTTTAGACGAAGCTTCTGAGCGAACGAATCGGTGACGAAATTCGCCTGCGAACACGAGTCCAGTAGAGCACGGCCTAATCTGTAGGTGCCAGTTGAATCTCTGACCACGACCATAGCCGTTGCTAAAAGAACCTGCGATTGATAACGGTTTTTTGATTTGCGAATGGTTGTGTGCTACTGCTTCGGTGGCTGGGGAAGAGCTTGGTTGTGTTGTTGAACGTAGCTTGTTGTGTAGAAAAGTGTGGTGCGATCTCTGATAATGGCGACAGCGATTTGTTGAAGGGCAATCGGCCATTTGATGGCCCTTAGACAAACAATTAAGACACAGTTGGTGACATTTGACGACATCAAACCCTTGCAGCGCATCCAATGCTTTAAATGTCGATGTCAGAGCCAAAGGACGAAAGCGAACTAAGTAACGGTGATGCATTATCAATTAATGAGAGTACTGAGTAGCGTTTGATGAACTAGCTGAAGGCAACGGAAAATTGGACGATATTGTCTCTGTAAATATCAATGCTGGCTTGTCATAACGAGACTTTCATTTTCTCGGGCCTAGCGTAGTTTTTTGATATTTTGCACACGCGTCGGTAGCCTTCCAAGGAATACGACAAATTTACAGATGTGAATGAAATCGAAGAGAATTTGGCGCGGAGCTTGACTTCTTTTTGACGTGCCAAAAACGACGAAAAATATTGTTGTGTGCATGTGTGTAGATGAACTACAAAAATATCGATCGCAGTTTCAGCTCTTACACAAACGAACGAAGAACGAATTTGAGATAAACCACTAAAGGCAGCGACTGAAGCGACGATTGCGAGCAGCGCGCTAGCCGTTTTAGCAGCAGCGAAATATGCAATAGAGCAGCGACATTGTGAAGAAGACGATCGGAAATTGAGCGGAAACTAACGGCGAACAACCTGGTCTAAGAACGTGTGGGATGGTTCGGATGGAGCTGAGCTGAGGCCACCAAGCGGGTCGCGGGTTGCGGATAGCGAACGGCTTCCCCTCGGGGAGGTTAGCTGCGAATAATACGAGATTCCTCGTAAATAAGCAGTCCCGGACAAACAGCGGGTGCGATAATGTTGATCGTACCGACAAGGCGCTTGTGTTGCCGCCTTCCAAAGTATAGCCTCACATTATCTGTGTTTGGAAGAGGCCATCGTCGACGAAATCATTGCGTCTGATGGAGATGTCGTGGTCTCATTCGCGGGCATTCACTTCCAGGTTGGATTCCTGGTAATTGAATGCTCCAATGAGGCCTCAGCCGATTGGCTGAGGACCGCAACGCCGAGGCTACAATCATGGAAGGGCGTGCCCTTTGAGTAACCACAGCAAATATAAATCATCTTGGAGAGTCGGGCCGACAAGTAAATGATCATTGAGCGAAGTTTGATTGGACGTTCGACACGAGGCGTCGAAGACCACTCGAAGCTTTGTGGATTCGCTGCTGGGCTTCAAAACGCAATGGTGAGGTATGTAGTAGTGAGGTTCCGATAAGTTTGGTTCTGTGACCAGCGACATATGTTCCAAACGTTCATACTCCTCCATGAATTGACAATACTATAAGCGAAGTTCTGAAGATTGTGTCAAACGGCATTCCAAGCTGAGAAATCTGCGGCGTGCTATGTCGAATGAATGACCAAGTTGACTGGGATTGTTCATAAACGGCAGCCTTATAACAATGCGACCACTGTCATTTATAACAGTCGTTTATACGTAGTGTTCCTCACAAGCTCGATGTTCTAGTTTCAACAGCACATTTGAAGTTTCAGTTGACTCAATTTCCCATAAGCGTTTAAGGTGATCGTCAATTGAAGTAGCACCAAGCTTAAAACTAGCAAGCTCTCGAGACTGTTGCGGATGACACTTTCCTGTCACTACCCATCCAAACAGCGTCTTTTGGAGCATGGGCCCAGTTGTACCAAGTTTAACTTGGCCCACTGACAGAATGTCGAAGAATGCTTCTGTTCCTAAAAGCATGTCGATGTGTCGAGACTGGTAGAATTTCTCATCAGCCAGAACAATAGTTTCTGGCATTTTCCATTTTGAAATGTCGATATTGATGTCCGGCTGCTATATGCGAGGACGACAAACGAGATTTTATTGATGTAGTTGTAAGAGAAATGATATCTGTACGTGTATGGCCAATACTGCTGATTTGCACGTCGTGCTTCTCCTTTTTGGGCGAAGCTTCTGAGCGAACGAATCGGTGACGAAATTCGCCTGCGAACACGAGTCCAGTAGAGCACGGCCTAATCTAGGCCTGTAGGTGCCAGTTGCATCTCTGACCAAGACCATAGCCGTTGCTAAAAGAACCTGAGGTTGATAACGGTTTTTTGATTTGCGAACGGTTGTGTGCTACTGCTTCGGTGGCTGGCGAAGAGCTTGGTTGTGTTGTTGAACGTAGCTTGTTGTGTAGCAAACTGTGGTGCGATCTCTGACAATGGCGACAGCGATTTGTTGAAGGGCAATCAACCATTTGATGACCCTTAGACAAACAATTAAGACACAGTCGGTGACATTTGACGACATCAAACCCTTGCAGCGCATCCAATGCTTTAAATGTCGATGTCAGAGCCCAAGGACTAAAGCGAACTAAATAACGGTGATGCATTATCAATTAATGAGATAGCTGAGTAGCGTTTGATGAACTAGCTGAAGGCAACTGAAAAATAGACGATATTGTCTCTGTAAATATCAATGCTGGCTTGTCACAACGAGACTTTCATTTTCTCGGGCCTAGCGTAGTTATTTGATATTTGCACACTGGCGTCGGTAGCCTTTCAAGGAATGCGACAAATTTGCAGATGTGTAATGAAATCGAAAAGAATTTGGCGCGGAGCTTAACTTCTGTTTGACGCGCCAAAAACTACGAAAAATTATTGTTGTGAGCATGTGTGACAACAGTATCGATCGCAGTTTCAGCTCTTACACAAACGAACGAAGAACGAATTTGAGATAAACCACTAAAGGCATCGACTGAAGCGACGATTGCGAGCAGCGCACTGGCCATTTAGCAGTAGCGAAATATGCAATAAGAGCAGCGACGTTGTGAAAGAGGACAATCGAAAATTGAGCGGAAACTAACGGCGAACAACCTGGTCTAAGAACTTGTGGGATGGTTCGGATGGAGCTGAGCTGAGGCCACCAGGCGGGTCGCGGGTTGCGGATAGCGAACGGCCCCCCTCGGGGAGGTTAGCTGCGAATAATACGAGATTCCTCGTAAATAAGCAGTCCCGGACAAACAGCGGGTGCGATAATGTTGATCGTACCGACAAGGCGCTTGTGTTTCCGCCTTCCAAAGTATAGCCTCACATTATCTGTATTAGAAGAGGCCATCGTCGACGAAATCATTGCGTCTGATGGAGATGTCGTGGTTCATTCGCGGGCATTCACTTCCAGGTTGGATTCCTGGTAATTGAATGCTCCGATGAGCCCTCAGCCGATTGGCTGAGGACCGCAACGCCGATGCTACAATCATGGAAGGGCGTGCCCCTTGAGTGCAAGATGGGGAGGACATACCGTTGCTCCATTGCATCACGCTGTACTGTCCCAGGAGTGCAGATCGAACCCGTCGGAGGACGGATGATGACATCCCCATGTCCTCGCAGGAGCTGGAGGAGGAGCTGCAAGATGCCGCACGATGATTATGAGTGGTGACACCACTCCGAGAGGGAGAACAACGCTGATACAATTGACAGAATGGTCCTCTTGGTGACGGTTGACGAAACGATTTTCGGTTTAAAGTGAAATAGCAGCATATCGGTGTGTTGATTCCAGCTGACGCCAAGGGCGCTGGTCAATCCGTTGTCACACGTATTTAAATCCTTGTTAGCGGAGTTTTCGATAAATTGGGCATGATTTGAATGTCACTTAGATAACGGAAAGTGACCACGATGCAGAATTTCCGTGACTTGATCTTTGATTGTGCGAAAAGTTTCTATGTCCTCCCCTCTAGATAACAGGTCATCTACATAGAACTACGATTCAATGACTGCAGCACCGATTGGATACTTAGTTCGACACAGATCTGTCAAATAATGCAGGCTGCGTATGGCTAAGTATGGCGCAGAGGCTTTTCCATACGTAACCGTGTTGAGTTGATAAGTGCGAAGTAGTTCATCTGGGAGAGCTCGCCAGAGTATTGACTGGTATTTGCGATCATTTAAATCAACATTTACTTGCCTGTACATCATGGTTACATCAGCTGTTATGGCATAACGATGTAATCTGAAACGCAACAACAGCAAATATAAATCATCTTGGAGAGTCGGGCCGACAAGTAAATGATCATTGAGCGAAGTTTGATTGGATATTCGACACGAGGCGTCGAAGACCACTCGAAGCTTTGTGGATTCGCTGCTGGGCTTCAAAACGCAATGGTGAGGTATGTAGTAGTGAGGTTCCGATAAGTTTGGTTCTGTGACCAGCGACATATGTTCCAAACGTTCATACTCCTCCATGAATTGACAATACTATAAGCGAAGTTCTGAAGATTGTGTCAAACGGCATTCCAAGCTGAGAAATCTGCGGCGTGCTATGTCGAATGAATGACCAAGTTGACTGGGATTGTTCATAAACGGCAGCCTTACAACAATGCGACTACTATCATTTATAACAGTCGTTTTTACGTAGTGTTCCTCACAAGCTCGATGTTCTAGTTTCAACAGCACATGTGAAGTTTCAGTTGATTCAATTTCCCATAAGCGTTTAAGGTGATCGTCAATTCAAGTGGCACCAAGCTTAAAACTAGCAGCAAGCTCTCGAGACTGTTGCGGATGACACTTTCCTGTCACTACCCATCCAAACAGCGTCTTTTGGAGCATGGGCCCAGTTGTACCAAGTTTAACTTGGTTCACTGACAGAATGTCGAAGAATGCTTTTGTTTCTAAAGCATGCTTCTCTCTTATTAGACGAGCTTCTGAGCGAACGAATCGGTGACGAATTCGCCTGCGAACATGAGTCCAGTAGAGCACGGACTAATCTGTTGGTGCCAGTTGGATCTCTGACCAGGACCATAGCCATTGCTAAAAGAACCTGCGGTTGATAACGGTTTTTGATTTGCGAATGATTGTGTGCTACTGCTTCGGTGGCTGGGGAAGAGCTTGGTTATGTTTTGAACGTAGCTTGTTAGTGTAACAATCTGTGGTGCGATCTCTGACAATGGCGACAGCGATTTGTTGAAGGGCAATCGGCCATTTGATGACCCTTAGACAAACAATTAAGACACAGTCGGTGACATTTGACGACATCAAACCCTTGCAGCGCATCCAATGCTTTAAATGTCGATGTCAGAGCCCAAGGACTAAAGCGAACTAAATAACGGTGATGCATTATCAATTAATGAGCGTAGCTGAGTAGCGTTTGATGAACTAGCTGAAGGCAACTGAAAAATAGACGATATTGTCTCTGTAAATATCAATGCTGGCTTGTCATAACGAGACTTTCATTTTCTCGGGCCTAGCGTAGTTTTTAGATATTTGCACACAGGCGTCGGTAGCCTTCCAAGGAATGCGACATATTTACAGATGTGTACTGAAATCGAAGAGAATTTGGCGCGGAGCCTAACTTCTTTTGACGCGCAAAAAACGACGAAAAATATTGTTGTGTGCATGTGTGTAGATGAACTACAACAATATCGATCGCAGTTTCAGCTCATACACAAACGAACGAAGAACGAATTTGAGATAAACCACTAAAGGCAGCGACTGAAGCGACGATTGCGAGCAGCGCACTGGCCATTTAGCAGTAGCGAAATATGCAATAAGAGCAGCGACGTTGTGAAAGAAGACGATCGAAAATTGAGCGGAAACTAACGGCGAACAACCTGGTCTAAGAACGTGTGGGATGGTTCGGATGGAGCTGAGTGAGGCCACCAGGCGGGTCGTGGTTGCGGATACGAACGGCCTCCCTCGGTGAGGTTAGCTGCGAATAATACGAGAAATCGACGAAATCATTGCGTCTGATGGAGATGTCGTGGTCTCATTCGCGGGCATTCACTTCCAGGTTGGATTCCTGGTAATTGAATGCTCCGATGAGGCCTCAGCCGATTGGTAGGACCGCAACGCCGAGGCTACAATCGTGGAAGGGCTGCCCCTTGAGTGCAAGATGGGGGACGACATACTGTCGCCCCACTACATCGCGCTGTACTGTCCCAGGAGTGCAGATCGGACCCGTCGAAGGACCTCGCTGACGACGCAGAACTGGCAGATGTGACGCTCTGCCAGGGGAGATGGGGGACGATGACATCCCCATGTCCTCGCAGGAGCTGGAGCAGGAGCTCCAAGATGCCGCACGATGATTATGAGTGGTGACACCAGTCCGAGAGGGAGAACAACGCTGATACAATAGACAGAATGGTCCCCTTGGTGACGGTCGACGAAACGATTTTTGGTTTGAAGTGAAATAGGAGCATGTCGGTGTGTTGATTCCAGCTGACACCAAGCGCGCTGGTCAATCCATTGTCATACGTATTGAAATCCTTTTAGCATGATTTGAATGTCACTTAGATAACGGAAAGTGACCACGATGCAGAATTTCCGTGACTTGATCTTTGATTGTGCGAAAAGTTTCTATGTCCTCCCCTCTAGATAACAGGTCATCTACATAGAACTACGATTCAATGACTGCAGCACCGATTGGATACTTAGTTCGACACAGATCTGTCAAATAATGCAGGCTGCGTATGGCTAAGTATGGCGCAGAGGCTTTTCCATACGTAACCGTGTTGAGTTGATAAGTGCGAAGTAGTTCATCTGGGAGAGCTCGCCAGAGTATTGACTGGTATTTGCGATCATTTAAATCAACATTTACTTGCCTGTACATCATGGTTACATCAGCTGTTATGGCATAACGATGTAATCTGAAACGCAACAACAGCAAATATAAATCATCTTGGAGAGTCGGGCCGACAAGTAAATGATCATTGAGCGAAGTTTGATTGGACGTTCGACACGAGGCGTCGAAGACCACTCGAAGCTTTGTGGATTCGCTGCTGGGCTTCAAAACGCAATGGTGAGGTATGTAGTATTGAGGTTCCGATAAGTTTGGTTCTGTGACCAGCGACATATGTTCCAAACGTTCATACTCCTCCATGAATTGACAATACTATAAGCGAAGCTCTGAAGATTGTGTACAAACGTTCCAAGCTGAGAAATCTGCTTCATAAACGGCAGCCTTACAACAATGCGACTACTATCATTTATAACAGTGGTTTTTACGTAGTGTTGCTCACAAGCTCGATGTTCTGGTTTTAACAGCACATTTGAAGTTTCAGTTGATTCAATTTCCATAAGCGTTTAGGTGATCGTCAATTGAAGTGGCACAAGCTTAAAGCTAGCAGCAAGCTCTCGAGAATGTTGCGGATGTTACTTTCCTGTCACTACCCATCCAAACAGCGTCTTTTGGAGCATGGGCCCAGTTGTACCAAGTTTAACTTGGCCCACTGACAGAATGTCGAAGAATGCTTCTGTTCCTAAAAGCATGTCGATGTGTCGAGACTGGTAGAATTTCTCATCTGCCAGAACAATATTTTCTGGCATTTTCCATGTTGAAATGGCGATATTGATGTCCGGCTGATAGGCTATATGCAGGTGCCGCAAAGATCTAACGAAACTTCAAAGGGCGACAAACGAGACCTTATTGATGTAGTTGTAAGAGAAGTGATGTCTGTACGTCCATGGCCAATACTGCTGATTTGCACATCGTGTTTCTCTCTTTTTAGACGAACCTTCTGAGCGAACGAATCGGTGACGAAATTCGCCTGCGAACATGAGTCCAGTAGAGCACGGCCTAATCTGTAGGTGCCAGTTGGATCTCTGACAAAACCATAGCCATTGCTAAAAAAAAAGTGCGGTTGATAACGGTTTTTTGATTTGCGAACGATTGTGTGCTACTGCTTCGGTGGCTGGCGAAGAGCTTGGTTGTGTTGTTGAACGTAGCTTGTTGTGTAGCAAAGTGTGGTGCGATCTCTGACAATGGCGACAGCGATTTGTTGAAGGGCAATCGGCCATTTGATGACCCTTAGACAAACAATTAAGACACAGTCGGTGACATCTGACACGACATCAAACCTCGCACAGCGCATCCAATGCTATAAATGTCGATGTCAAAGCCCGGAGGACGAAAGCGAACTAAATAACGGTGATGCATTATAAATTAATGAGCGTAGCTGAGTAGCGTTTGATGAACTAGCTGAAGGCAACTGAAAAATAGACGATATTGTCTGTAAATATCAATGCTGGCTTGTCACAACGAGACTTTCATTTTCTCGGGCCTAGCGTAGTTTTTGATATTTGCACACTGGCGTCGGTAGCCTTCAAGGAATGCGACAAATTTACAGATGTGTACTGAAATCGAAGAGAATTTGGCGCGGAGCTTGACTTCTGTTTGACGCGCCAAAAACGACGAAAAATATTGTTGTGAGCATGTGTGACAACAGTATCGATCGCAGTTGCAGCTCTTACACAAACGAACGAAGAACGAATTTGGGATAAACCACTAAAGGCAGCGACTGAAGCGACGATTGCGAGCAGCGCACTGGCCATTTAGCAGTAGCGAAATATGCAATAAGAGCAGCGACGTTGTGAGAAGACGATCGAAAATTGAGCGGAAACTAACGGCGAACAACCTGGTCTAAGAACTTGTGGGATGGTTCGGATGGAGCTGAGCTGAGACCACCAGGCGGGTCGCGGGTTGCGGATAGCGAACGGCCTCCCCTCGGGGAGGTTAGCTGCGAATAATACGAGATTCCTCGGGTGCGATAATGTTGATCGTACCGACAAGGCGCTTGTGTTGCCGCCTTCCAAAGTATAGCCTCACATTATCTGTATTGGAAGAGGCCATCGTCGACGAAATCATTGCGTCTGATGGAGATGTCGTGGTCTCATTCGCGGGCATTCACTTCCAGGTTGATTCCTGGTAATTGAATGCTCCGATGGGCTCAGCCGATTGGCTGAGGACCGCAACGCCGAGGCTACAATCATGGAAGGGCGTGCATCTTGAGTGCAAGATGGGGGACGACGATACCGTCGCTCCACTGCATCACGCTGTACTGTCCCAGGAGTGCAGATCGGACCCATCAGATGACCTCGCTGACGACGAAGAACTGGCAGATGTGACGCTCTGCCAGGAGGAGATGGGGGACGATGACATCCCCATGTCCTCGCAGGAGCTGGAGCAGGAGCTGCAAGACGATTATGAGTGGTAACACCAGTTCGAGAGGGGCGAACAACGCTGATACAATAGACAGAATGGTCCTCTTGGTGACGGTCGACGAAACGATTTTGGTTTGAAGTGAAATAGCAGCATATCGGTGTGTTGATTCCAGCTGACGCCAAGGGCGCTGGTCAATCCGTTGTCACACGTATTTAAATCCTTGTTAGCGGAGTTTTCGATAAATTGGGCATGATTTGAATGTCACTTAGATAACGGAAAGTGACCACGATGCAGAATTTCCGTGACTTGATCTTTGATTGTGCGAAAAGTTTCTATGTCCTCCCCTCTAGATAACAGGTCATCTACATAGAACTACGATTCAATGACTGCAGCACCGATTGGATACTTAGTTCGACACAGATCTGTCAAATAATGCAGGCTGCGTATGGCTAAGTATGGCGCAGAGGCTTTTCCATACGTAACCGTGTTGAGTTGATAAGTGCGAAGTAGTTCATCTGGGAGAGCTCGCCAGAGTATTGACTGGTATTTGCGATCATTTAAATCAACATTTACTTGCCTGTACATCATGGTTACATCAGCTGTTATGGCATAACGATGTAATCTGAAACGCAACAACAGCAAATATAAATCATCTTGGAGAGTCGGGCCGACAAGTAAATGATCATTGAGCGAAGTTTGATTGGATGTTCGACACGAGGCGTCGAAGACCACTCGAAGCTTTGTGGATTCGCTGCTGGGCTTCAAAACGCAATGGTGAGGTATGTAGTAGTGAGGTTCCGATAAGTTTGGTTCTGTGACCAGCGACATATGTTCCAAACGTTCATACTCCTCCATGAATTGACAATACTATAAGCGAAGTTCTGAAGATTGTGTCAAACGGCATTCCAAGCTGAGAAATCTGCGGCGTGCTATGTCGAATGAATGACCAAGTTGACTGGGATTGTTCTTAAACGGCAGCCTTACAACAATGCGACCACTGTCATTTATAACAGTCGTTTTTACGTAGTGTTCCTCACAAGCTCGAAGTTTCAGTTGATTCAATTTCCCATAAGCGTTTAAGGTGATCGTCAATTCAAGTGGCGCCAAGCTTAAAGCTAGCAGCAAGCTCTCGAGAATGTTGCGGATGATACTTTCCTGTCACTACCCATCCAAACAGCGTCTTTTGGAGCATGGGCCCAGTTGTACCAAGTTTAACTTGGCCCACTGACAGAATGTCGAAGAATGCTTCTGTTCCTAAAAGCATGTCGATGTGTCGAGACTGGTAGAATTTCTCATCTGCCAGAACAATATTTTCTGGCATTTTCCATTTAGAAATGTCGATATTGATGTCCGGCTGATAGGCTATATGCGAGGTGCCGCACAGATCTAACGAAACTTCAGAGGGCGACAAACGAGACCTTCATTGATGTAGTTGCAAGAGAAGTGATGTCTGTACGTCCATGGCCAATACTGCTGATTTGCACATCGTGTTTCTCTCTTTTTAGACGAACCTTCTGAGCGAACGAATCGGTGACGAAATTCACCTGCGAACATGAGTCCAGTAGAGCACGGCCTAATCTGTAGGTGCCAGTTGAATCTCTGACCAGGACCATAGCCGTTGCTAAAAGAACCTGAGGTTGATAACGTTTTTTGATTTGCGAATGGTTGTGTGCTACTGCTTCGGTGGCTGGGGAAGAGCTTGGTTGTGTTGTTGAACGTAGCTTGTTGTGTAGCAAAGTGTGGTGCGATCTCTGACAATGGCGACAGCGATTTGTTGAAGGCGAATCGGCCATTTGATGACCCTAGACAAACAATTAAGACACAGCCGGTGACATTTGACGACATCAAACTCTTGCAGCGCATCCAATGCTTTAAATGTCGATGTCAGAGCCCAAGGACGAAAGCGAACTAAATAACGGTGATGCATTATCAATTAATGAGCGTAGCTGAGTAGCGTTTGATGAACTAGCTGAAGGCAACTGAAAAATAGACGATATTGTCTCTGTAAATATCAATGCTGGCTTGTCATAACGAGACTTTCATTTTCTCGGGCATAGCGTAGTTTTTGATATTTGGACACTGGCGTCGGCAGCCTTCCAAGGAATGCGACATATTTACAGATGTGTAATGAAATCGAAGAGAATTTGGCGCGGAGCTTGACTTCTGTTTGACGCGCCAAAAACGACGAAAAATATTGTTGTGTGCATGTGTGTAGATGAACTACAACAATATCGATCGCAGTTTCAGCTCTTACACAAACGAACGAAGAACGAATTTGAGATAAACCACTAAAGGCAGCGACTGAAGCGACGATTGCGAGCAGCGCGCTAGCCATTTAGCAGCAGCGAAATATGCAATAAGAGCAGCGACGTTGTGAAAGAAGATGATCGAAAATTGAGCGGAAACTAACGGCGAACAACCTGGTCTAAGAACTTGTGGGATGGTTCGGATGGAGCTGAGCTGAGGCCACCAGGCGGGTCGCGGGTTGCGGATAGCGAACGGCCTCCCTCGGGGAGGTTAGCTGCGAATAATACGAGATTCCTCGTAAATAAGCAGTCCCGGACAAACTTCGGGTGCGATATTGTTGATCGTGCCGAGAAGGCGCTTGTGTTGCCGCCTTCCAAAGTATAGCCTCACAGTATCTGTGTTGGAAGAGGCCATCGTCGACGAAATCATTGCGTCTGATGGAGATGTCGTGGTCTCATTCGCGGGCATTCCCTTCAGGGTTGGATTCCTGGTAATTGAATGCTCCGATGAGGCCTCAGCCGATTGGCTGAGGACCGCAACGCCGAGGCTACAATCATGGAAGGGCGTGCCCCTTCAGTGCAAGACGGGGGACGACATACCGTCGCCCCACTGCATCCCGCTGTACCTGTCCCAGGAGTGCAGATCGGACCCGTCGGAGGACCTCGCTGACGACGAAGAACTGGCAGATGTGACGCTCTGCCAGGCGGATATGGGGGACGATGACATCCCCATGTCCTCGCAGGAGCTGGAGCAGGAGCTGCAAGATGCAGCACGACGATTATGAGTGGTGGCACCTGTCCGAGAGGGACGAACAACGCTGATAAAATAGACAGAATGGTCCTCTTGGTGACGGTCGACGAAACGATTTTTGGTTTGAAGTGAAATAGCAGCATATCGGTGTGTTGATTCCAGCTGACACCAAGCGCGCTGGTCAATCCGTTGTCACACGTCTTGAAATCCTTTTTAGCATGATTTGAATGCCACTTAGATAACGGAAAGTGACCACAATGCTAGAATTTCCGTGACTTGATCCTTGATTGTGCGAAGAGATCTATGTCATCATCATACATAGAACCATGATTCAATGACTGCAGTACCGATGTACCGATTGTATACTCAGTTCGACGCAGATCTGCCAAATAATGCAGGCTGCGTATGGCCATGTATGGTGCCGAGGCTGTTCCATATGTAACCGTGTTGAGTTGATAAGTGCGAAGTGAGTATATACTGGTATTTGCGATCATTTAAATCAACATTTACATCTTGGTTACATCAACTGGTATGGCATAACGATGTAATCTGAAACGCAACAACAGCAAATATAAATCATCTTGGAGAGTCGGGCCGACAAGTAAATGATCATTGAGCGAAGTTTGATTGGATGTTCGACACGAGGCGTCGAAGACCACTCGAAGCTTTGTGGATTCGCTGCTGGGCTTCAAAACGCAATGGTGAGGTATGTAGTAGTGAGGTTCCGATAAGTTTGGTTCTGTGACCAGCGACATATGTTCCAAACGTTCATACTCCTCCATGAATTGACAATACTATAAGCGAAGTTCTGAAGATTGTGTCAAACGGCATTCCAAGCTGAGAAATCTGCGGCGTGCTATGTCGAATGAATGACCAAGTTGACTGGGATTGTTCATAAACGGCAGCCTTACAACAGTGCGACTACTATCATTTACGAGTATAACAGTCGTTTTTACGTAGTGTTCCTCACAAGCTCGATGTTCTAGTTTCAACAGCACATTTGAAGTTTCAGTTGATTCAATTTCCCATAGGCGTTTAAGGTGATCGTCAATTCAAGTGGCGCCAAGCTTAAAGCTAGCAGCAAGCTCTCGAGAATGTTGCGGATGTTACTTTCCTGTCACTACCCATCCAAACAGCGTCTTTTGGAGCATGGGCCCAGTTGTACCAAGTTTAACTTGGTCCACTGACAGAATGTCGAAGAATGCTTCTGTTCCTAAAAGCATGTCGATGTGTCGAGACTGGTAGAATTTCTCATCTGCCAGAACAAGAGTTTCTGGCATTTTCCATTTTGAAATGTCGATATTGATGTCCGGCTGATAGGCTATATGCGAGGACGACAAACGAGATTTTATTTATGTAGTTGTAAGAGAAGTGATATCTGTACGTGTATGGCCAATACTGCTGATATGCACGTCGATGCTTCTCTCTTTTTGACGAACGAATCGGTGACGAAATTCGCCTGCGAACATGAGTCCAGTAGAGCACGGCCTAACCTGTAGGTGCCAGTTGGATCTCTAACCAAAACCATAGCCATTGCTAAAAAAACCTGCGGTTGATAACGGTTTTTTGATTTGCGAACGATTGTGTGCTACTGCTTCGGTGGCTGGCGAAGATGCTTGGTTGTGTTATTGAACGTAGCTTGTTATGTAACAAGCTGTGGTGCGATCTCTGACAATGGCGACAGCGCTTTGTTGAAGGGCAATCGGCCATTTGATGACCCTTAGACAAACAATTAAGACACAGTCGGTGACATTTGACGACATCAAACCCTTGCAGCGCATCCAATGCTTTAAATGTCGATGTCAGAGCCCAAGGACGAAAGCGAACTAAATAACGGTGATGCATTATCAATTAATGAGCGTAGCTGAGTAGCGTTTGATGAACTAGCTGAAGGCAACTGAAAAATACACGATATTGTCTCTGTAAATATCAATGCTGGCTTGTCATAACGAGCCTTTCATTTTCTCGGGCCTAGCGTAGTTTTTTGATATTTGCACACTGGCGTCGGTAGCCTTCCAAGGAATGCGACAAATTTACAGATGTGTAATGAAATCGAAGAGAATTTGGCGCGGAGCTTAACTTCTGTTTAACGCGCCAAAAACGATATTGTTGTGTGCATGTGTGTAGATGAACTACAACAATATCGATCGTAGTTTCAGCTCTTACTCAAACGAACGAAGAACGAATTTGGGATAAACCACTAAAGGCAGCGACTGAAGCGACGATTGCGAGCAGCGCCTAGCCGTTTTAGCAGTAGCGAAATATGCAATAAGAGCAGCGACGTTGTGAAAGAAACGATCGAAAATTGAGCGGAAAGCTAACGGCGAACAACCTGGTCTAAGAACTTGTGGGATGGTTCGGATGGAGCGGAGCTGAGGCCACCTGGCGGGTCGCGTGTTGCGGATAGCGAACGGCCTCCTCGGTGAGGTTAGCTGCGAATAATACGAGATTCCTCGTAAATAAGCAGTCCCGGACAAACAGCGGGTGCGATAATGTTGATCGTACCGACAAGGCGCTTGTGTTGCCGCCTTCCAAAGTATAGCCTCACATTATCTGTGTTGGAAGGGGCCATCGTCGACGAAATCATTGCGTCTGATGGAGATGTCGTGGTCTCATTCGCGGGCATTCACTTCCAGGTTGGATTCCTGGTAATTGAATGATCCGATAAGGCCTCAGCCGATTGGCTGATGACCGCAACGCCGAGGCTACAATCATGGATGGGCGTGCCCCTTGAGTGCAAGATGGGGGACGATATACCGTCGCCCCACTGCATCAGGCTGTACTGTCCCAGGAGTGCAGATCGGACCCGTCGGAGGACCTCGCTGACGACGAAGAACTGGCAGATGTGACGCTCTGCCAGGAGGATATGGGGGACGATTACATCCCCATGTCCTCGCAGGAGCTGGAGCAGGAGCTGCAAGATGCCGCACGACGATTATGAATGGTGGCACCAGTCCGAGAGGAACGAACAACGCTGATACAATAGACAGAATGGTCCTCTTGGTGACGGTCGACGAAACGATTTTTGGTTTGAAGTAAAATAGCAGCATATCGGTGTGTTGATGTTGCTGACACCAAGCGCGCTGGTCAATCCGTTGTCACACGTCTTGAAATCCTTTTTAGCATGATTTGAATGCCACTTAAATACGGAAAGTGACGACGATGCAGAATTTCCGTGACTTGATCCTTGATTGTGCGAAGAGTTCATATGTCCTCACCTCCAGATAACAGGTCATCTACATAGAACCATGATTCAATGACTGCAGTACCGATTGTATACTCAGTTCGACACAGATCTGCCAAATAATGCAGGCTGCGTATGGCCATGTATGGTGCCGAGGCTGTTCCATATGTAACCGTGTTGAGGTGATAAGTGCGAAGTGAGTATATACTGGTATTTGCGATCATTTAAATCAACATTTACATCTTGGTTACATCAACTGGTATGGCATAACGATGTAATCTGAAACGCAACAACAGCAAATATAAATCATCTTGGAGAGTCGGGCCGACAAGTAAATGATCATTGAGCGAAGTTTGATTGGATGTTCGACACGAGGCGTCGAAGACCACTCGAAGCTTTGTGGATTCGCTGCTGGGCTTCCAAACGCAATGGTGAGGTATGTAGTATTGAGGTTCCGATAAGTTTGGTTCTGTGACCAGCGACATATGTTCCAAACGTTCATACTCCTCCATGAATAGACAATACTATAAGCGAAGCTCCGAACATTGTGCCAAAAGACGTTCCATGCTGAGAAATCGCGGCGTGCTAAGTGTCGAATGAATGACCAAGTTGACTGGATTGTTCTTAAACGGCAGCCTTACAACAATGCGACTACTATATATTACGTAGTGTTCCTCACAAGCTCGATGTTCTAGTTTCAACAGCACATTTGAAGTTTCATTTGATTCAATTTCCCATAAGCGTTTAAGGTGATCGTCAATTCAAGTGGCGCCAAGCTTAAAGCTAGCAGCAAGCTCTCGAGAATGTTGCGGATGTTACTTTCCTGTCACTACCCATCCAAACAGCGTCTTTTGGAGCAGGGCTCAGTTGTACCAAGTTTAACTTGGTCCACTGACAGAATGTCGAAGAATGCTTCTGTTCCTAAAAGCATGTCGATGTGTCGAGACTGGTAGAATTTTTCATCTGCCAGAACAATAGTTTCTGGCATTTTCCATTTTGAAATGTCGATATTGATGTCCGGGTGATAGGCTATATGCGAGGACGACAAACGAGAGATTTTATTTATGTAGTTGTAAGAAGTGATATCTGTACGTGCATGGCCAATACTGCTGATATGCACGTCGTGCTTCTCTCTTTTAGACGAAGCTTCTGAGCGAACGAATCGGTGACGAAATTCACCTGCGAACATGAGTCCAGTAGAGCACGGCCTAATCTGTAGGTGCCAGTTGAATCTCTGACCAGGACCATAGCCGTTGCTAAAAGAACCTGAGATTGATAACGTTTTTTGATTTGCGAATGGTTGTGTGCTACTGCTTCGGTGGCTGGGGAAGAGCTTGGTTGTGTTGTTGAACGTAGCTTGTTGTGTAGCAAAGTGTGGTGCGATCTCTGACAATGGCGACAGCGCTTGGTTGAAGGGCAATCGGCCATTTGATGACCTTAGACAAACAATTAGACACAGTCGGTGACATTTGACGACATCAAACCTTGCAGCGCATCCAATGCTTTAAATGTCGATGTCAGAGCCCAAGGACGAAAGCGAACTAAATAACGGTGATGCATTATCAATTAATGAGCGTAGCTGAGTACGTTTGATGAACTAGCTGAAGGCAACTGAAAAATAGACGATATTGTCTCTGTAAATATCAATGCTGGCTTGTCATAACGAGCCTTTCATTTTCTCGGGCCTAGCGTAATTTTTTGATATTTGCACACTGGCGTCGGTAGCCTTCCAAGGAATGCGACAAATTTACAGATGAGTAATGAAATCGAAGAGAATTTGGCGCGGAGCTTAACTTCTTTTGACGCGCCAAAAACGACGAAAAATATTGTTGTGTGCATGTGTAGATGAACTACAACAATATCGATCGCAGTTGCAGCTCTTACACAAACGAACGAAGAATGAATTTGAGATAAACCACTAAAGGCAGCGACTGAAGCGACGATTGCGAGCAGCGCGCTAGCCGTTTTAGCAGTAGCGAAATATGCAATAAGAGCAGCGAGGTTGTGAAAGAAGACGATCGAAAATTGAGCGGAAACTAACGGCGAACAACCTGGTCTAAGAACTTGTGTGGATGGTTCGGATAGGAGCTGAGCTGAGGCACCAGGCGGGTCGCGGGTTACGGATAGTAAACGGCCTCCCCTCGGGGAGGTTAGCTGCGAATAATACGAGATTCCTCGGAAATAAGCAGTACCGACAAACAGCGGGTGCGATAATGTTGATCGTACCGACAAGGCGCGGTTGCCGCCTTCCAAAGTATAGCCTCACATTATCTGTAGTTTGAGAGACCATTGTCAACGAAATCATTGCGTCTGATAAAGATGTCGTGGTCTCATTCGCGGGCATTCACTTCCAGGTTGGATTCATGGTAATTGAATGTCCGGATGAGGCCTCAGCCGATTGGCTGAGGACCGCAACGCCTAGGCTACAATCATGGAAGGCCGTGCCCCTTGAGTGCAAGATGGGGGACGACATACCGTCGCCCCACTGCATCACGCTGTACCGCCCCAGGAGTGCAGATCGGACCTGTCGGAGGACTTCGCTGACGACGAAGAACTGCCAGATGTGACGCTCTGCCAGGAGGATATGGGGGACGATGACATCCCCATGTCCTCGCAGGAGCTGGAGCAGGAGCTGCAAGATGCCGCACGACGATTATGAATGGTGGCACCAGTCCGAGAGGAACGAACAACGCTGATACAATAGACAGAATGGTCCTCTTGGTGACGGTCGACGAAACGATTTTTGGTTTGAAGTAAAATAGCAGCATATCGGTGTGTTGATTCCAGCTGACACCAAGCGCGCTGGTCAATCCGTTGTCACACGTCTTGAAATCCTTTTAGCATGATTTGAATGACCACAATGCAGAATTTCCGTGACTTGATCCTTGATTGTGCGAAGAGTTCCTATGTCCTCACCTCCAGATAACAGGTCATATACATAGAACCATGATTCAATGACTGCAGTACCGATTGTATACTCAGTTCGACACAGATCTGCCAAATAATGCAGGCTGCGTATGGCCATGTATGGTGCCGAGGCTTTTCCATATGTAACCGTGTTGAGGTGATAAGTGCGAAGTGAGTATATACTGGTATTTGCGATCATTTAAATCAACATTTACATCTTGGTTACATCAACTGGTATGGCATAACGATGTAGTCTGAAACGCAACCACCGCAAATATAAATCATCTTGGAGAATCGGGCCGACAAGTAAATTATCATTGAGAAAAGTTTGATTGTATGTCCGACACGAGGTGTCCAATACCACTCGAAGCTTTGTGGATTCGCTGCTGGGCTTCAAAGCACAATGGTGGAGTATGTAGTAGTGAGGTTCCGATAAGTTCGGTTCTGTGGACCAGCGACATGTGTCCCAAGCGTTCATACTCCTCCATGAATTAACAATACTATAAGCGAAGCTCCGAAGATTGTGCCAAAAGACGCTTCCAAGCTGAGAAATCTGCGGCGTGCTATGTCGAATGAATGACCAAGTTGACTGGGATTGTTCTTAAACGGCAGCCTTACAACAATGCGACTACTATCTATTACGTAGTGTTCCTCACAAGCTCGATGTTCTAGTTTCAACAGCATATTTGAAGTTTCAGTTGATTCAATTTCCCATACGCGTTTAAGGTGATCGTCAATTCAAGTGGCGCTAAGCTTAAAGCTAGCAGCAAGCTCTCGAGAATGTTGCGGATGTTACTTTCCTGTCACTACCCATCCAAACAGCGTCTTTTTTAAGCATGGACCCATTCGTACCAAGTTTAACTTGGTCCACTGACAGAATGTCGAAGAATGCTTCTGTTCCTAAAAGCATGTCGATGTGTCGAGACTGGTAGAATTTCTCATCTGCCAGAACAATAGTTTCTGGCATTTTCCATTTTGAAATGTCGATATTGATGTCCGGCTGATAGGCTATATGCGAGGACGACAAACGAGATTTTATTTATGTACTTGTATGAGAAGTGATGTCTGTACGTGTATGGAAAATACTGCTGATTTGCACGTCGTGCTTCTCTCTTTTTAGACGAAGCTTCTGAGCGAACGAATCGGTGACGAAATTCACCTGCGAACATGAGTCCAGTAGAGCACGGCCTAATCTGTAGGTGCCAGTTGATCTCTGACCAGGACCATAGCCAGTGCTAAAAGAACCTGCGGTTGATAACGGTTTTTTGATTTGCGAACGATTGTGTGCTACTGCTTGTGTGCGTAGCTTGTTATGTAACAAGCTGTGGTGCGATCTCTGACAATGGCGACAGCGATTTTTTGAAGGGCAATCGGCCATTTGATGACCCTTAGACAAACAATTAAGACACAGTCGGTGACATTTGACGACATCAAACCCTTGCAGCGCATCCAATGCTTTAAATGTCGATGTCAGAGCCCAAGGACGAAAGTGAACTAAATAACGCCGATGCGTTATCAATTAACGAACGTAGCTGAGTAGCGTTTGATGAACTAGCTGAAGGCAACTGAAAAATATACGATATTGTCTCTGTAATCAATCAAAAAATTTATTAATATCAATGCTGGCTTGTCATAACGAGACTTTCATTTTCTCGGGCCTAGCGTAGTTTTTTGATATTTGCACACAGGCGTCGGTAGCCTTCCAAGCAATGCGACAAATTTACAGATGTGTAGTGAAATCGAAGAGAATTTGGCGCGGAGCCTAACTTCTGTTTGACGCGCCAAAAACGACGAAAGCATGTGTGACAACAGTATCCATCGCAGTTCAGCTCTTACACAAACGAACGAAGAACGAATTCGAGATAAACCACTAAAGGCAGCGACTGAAGCGACGATTGCGAGCACCGCGCTGGCCGTTTTAGTAGCAGCGAAATATACAATAAGAGCAGCGACGTTGCGAGAGAAGACGATCGAAAATTGAGCGGAAACTAACGGCGAACGACCTGGTCTGAGAACTTGTGGGATGGTTCGGATGGAGCTGAGCTGAGGCCACCAGGCGGGTCGCGGGTTGCGGATAGCGAACGGCCTCCCTCGGGGAGGTTAGCTGCGAATAATACGAGATTCCTCGGGTGCGATAATGTTGATCGTACCGACAAGGCGCTTGTGTTGCCGCCTTCCAAAGTATAGCCTCACATTATCTGTATTGGAAGAGGCCATCGTCGACGAAATCATTGCGTCTGATGGAGATGACGTGGTCTCATTCGCGGGCATTCACTTCTAGGTTGGATTCCTGGTAATTGAATGCCTCCGATGAGGACCTCAGCAGATTGGCTGAGGACCGCAACGCCGAGGCTACAATCATGGAAAGGCGTGCCCCTTGGAGCGCAAGATGGGGGACGATATACCGTCGCCCCACTGCATCACGCTGTACTGTCCTAGGAGTGCAGATCGGCCCGTCGGAGGACCTCGCTGACGACGAAGACGGGGACGGGGACGATGACATCCCCATGTCCTCGCAGGAGCTGGAGGAGGAGCTGCAAGATGCAGCTGCAGCTGACGTCGCTATGGCGAGCAGCGGTGACGGGGACGGCTCCGGGCCCCATTCACCATGTCAGCTGGAGCCTTCCCAGAAGTAGATGTCAAGGGGCATCAACACAGGGCTGGCTCAGGTAAACATCCACCGCGCTAAGGCAGCCTCGGCGGTCTTAGCAAGGATGTTTACCAACAAACACCTTGGGCTGGCCCTGGTACAGGAGCCGTGGTTGAACAACGGCATCAAGGGCCTGTTCACAGCCGACTCAAAGGTAATCTGGGATCGGAGAGATCCAGCACCCAGAGCATGTTCATGGTAAGGAAAAGTATTAACTTTACTATCCTTTCTGAATTCCTGACTAGAGACTGCGTTCCCATACTGGTGTCCACCAAGGGCAGCGCGGTCTCTATGACCACCACCAGAGATTGAGAAGCTGGTGGAGTACTGCAGGAAAGAGAAGATGCCGGTGCTCATCGGATGCGATGCCAATGCGCACCATACTATATGGGGCAGCAGTGACATCAATCTAAGGGGTGAGTGCCTAACTGATTTTATTTTTAAATATTATCTAGAACTAGGTAATGTCGGATCTACACCGATATTTGTCACCGGATCAGAGAAGAGGTACTAAAGTCTCAATCCTTAGGGACTGGCATGTTTCCCAAGAGGAATCCATGTCTGATCACAGGACTATTCTATTTAATCTAAAATTAAATACGGATAGTAGCACACCAAGTCGCAACCCCTGGAAAACCAACTGGGAAGGCTACAAGTCGACCCTAGGTCTCTCCCTAACAAACGGGCCATCTTGTATACCCAGAATGCCGCTAGAGCTGGATATGGCTATTGGTGTCCTCAACAAATGCATAACTAGGCATTTGAGGACAACTGCCCGGTAGTGAAAAAGTACATGGAAAAGATGGAACGACAGCAGTTTGAAAGGCTGCGCGTGACCACACGTTGCCTCTTCAATAAAGCAAAGAGAGACGGAATATGGGGGCAGTACCGTGAAAACCTTACCTCCTATTATAAGGAGATAAGAAATGCTAAGCGGAAGAATTACAGAGACTTCTGCGAAAGCATAGTTAGTAAAAGCGAAAGCTCCGGGCTCCACAGAGCACTGGCGAAACGAGCGCCTGATGCGATCAAGGTCAAGGACATGCCGATGTCATTATTATCATAGCGCGAGGCAAATTTGAAGAATCACTTTGTGACATAGTCCAGTCAGTGCTAAGGATAACGTATGACTGGTATATGGAGGTTGGACTAAACCCACACACTACGAAAGCAGTCATCGTCCCCTTTACCAGACGACATAAGTTACAGAGGATGAGACAAATATGGCTCTCAGGGACCCTACTAGAAACGAGTAGGGAGATCAAATACCTGGGCGTCACCTTTGACAGCAGGCTTAACTTTGGCACCCATGTGCAAAACACTATATTAAAGTGCTGCAGGGCGCTTTATGCATGTCGTAGTATTGGCGGCAAATCATGGGGTACATCTCCCAAGATACTAAGATGGCTATACCTAATGGCAGTACGACCCATGATAACCTATGGAGTGGTAGCATGGGGTGACAGGGCGCGGCTGACCACCGTGAAGAAACAACTACAGAAGTTTCAAAGAATGGCCTGTGTATGTATGACAGGAGCCATGCGCACCTGCCCAACAATGGCCCTTGAAGACTTAATGGAGTTCACGCCACTCCACCATATCATAAGGCTCAAGCAGAAAGCCACGCTTCTAAGGATATCGGCAGAATGAGTTGGGGGCAACCATATCATACGCCATAAATATGCCCAACTCCTCTCAAACGAACTGCCCCTGCTGATGCAACCCAGGGACGAAATGGTAGCCGAATATATATTCGAGCGAAACTTCACAGTTCGCATGAGTAGCAAAAAGGAATGGACAACTCTAGATGAAGTCCATCCCATGAAACCACACACAATAAAATGGTACACCGACGGATCACTCACGAATCAGGGCACCGGTCTTGGAGTGGTGGGTCCTCGGGTATCATACCATGAATCCCTCGGAACGCACACCAGCATATTTCAGGCTGAGGTGTGTGCGATAGGGAGATGTGCGGATTTCAATATAGAACGCAACTATCGGAATACGGATATATCCATCCTATCCGATAGTCAAGCAGCATTGAACGCCATAATGGGGACTAAGATTACATCGAAGGTAGTCATTGAGGTTCGTTCGAAGCTAGACAACTCGGGACTCACAACAGGCTCACCCTAAGATGGGTCTCGGGTCACAGGGACATAGCGGGAAATGAGGCTGCTGACAAGCGAGCAAGAATGGGGGCAGGAAGGCCCCTAACAGGACCAGAACCGTATTGTGGCATAGGGAGACACACTATACGACTGGAACTCAGCAACGAGGAGAGACAGAGACGGCAACAGAGCTGGTCAGAGACAGTGGGACTCCGACAAGCCAGATGTCTCCTAGGTGGTTATAATCCAGTACGTTTTAAACAGATTATAACCATGAGAAAGAACAGCCTTAGGATACTAACCGGTCTATTGACAGGACACTGTAGACTAAGGAGTCACCTGACAAAATTGGGTATACATAGTAGCGATCTCTGCAGGTTTTGTGAAAGAGAGGAGGAGTTCTCGATGCACAGCCTGGCAGAATGTGTCGCCTTAATTAGAAGAAGAAGCAGCATCCTAGGGGCGCATGTTTTGAATTGCGAAGACATAGTAGACCTCAACCCAACAAAGATCCTCACGTTCGTAAGGGAGTTGAGGCTGATGGAAGAGCTATAAGCTCAGAAGGGGGCACAAAGATCAAATAGGTCTTGGTGCAGCTTCACCCCTCTATTTTAATTAACAACTATATTATCTGACCGACACAAAGGTGCGCGTCTTGCTTGTTCTTGTTCTTATCTCCAACTAAAAACTATCCGATAGTGACAACTATCGATATTTACTAAAACTACAAATTTGTCTTACTGAACAGTATTATTTATGTAAACTGTTATTAAGTACATACTTTGCAAGTACGTTTACCACGTACTGGTACTTTCTTCGTGTGTTTGGTTCTCTTTCTTTTTAGAGTGCACTATGTTGGAGTGACCCTCCTAAGATAATGTCAAAATAATTTTAAATAATATCATGCGTTGCTTTGTGCACCGGCAGGCTTCATACCTAGGTTTGAGGAGTATAAAATATTTAAATTAAATAACTTTTTTTCTAATTTTCATAATATAATGTATTAATTCTAAATAAAATATTTACAAATGTGACAATTTGTTTATTCTTATTAATATAGTTTAATGTTCTCTTTCTTAGGTTAGTATTGAAATACAAGACGATCCATTTTCTTTATAAAATACAAAGTAGTGACATGCACTTATATCAACTCCATCTCTGGTGTTATCCGAAGAACATGAGCACACTGTTAAGTGCTTTCCATATACTGATTTAATTAGACGATAGTGTTCATATTCCAAGAAAATACTCCGTTTTCCTCTAACAATTTAGAATGTTCAGGAAAATTCAAACTCCTTGAGGAAATCATCAATTTTCCTCACAATTGTTTTAAATCCAAAATTCGAAATGAGACCCATTCAGTTGTGTATTCTCCAAAAGCAGAAATGCAACTGAAGAATTAATTTAAGTTTCTTTTGTAATACTTGTCTATACTGGCTGAATCGTTTGTTATTTCTTTTCCAATCTTTCAAATTTAATTTTATTCAAATATTGATTTAAAATTAAAATGCGTTGCAAATCGAATTTTCTGATCTTAAAATGACACTTTATTGTCTCAATCTTGGGATTATCAATGATTGCATCAGGCATCAATAACTCAAACTGCTCAAGCCTCAGTTGGATATATTCCTTAAACGTCAGTAATTGAATCCATTCCTCTTTTCCAAATCCAATGAAATTACGTTTATGCTGCTGCATCCAAACCATTGGTGTAAATCGCCTCGTTGTTGAAAAGCTACACTTTAATTTTAATTGTAGATTAACAAAATAATAATGACTGCACCGCTACCTATTTGATCTATTGTTCCCCCTTCTGAGCTATAGCTCTTCCATCAGTCCCAACTCTCTTACAAACGTGAGGATCTTTGTTGGGTTGAGGTCTACTATGTCTTCGCAATTCAAAACATGCGCCCCTAGGATGCTGCTTCTTCTTCTAGTTAGGGCGACACATTCTGCCAGGATGTGCTTCGAGGACTCCTCCTCTCTTTCACAAAACCTGCAGAGATCGCTACTAAGTATACCCAGTTTTGTCAGGTGACTTCTTAGTCTACAGTGTCCTGTCAATAGACCGGTAAGTATCCTAAGGCTATTCTTTCCCATGGTTATGATCTGTTTAAAACGTACAGGATTATAACCACATAGGAGACATCTGGCTTGTCTGAGTCCCACTGCCTCTGACCAGCTCTGTTGCCGTCTCTGTCTCTCCTCGTTTCTGAGTTCCAGTCGTATAGTGTGCCTCCCTATGCCACAATACGGTTCTGGTCCTGTTAGGGGCCTTCCTGCCCCCATTCTTGCTTGCTCGTCAGCCGCCTCGTTTCCCGCTATGTCCCTGTGGCCCGGGACCCATCTCAGGGTGAGCCTGTTGTGAGTCCCGAGCAGGTCTAGCTTCGAACGAACCTCATGGACTACCTTCGATGTAATTTTAGTCCCCATTATGGCGTTCAATGCTGCTTGACTATCGGATAGGATGGATATATCCGTATTCCGATAGTTACGTTCTTTGTTGAAATCCGCACATCTCCCTATCGCACACACCTCAGCCTGAAATATGCTGGTGTGCGTTCCGAGGGATTCATGGTATGATACCCGAGGACCCACCACTCCAAGACCGGTGCCCTGATTCGTGAGTGATCCGTCGGTGTACCATTTTATTGTGTGCGGTTTCATGGGGTGGACTTCATCTAGAGTTGTCCATTCCTTTTTGCTACTCATGCGAACTGTGAAGTTTCGCTCGAATATATATTCGGCTACCATTTTGTCCCTGGGTTGCATCAGCAGGGGCAGTTCGCTTGAGAGGAGTTGGGCATCTTTATGGCGTAGGATATGGTTGCCCCAACTCCTTCTGCTGATATCCTTAGAAGCGTGGCTTTCTGCTTGAGCCTTATGGTGTGGTGGAGTGGTGTGAGCTCCATTAAGGCTTCAAGGGCCAGTGTTGGGCAGGTGCGCATGGCTCCTGTCATACATACGCAGGCCATTCCTTGCAACTTCTGTAGTTGTTTCTTCACGGTGGTCAGCCGAGCCCTATCACCCCATGCTACCACTCCGTAGGTTAGCATGGGTCTTACTACCATTAGGTATAACCATCTTAGTATCTTTGGAGATGTACCCCATGATTTGCCAGCAATGCTACGACATGTATAAAGCGCCCTGGAGCACTTTGATATCGTATTTTTCACATGGGTGCCAAAGTTAAGCCTGCTGTCAAATGTGACCCCCAGGTATTTGACCTCCCTACTCGTTTCTAGTAGGGTCCCTGAGAGCCATATTTGTCTCATCCTTTGTAAATTATTTCGTCTGGTAAAGGGGACGATGACTGTTTTCGTAGGGTTTAGGTTGAGTCCAACCTCCATACACCAGTCGTACGTTATCCTTAGCCCTGACTGGACTATGTCACAAAGTGATTCTTCAAATTTGCCTCGCGCTATGATAACAATGTCATCGGCATATCCTTGACATTGAATACCACTGTTAGCGAGTCTGTTTAGCAGTTCGTCTACTAACAGACTCCAGAGTAGCGGAGATAGCACCCCTCCTTGGGGACAGCCCCTGGTGGTTAGAACTGTTACATTGCTATCATGTAGTGATGCTGTGGCTTGCCTGGACCGTAGCAGTGCAAGTATCCATCTGCTGGTAGTGTGGTCCAGGCCTCTTCTCTCAAGAGTAGCATTGATTGCATCGTGAGATGTGTTATCAAAAGCACCTTCTATGTCTAAGAAGGCGCACAGTGCTACTTCCTTACTGTCAATTGCCGCACTTAAAGTGCTTTGCAACTGGTAAAGTGCTGTGTCCGTGGACCTGCCTACTCTATATGCATGCTGCGTTGGGTGCAGCGGCCTTTGCTTAAGCAAAGTGTTTCTGATTTTGTAGTCCACCAGCTTTTCCAACGTTTTCAGTAAGAACGATGTCAAGCTGATGGGTCTGAAGGACTTTAGGCTGGTAATGTCTTTCTTCCCTGCCTTGGGGATGAAGACTACCCTGGCTCTTCTCCATGCGCTCGGTATGTATCCGAGGGCCACGCTACTTACTAATGCCTTCCTGATACGGGAGAGGAGGATTTCCTGTCGTGTTTGAAGGAAGGCTGGCGATATGCCGCCCGTTCCAGGGGATTTATAGGGCTGGAATGTACCAACTGCCCACTCTAGTTTCTCCTCTGTAACCGTCGACTTGGCGCATGCCCAGTCGTCGGTTGACGGCCTATATCTGTTTTCCCTTTCAATAGCTCCTTCCTGCAGGGGTGTACTTCCTGGGAAGTGCGTCTTAAAAAGTAGTTCTAATTTCTGCAGATTACTGCTCGTAAAGGAGTTATCCCCACGTTTCAATGCTAAGTTCGCATCAGGCGCTCGTTTCGCCAGTGCTCTGTGGAGCCTGGCGCCTTCGCTTGTGCAAACTATGCTTTCGCAGAAATCTCTGTAATTCTTCCGCTTAGCCTTCCTTATTTCCTTATTATAGGAGGTAAGGCTATCACGGTACTGCTTCCCATACTCCGTCTCTCTTTGCTTTATTGAAGAGGCGACGTGTGGTCACGCGCAGCCTTTCTAGGCTGTCGTTCCACCATGGGGCATCTTTTTCCATGTACTTTTTCCCTACCGGGCAGTTATCCTCAAATGCCTTAGTTATGCATCTGTTGAGGACACCAATAGCCCTGTCCAGCTCTAGCGGCCTTCTGGGTATACCAGATGGCTCGTTGGCTAGGGAAAGACATAGAGTCGACTTATAGCCTTCCCAGTTGGTTTTCCTGGGGTTGCGGCTAGGTGTACTACTATCCGTATTTAATTTTAGATTAAATAGGATAGCCCTGTGGTCAGACATGGATTCCTCTTGGGAAACATGCCAGTCCCTAAGGTGAGACTTTAGAGACCGACTGACCAGGGTGATGTCTAATATTTCTTTGACTTCTTAGTCTACAGTCAATAGACCGGTAAGTATCCTAAGGCTATTCTTTCCCATGGTTATGATCTGTTTAAAGTCGTACGGGATTATAACCACCTAGGAGACATCTGGCTTGTCTGAGTCCCACTGCCTCTGACCAGCTCTGTTGCCGTCTCTGTCTCTCCTCGTTTCTGAGTTCCAGTCGTATAGTGTGCCTCCCTATGCCACAATACGGTTCTGGTCCTGTTAGGGGCCTTCCTGCCCCCATTCTTGCTTGCTCGTCAGCCGCCTCGTTTCCCGCTATGTCCCTCTGGCGCGGGACCCATCTCAGGGTGAGCCTGTTGTGAGTCCCGAGCAGGTCTAGCTTCGAACGAACCTCATGGACTACCTTCGATGTAATTTTAGTCCCATTATGGCGTTCAATGCTGCTTGACTATCGGATAGGATGGATATATCCGTATTCCGATAGTTACGTTTTGTTGAAATCCGCACATCCCTATCGCACACACCTCAGCCTGAAATATGCTGGTGTGCGTACCCAGGGATTCATGGGATGATACCCGAGGACCCACCACTCCAAGGCCGGTGCCCTGATTCGTGAGTGATCCGTCGGTGTACCATTTTATTGTGTGCGGTTTCATGGGGTGGACTTCATCTAGAGTTGTCCATTCCTTTTTGCTGCTCATGCGAACTGTGAAGTTTCGCTCGAATATATATTCGGCTACCATTTCGTCCCTGGGTTGCATCAGCAGGGGCAGTTCGTTTGAGAGGAGTTGGGCATCTTTATGGCGTAGGATATGGTTGCCCCAACTCCTTCTGCCGATATCCTTAGAAGCGTGGCTTTCTGCTTGAGCCTTATGGTGTGGTGGAGTGGTGTGAGCTCCATTAAGGCTTCAAGGGCCAGTGTTGGGCAGGTGCGCATGGCTCCTGTCATACATACGCAGGCCATTCTTTGCAACTTCTGTAGTTGTTTCTTCACGGTGGTCAGCCGAGCCCTATCACCCCATGCTACCACTCCGTAGGTTAGCATGGGTCTTACTACCATTAGGTATAACCATCTTAGTATCTTTGGAGATGTACCCCATTATTTGCCAGCAATGCTACGACATGTATAAAGCGCCCTGGAGCACTTTGATATCGTATTTTTCACATGGGTGCCAAAGTTAAGCCTGCTGTCAAATGTGAACCCCAGGTATTTGACCTCCCTACTCGTTTCTAGTAGGGTCCCTGAGAGCCATATTTGTCTCATCCTTTGTAACTTATTTCGTCTGGTAAAGGGGACGATGACTGTTTTCGTAGGGTTTAGGTTGAGTCCAACCTCCATACACCAGTCGTACGTTATCCTTAGCCCTGACTGGACTATGTCACAAAGTGATTCTTCAAATTTGCCTCGCGCTATGATAACAATGTCATCGGCATATCCTTGACATTGAATACCACTGTTAGCGAGTCTGTTTAGCAGTTCGTCTACTAACAGACTCCAGAGTAGCGGAGATAGCACCCCTCCTTGGGGACAGCCCCTGGTGGTTAGAACTGTTACATTGCTATCATGTAGTGATGCTGTGGCTTGCCTGGACCGTAGCAGTGCAAGTATCCATCTGCTGGTAGTGTGGTCCAGGCCTCTTCTCTCAAGAGTAGCATTGATTGCATCGTGAGATGTGTTATCAAAAGCACCTTCTATGTCTAAGAAGGCGCACAGTGCTACTTCCTTATTGTCAATTGCCGCACTTAAAGTGCGTTGCAACTGGTAAAGTGCTGTGTCCGTGGACCTGCCTACTCTATATGCATGCTGCGTTGGGTGCAGCGGCCTTTGCTTAAGCAAAGTGTTTCTGATTTTGTAGTCCACCAGCTTTTCCAACGTTTTCAGTAAGAACGATGTCAAGCTGATGGGTCTGAAGGACTTTAGGCTGGTAATGTCTTTCTTCCCTGCCTTGGGGATGAAGACTACCCTGGCTCTTCTCCATGCGCTCGGTATGCATCCGAGGGCCACGCTACTTACTAATGCCTTCCTGATACGGGAGAGGAGGATTTCCTGTCCTGTTTGAAGAAGGCTGGCGATATGCCGTCCGTTCCAGGGGATTTATAGGGCTGGAATGTACCAACTGCCCACTCTAGTTTCTCCTCTGTAACCGTCGACTTGGCGCATGCCCACGCGCAGCCTTTCTAGGCTGTCGTTCCACCATGGGGCATCTTTTTCCATGTACTTTTTCCCTACCGGGCAGTTATCCTCAAATGCCTTAGTTATGCATCTGTTGAGGACACCAATAGCCCTGTCCAGCTCTAGCGGCCTTCTGGGTATACCAGATGGCTCGTTGGCTAGGGAAAGACATAGAGTCGACTTATAGCCTTCCCAGTTGGTTTTCCTGGGGTTGCGGCTAGGTGTACTACTATCCGTATTTAATTTTAGATTAAATAGGATAGCCCTGTGGTCAGACATGGATTCCTCTTGGGAAACATGCCAGTCCCTAAGGTGAGACTTTAGAGACCGACTGACCAGGGTGATGTCTAATACTTCTTCCCTGATCCTAGTGACGAATGTCGGTGTAGATCCGACATTTCCTAGTTCTAGATTATATTTAAAAATAAAATCAGTCAGACACTCACCCCTTGGATTGATGTCACTGCTGCCCCATATAGAGTGGTGCGCATTGGCATCGCATCCGATGAGCACCGGCATCTTCTCTATCCTGCAATACTCTACCAGCTTCTCAATTTCTGGTGGTGAGCAGGGTGCATCCCCTGCGAAGTATGCGGAAAGCCTAGAAAGGCTGCGCGTGACCACACGTCGCCTCTTCAATAAAGCAAAGAGAGACGGAGTATGGGAGCAGTACCGTGACAGCCTTACCTCCTATAATAAGGAAATAAGGAAGGCTAAGCGGAAGAACTACAGAGATTTCTGCGAAAGCATAGTTTGCACAAGCGAAGGCGCCAGGCTCCACAGAGCATTGGCGAAACGAGCGCCTGATGCGAACTTAGCATCCGTGCGGATAACTCCTTTACGAGCAGTAATCTGCAGAAATTAGTACTACTTTTCGAGATGCACTTCCCAGGAAGCACTCCACTGCAGGACGGAGCTATTGAAAGGGAAAATAGATATAGACCGTCATCCGACGACTGAGCATGCGCCAAGTCGACGGTTACAGGGGAAAGACTAAATTGGGCAATTGGTACATTCCAGCCCTATAAATCCCCTGGAACGGACGGCATATCGCCAGCCTTCATTCAAACAGGACGAGAAATTCTCCTCTCCCGTATCAAGAAAGTATTAGTAAGTAGCCTTGCCCTCGGATACATACCGGGCGCATGGAGAAGAGCCAGGGTAGTCTTCATCCCCAAGGCAGGGAAGCAAGACATTACCAGCCCAAAGTCCTTCAGACCCATCAGCTTGACATCGTTCTTACTGAAAACGTTGGAAAAGCTGGTGGACTACAAAATCAGAAGCACATTGCTTAAGCAAAGGCCGCTGCACCCAACGCAGCATGCATACAGAGTAGGCAGGTCCACGGACACAGCACTTTATCTGCTGCAACGCACTTTAAGTGCGTCAATTGACAATAAGGAAGTAGCACTGTGCGCCTTCTTAGATATAGAAGGTGCATTTGATAACACATTTCACGATGCAATCAATGCTACTCTTGAGAGAAGAGGCCTGGACCACACTACCAGCAGATGGATACTTGCACTGCTACGGTCCAGGCAAGCCACAGCATAACTACACGATAGCAATGTAACAGTCCTAATCACCAGAGGCTGTCCCCAAGGAGGAGTGTTGTCTCCGCTACTCTGGAGTCTGTTAGTAGACTAACTGCTAAACAGACTTGCTAACAGTGGTATTCAATGTCAAGGATATGCCGATGACATTGTTATCGTAGCGCGAGGCAAATTTGAAGAATCACTTTGTGACATAGTCCAGTCAGGGCTAAGGATAACGTACGACTGGTGTATGGAGGTTGGACTCAACCTAAACCCTACGAAAACAGTCATCGTCCCCTTTACCAGACGAAATAAGTTACAAAGGATGAGACAAATATGGCTCTCAGGGACCCTACTAGAAACGAGTAGGGAGGTCAAATACCTGGGGGTCACATTTGACAGCAGGCTTAACTTTGGCACCCATGTGCAAAATACGATATTAAAGTGCTCCAGGGCGCTTTATACATGTCGTAGCATTGCCGGCAAATCATGGGGTACATCTCCAAAGGTACTAAGATGGTTATACCTAATGGTAGTAAGACCCATTTTAACCTATGGAGTGGTAGCATGGGGTGATAGGGCTCGGCTGACCACCGTGAAGAAACAACTACAGAAGTTTCAAAGAATGGCCTGCGTATGTATGACAGGAGCCATGCGCACCTGCCCAACAATGGCCCTTGAAGCCTTAATGGAGCTCACACCACTCCACCACATCATAAGGCTCAAGCAGAAAGTCACGCTTTTAGGATATCAGCAGAAGGAGTTGGGGGCAACCATATCCTACGCCATAAAGATGCCCAACTCCTCTCAAACGAACTGCCCCTGCTGATGCAACCTAGGGACGAAATGGTAGCCGAATATATATTCAAGCGAAACTTCACAGTTCGCATGAGTAGCAAAAAGGAATGGACAACTCTAGATGAAGTCCACCCTATGAAACCGCACACAATAAAATGGTACACCGACGGATCACTCACGAATCAGGGCACCGGTCTTGGAGTGGTGGGTCCTCGGGTATCATACCATGAATCCCTGGGAACGCACACCAGCATATTTCAGGCTGAGGTGTGTGCGATAGGGAGATGTGCGGATTTCAACATAGAACGCAACTATCGGAATACGGATATATCCATTCTATCCGATAGTCAAGCAGCATTGAACGCCATAATGGGGACTAAAATTACATCGAAGGTAGTCCATGAGGTTCGTTCGAAGCTAGACCTGCTCGGGACTCACAACAGGCTCACCCTGAGATGGGTCCCGGGCCACAGGGACATAGCGGGAAACGAGGCGGCTGACGAGCAAGCAAGAATGGGGGCAGGAAGGCCCCTAACAGGACCAGAACCGTATTGTGGCATAGGGAGACACACTATACGACTGGAACTCAGAAACGAGGAGAGACAGAGACGGCAACAGAGCTGGTCAGAGGCAGTAGGACTCAGACAAGCCAAATGTTCCTAGGTGGTTATAATCCTGTACGATTTAAACAGATTACAACCATGGGAAAGAACAGCCTTAGGATACTTACCGGTCTATTGATAGGACACTGTAGACTAAGAAGTCACCTGACTAAATTGGGTATACTCGTATATGTACATACCATACCAAGTTTAGTAATGCATTACAAAATTAAATATTAATTCTTCACAAAATGCATTCTATGTTAATTTAAACTAAAGTTTAATAAACGAGAGTTATGTAGCCCTGTAGAGTTCAGTCCTAAATATTCGAAGTTTTGCTGTGCGGTCACTATTTCTTCAGGATGATTCGGTCAACCGCCGCTCACATATGATCCGATACTTGCACCAGTTGGTGCACTTTATGCCAATCAGATATTACATTTGCGTCCGAGACTTCGGCGCTGACCCGCTTCAAAGGGCCGGTACCGCTGCACGTAAGCACTGTACTGCTGTATTCCCCGTATTGCACTCCCAACAGATTAACAGCAAATTAATTATTAACGGCATAATTGGTCGCGCTTTGCACCTTCAAGTATAGAAAGGGCACTGGCACACTGTAAGTGATCACAATTTGAATCATATGTGTAGCCTTGGCACAATTTGGTTATGGCAGCCACCACGTTTTGGTAAGACGCCTATACACCAAAAGCCCTTTAAATAATATGCTATGCCTGGTTTTATAATATATTTACACAATTTCTATCCAATATTGGCGGGAACGCACTTTTTACCGTTTTTAGTATCGGATTCTG
>JAWNMP010000183.1:0-36099 GCA_035043875.1 Drosophila paucipuncta
TTTCAAAAATTCCAAAAACCAATGGCAGGTACATATATTAACCACCTAAATGAATATATGATCCCCATAAATTGGGGTTTCCCCACCTGCTAGGTAGGGTTATGTAAAAAGGTACCTTAATTTGTGGTCACAATTTATTTCCAACAATGGCGTTATGGACACCTGGGTGCCATAAAACCCGGATTTTTACGTCGGATTGATTATTTTCGTAATAAATAGACCAATCTTTAGTAGTCAGTTTAGTTATATCCTGCATTTCGGGTGCAACCAGCCAACAACGACTATGGGCAAACGGACTACCATTGACCAACGGAATCTCATCCTGGAACACGTCCAGATCGGATATTCACATCGCCAAATAGCTAAAATGGTAAATCTAAGCAAATCAACTGTGACCAACATCATTCGGCGCTTCTTCGACGAAAATAGGATAGGAGACAAGGGCAGAAAGGCAACAAACAAGATTTTAACCGAACAGGCAGAGCGGAGGATCATCAGGAAAATAAGGGCAAATCCCAAGCTATCGGCTCCAAAATGGACTCAACAGGTTGAGGATGAATTGGGGAAAAAGTGCAGTGTGGAAACTGTGCGCCGGGTACTGCGCAACCATGACTTTAATGCCCGAGTACCACGGAAGAAGCCCTTTATAAGCGCAAAAAATAAAGGGACTAGGATGACGTTCGTCAAAACCCACTTGGACAAGGATTTGGAGTTCTGGAACGCATTCATATTTGAAGATGAGTCCAAATTCAACATTTTTGGTTCAGACGGACGGAATTATGTGTGGCAACAGCCCAATACTGAGATGAATCCCAAGCACCTAAAGGCAACAGTGAAGCACGGCGGAGGAACTGTCATGGTATGGGCATCTATCTCGGAAGCCAGCAGAGGAAATTTGGTGTTTATTGAAACAACAATGGACAACAATGTGTACCTCAATATATTAAAGAAAATTTACTCCAAAGTGCCGAGAAGCTAGGAATCCGGCGTACTTTCCGGTTCTACCAGGACCGCGACCAGGACAACAGCCAGGCATAAATCCGGATTAGTACAGTCCTGGCTTATCTGGAACTGCCCCACAGGATAATTCCACCGGCGCAGTCACCAGATTTAAATGTTATTTAAAATTTGCGGGCTCTGCTGGAAAATATCATCCGGAAACACAGATCCGATCTCAAAAATGCTCTGCTGGATGAGTGGAGCACAATCTGTCAAAAAACAACCCGGAAGCTGGTATCTTCCATGAAAAATAGGCTAAGGGAAGTTATTAAGGCTAAAGGATATCATACTAAGTATTAACATCCTTACTGAAGTTTTTATACGCCTAATATGTTACTTTTCTAAGACTGTCTAAAATAAGATTTGACATGTATTTTTGATAAGTTTTAAGTTTTTGATAACTAATTAATATTTTAATAAAAACTAAAGTTTATTTTTCAAACGTGATATAGCATGAAACAAATTGACATTTAAACATTTTGCGTTTGTTTCTTTGTTTAAACTTTATATCACTTTAAAATTTTTGCTAGACACTGTCGGAAATAAGCTGTGAGACACTGTATATATATATATATATTTTTTTATTAAATTCACTTCACTTTCTCCAAACAAAACTTTTTGTTAACGCGAACAAATCTAGGGGTCACCAAACTTAAATTGCAAGCGATTCAGAAACTGGAAGCGATCTCCAGAGCAAATTAATAATACGAACGACGTTGTTGGTTAAGGATCGAACATAGACTGCCGACGATTGGCCTCGGCAGGTTTATTGAAAACTAAAATATCTTACATCTACATACAATTTATTCTTCTCCTACTTAGGAGATTATCTAGGTACATATTTACTGATGCAAATGCGTCTAGACTCTTCATCCTATCAGTTCGGAGAACTCTTATCATTGAAGGTTTTATTACGGTCACGATGGGTGCCGCGTACGTGTCTGTTCACGTATTTACTTATCTTCTTGATAAGAATCCTCCTTGATTATCTTACGATTGGAAGATTAAACAGACTACCTTCGATGTAATTTTAGTCCCCATTATGGCGTTCAATGCTGCTTGACTATCGGATAGGATGGATATATCCGTATTCCGATAGTTACGTTCTATGTTGAAATCCGCACATCTCCCTATCGCACACACCTCAGCCTGAAATATGCTGGTGTGCGTTCCCAGGGATTCATGGTATGATACCCGAGAACCCACCACTCCAAGACCGGTGCCCTGATTCGTGAGTGATCCGTCGGTGTACCATTTTATTGTGTGTGGTTTCATGGGATGGACTTCATCTAGAGTTGTCCATTCCTTTTGCTACTCATGCGAACTGTGAAGTTTCGCTCGAATATATATTCGGCTACCATTTCGTCCCTGGGTTGCATCAGCAGGGGCAGTTCGTTTGAGAGGAGTTGGGCATCTTTATGGCGTAGGATATGGTTGCCCCCAACTCCTTCTGCTGATATCCTTAAAATCGTGACTTTCTGCTTGAGCCTTATGATGTGGTGGAGTGGTGTGAGCTCCATTAAGGCTTCAAGGGCCATTGTTGGGCAGGTGCGCATGGCTCCTGTCATACATACGCAGGCCATTCTTTGCAACTTCTGTAGTTGTTTCTTCACGGTGGTCAGCCGAGCCCTATCACCCCATGCTACCACTCCATAGGTTAACATGGGTCTTACTACCATTAGGTATAATCATCTTAATATCTTTGGAGATGTACCCCATCATTTGCCGGCAATGCTACGGCATGTATAAAGCGCCCTGCACATGGGTGCCAAAGTTAAGCCTGCTGTCAAATGTGACCCCCAGGTATTTGACCTCCCTACTCGTTTCTAGTAGGGTCCCTGAGAGCCATATTTGTCTCATCTTTTGTAACTTATTTCGTCTGGTAAAGGGGACGCTGACTGTTTTCGTAGGGTTTAGGTTGAGTCCAACCTCCATACACCAGTCGTACGTTATCCTTAGCCCTGACTGGACTATATCACAAAGTGATTCTTCAAATTTGCCTCGCGCTATGATAACAATGTCATCGGCATATCCTTGACATTGAATACCACTGTTAGCAAGTCTGCTTAGCAGTTCGTCTACTAACAGACTCCAGAGTAGCGGAGACAACACCCCTCCTTGGGGACAGCCTCTGGTGGTTAGGACTGTTACATTGCTATCGTGTAGTGATGCTGTGGCTTGCCTGGACCGTAGCAGTGCAAGTATCCATCTGCTGGTAGTGTGATCCAGGCCTCTTCTCTCAAGAGTAGCATTGATTGCATCGTGGGATGTGTTATCAAAAGCACCTTCTATATCTAAGAAGGCGCACAGTGCTACTTCCTTATTGTCAATTGCCGCACTTAAAGTGCGTTGCAACTGGATTTATAGCGCTGGAATGTACCAATTTCCCAATTTAGTCTTTCCCCTGTAACCGTAGACTTGGCGCATGCCCAGTCATCGGATGACGGCCTATATCTGCTTTCCCTTTCGATAGCTCCTTCCTGCAGGGGTGTACTTCCTGGGAAGTACGTCTCGAAAAAGTAGTAATAATAATTTCTGCAGATTACTGCTCGTAAAGGAGTTATCCCCACGCTTCAATGCTAAGTTCGCATCAGGCGCTCGTTTCGTCAATGCTCTGTGGAGCCTGGCGCCTTCGCTTGTGCAAACTATGCTTTCGCATAAATCTCTGTAGTTCTTCCGCTTAGCCTTCCTTATTTCCTTATTATAGGAGGTAAGGCTATCACGGTACTGCTCCAATACTCCGTCTCTCTTTGCTTTATTGAAGAGGCGACGTGCGGTCACCCGCAGCCTTTCTAGGCTGTCGTTCGAGCATGGGGCATCTTTTTCCATGTACTTTTTCCCTACCGGGCAGTTATCCTCAAATGCCTTAGTTATGCATTTGTTGAGGACACCAATAGCCCTGTCCAGCTCTAGCGTCCTTCTGGGTATACCAGATGGCTCGTTGGCTAGGGAGAGACATAGGGTCGACTTGTAGCCTTCCCAGTTGGTTTTCCTGGGGTTGCGGCTAGGTGTGCTACTATCCGTATTTAATTTTAGATTAAATAGGATATTCCTGTGGTCAGACATGGATTCCTCTTGGGAAACATGCCAGTCCCTAAGGTGAGACTTTAGAAACCGACTGATCAGGGTGATGTCTAATACTTCTTCCCTGATCCTAGTGACAAATGTCGATGTAGATCCGACATTACCTAGTTCTAGATTATATTTAAAAATAAAATCAGTCAGGCACTCACCCCTTAGATTGATGTCACTGCTGTCCCATATAGTGTGGTGCGCATTGGCATCGCATCCGATGAGCACCGGCATCTTCTCTATCCTGCAATACTCCACCAGCTTCTCAATCTCTAGTGGTGGGCAGGGTGCATCCCCTGCGAAGTATGCGGATACGATAACGATAGAAACCGCGCTACCCTTGGTGGACACCAGTATGGAACGCAGTCTCTGGTCAGGAATTCTGAAAGGATAGTAAAGTTAATACTTTTCCTTACCATGATACAAGCTCTGGGTGCTGGATCTCTCCGATCCCAGATTACCTTGGAGTCGGCTGTGAACAGGCCCTTGATGCCGTCGTTCACCCACGGCTCCTGTACCAGGGCCAGCCCAAGGTGTTTGTTGGTAAACATCCAGCTAAGACCGCCGAGGCTGCCTTAGCGCGGTGGATGTTTACCTGAGCCAGCCCTGTGTTGATGCCTCTTGGCATCTACGTCTGGGAGGCTCAGATGACACGGCGAATGGGGCCCGGAGCCGGGTGGTGGTGTTGCCCACTGTGACATCCTCCTTGCCCGTTGGAGCAGGTTTGGGCTTTTCTCCAGTCTTCTTCGTCTTCAGACCACTTACGGGGATGGTCCCGTAACGGAAGAAGACCTGGTGCCCCTTCTCCACAATTATACTCTGTAGTAGTCATTTAATAGTGATATTTTTTGCACAATTTTGGTCCACTCTAAATTAGTCGTTGTTGATTAGACGGCCGTTCAAACGAAAAGATAGGCAGATAACCGACGAGAAGAGAACCACTCAAAACGCAGCACGAAATCGCTCACCCGTGAAGTGCTCAGCCAAAGCTTTGCAATAAGCGTAAGGTTCAAGCGAGGTCTTGTCGCGGGAAAACTCTCAAGGTTATTGAAACAAAGAAGTCGTGTATTTTGCGAATCGACCAGTATAGGAAACATTGTGTAAAAACACGTGATGGTAACTTCGAAAGTTAAAGTGCATCACAAATAGATGTATTATTGTGAAAGTGCGGTGGATAATAAAAAGGCCATTCTTGGGCAAAGAGTATGGACCAGACCGCCACCAGTTTGAGCCAGCTGCACGCCTTCATAATTAACACCGCGGGAGTGATTCACCCCGACGAGGTTGTAACTATTCAACCTTACTTCATTACATCGACATCAGAAGCGTCGCTAGTCAGCGGGACGGAAGTGAGGAAGTGTGCTTAATCCAAGAGGACAACTTCATCCCACGGATCCCGACTTAGCGCATATTCGCTATATTGAAATCAAGTAATTCCGAATTTATTATCAGCTAGTGCCAGATTACTTTAAAAGTTAATCAACGAAGACGTGAATGACAGTCCGCTGTGTGGTGCACGCACCTACTTACAAACACAAGTGATTTTTTTGAGCTAAAGTGCTTATCAGCTTTTGTGTTTGTAAAAGCGTGGATGACCAGACCATAAAGTTTGAAGTTGTAAGTGAGTACATAAACAATTAGATATGTGTGACCTACTTAGTAAATAAGGAAAGCCATATACATATATAAACAAAAAAAGGAGACTAATCCACAGCAAATACGCCAAGTGATACTTGTTATCTAAAAAATGTATTCCATATATATATATAAGCCTTAAAAAAGTAAAGCATTCGAAGGTTGAAGTTGAGCATGAAGCTACATGGCAATGCTAAAAAAAAAATAGAAAAAATAGAATTTAAAAAGTAATGATAATAATTAATTAAGAAAAAAAAGAGAAAATCTACTCATAGATTATAACTCAATTAGATACTAGAAAATATAATTAGAGTAATGTTCACAACATACCAAATTAAGTTAAGAGAAATTACATGAATTTACAAGCAATTTAAAATGAGGAGTTAAAGAGTAGTATTCGTCTGTCGAGTATCCATGCTAGGTTTTTATAGGATGTGGTAGGATTTTAAGAGTCCGTCCAAGGGATAATGTATCAAAATTTATATCATTATCATGGTAGGGTGGGTAAAGAAGAGGGACAACTGTCATCTATGTTCCCTCTAATAGGACTAGTGTCTCGGTATAGTTATCGGACGTGTCGGCGTACGAATGTTAATTGAATTTCATAACCCAAGTGGTTATTTGTTTTTGTAAACGCGCACTAATTAAATGTGGCAGAGTACATCCGTATTGATTGAGTGAGAAAGAACCCCGACAATCCGGCGAGCTAGACGAGCATAGCGAGAGTGCGCACCTCAAACTCAACAATACACCGGTCACTTAAATTGACAAGTTCATCAGCCAATCATTAGTAAGACCAAATAAGTTATCCTAAAGAAAATACCTTATACAAAAAGAAATAATACCCTGGTACTACTACACATTTTGGCCCCCAACATGAGGGCCCGAGCAGCTACTAGTAGATTCTAGACCACATTAATAGAGTAATACTTTTAGAGTTGGATATCTTTAGAAAATAATTAGAATTTTGCTTGGTTCCCCAGCTCATCCATTGATCCAACCAAATAACTAACTTCAATTTTTGTTTCCCAATTTTCATAAGTCATGACATACCGATTCACGACTTGAATCTGTTTTAGGATTTCGCAACTACAATTCTCGGTTAGTTGGTTGACCAAAACAGACTCATAGTAATGAACTGCATATTTATAGTGACTACGTGATAAATATCTTTGATTACACGTATAGAGGATTTGTTTTGGATATTTCGTTTCAATTCTGTATAATGGGATTGATCGACCAGGATAAACCAACATTTACAAATAAGTATTTTGAATTGTTAGAATCACAATATATCTGCGCTGTTGCTATTATCGTCTAATAATTCAAATACCAAAATCAAATCGGCAATAGATATATTTTAATAAAATAGATAAACTAACTGAGACCTAGTTTTTAAAAAAATGTTGTAAAAATTTTAGCAAGTGAGAAAGACAGACATTATAATAATCAAAAATAGCTATCGCAGTTATTACGATTTAATCATTTATACATTTTTTTTGTCTTTAATATCAATACGTAATTATATTATTTATTTCTACTAAATAAACATGGCTGTAAGACGTAGCCAAGAAGATATTACAGTTGCTTTACGAACAGCTGACCCTTTTTGCGGCATTTGCAACGAAGTTTTAAACGGAAATAGAACTATAGCAAACACCCCATGTAAACACAAATTTCACAAACTTTGCATTTTAGAACACATTAGGAAGGTTTCAAACTGTCCAACATGTTCGGCATACTGCACCGCTATGGCGTTGACATTTTCCAATAATACCCTATTCGCTGAATTGCAGCAAGAGGGGTCGTTACAACCCAACGCAAGTGAATCTCAAGATCCCAATGACTTTCATAAGAAGCCGACAAGAAGACAGCAGTATTCGAATAAGAATTGAGGAGCGACTCCCAGACGAGGTATATCAACTAGATCTACACAAAGAACAACTTCAGACCGTAATTTAGCTGATCCCAACAATCGCAATTGTTAGAAAACATCACTTCAATGTTAACTAAAACGATTGAAACATCCATCCAAAGACAGTTAACCTTGCTTCACCTAGGGAAGTCCGAGCGAACAACAGCTCCAAATTTAAATAATACAGCACAAACTCATAACGTAGGGAACGAACAACCAGCCTTGAACCGATCCGAGCTGTTACTTAACCTTTCAGGAAATAGTGTACCGCGTAGCAGCGCTAGCTCACAAATAGCACCTGAAAAAGTTTTAAATATAATGCAAAATTGGCGCATTAAATTCGATGGTTCAAAAAACGGTATGAGAACTGAAGAGTTTATTTATCGTATCCAGGCACTTACCAGACAGAACCTTAACAATGATCTCAAACTTCTCTGCGATCACCTCTATCTACTCTTAAGTGGTAAAGCGAACGATTGGTACTGGAAAATTCACCGCACATATTCAGAATTCACTTGGGATCATTATTGTGGAGAATTCCGGAAAAGATTCGAAGATATAGAGACTGACTATGACATATGGGAGAAGATAAGAAACCGCCGTCAGGGCGAAACTGAAATGTTCGATGACTACCAAAGTGCCATAGAAGATCTCACAGATAGGCTCATGAACGGTATTGCTGAGTATGAGTTAGTAGAACTGCTAATTCGAAATGCTAAGCCAAGTGTTCATCATGAACTACTCCACGTGAACATCCGTAATAGATCACAGCTTAGGAGGGAGATCCGACGACATGAACAATTTTATAACCACATTAAATCGGTAAAACCAAGAACTATACGTCCATTCGTCACTGAATTATCAGATCAAGACGACAGTCAGGGACTACCTGAGGTCACCTCAGAACAGAACGGAATTTCACAAATTCAACATCGCTTCACACCAACAAGTCCAATTTGCTGGAATTGTGACAAAACAGGACATAAATTCGATGATTGCGTAGGGCCGCGAAAAATCTTTTGCTACGGATGCGGTGCGAGAGATACCTACAAGCCCCAATGTAGCAAATGTAATCCCTCGGGAAACCGACAGAGGGATGTGTCATACAACAACAAACAGACACATCCTTAAGAGCTACTGATTTAACAAATTCAATAAAACTTAATACCAGTAATATAGATGACGAAAACTTATTACATCAAGAGCAAAGCTCACCAGTAGATAAATCCATAGAACCAACTCATTTTTCACTTATTCCTTTACACAAAAGATTAGAAAATTATAGACTTACCCGTAAACAAATATTTAATGAGATAGATAATTTTAAATTTATAGGGAAGCCGAAACGCTCGACAAAACGCCTAAGAGAGTTTTGGAAAGTTGTTAAGCGTAACCGGAAAAAAATGTATTTCTGCTATTTTTCTTAACTCGGAAAATAGATTATTAACAAACGTGACAATGGAAGGCCAGGAATATATTACATTGTTAGATTCGGGAGCCACGATAAGTTGTATTGGGGGAAACGCTGCAAAAGAATTAGTAACGCACAGCAAATCCAAGAAGTGTGCAGGAACAATTCGAACAGCGAATGGAACCATTAGTAGGGTAGTAGCTAAGCTTAAAACTAAAATAAGCTATCGAGACTGCGCTGCTGACCTTGAATTATTTATCATACCAGAACTTAAACAAGATGTTTACCTTGGTATAGATTTCTGGGAGAAATTCGGACTTTTGAATAAGATTACCCTCTCGGCAGAAGTATCAGAATTAGATGTGGGATCTTCAAACAACACCGGAGACCAAAAATTTCATGACTTATCCCTAGAAGAAAGGAAACGTCTGGACAAGGTAATAAATATGTTCCCATCATTCAGTACTGAGGGATTAGGTCGAACTAGCTTAACATCTCATTCAATAGACGTGGGATCAGCTACTCCAGTTAAACAACGACATTGGCCTGTATCGCCAGCTATTGAGAAAATAATGTTTGCCGAAGTAGACAATATGCTTTCACTTGACGTCATTGAAGAGTCGACAAGTCCCTGGAGCAGTAATTGTGTTTTAGTGAAGAAGGGAGACAAATACAGATTGTGTCTTGATTCTAGAGAAATTAATAAAGTGACTAAGCGTGATGCATATCCCTTGCCGCACATTGATGGCATTCTGAGCCGTTTACCGCCCGCTCGATTTATCACTGGCTTGGATATGAAACACGCCTATTGGCAAATTCCTTTAGACGAGCAATCTCGTCAATACACGGCAATTACAATCCCAAACAGACCGTTATACCAATATAAAATGATGCCGTTCGGTCTTTGTAATGCTGCCCAAACTTTATGCCGCTTAATGGATCGAGTTATCCCAGCTCATCTACGAACTCGTGTATTCGTTTATTTAGATGATTTATTAGTTTTGTCAGATGATTTCGATTCTCATTTAATTTTGTTGCAAGAAATAGCTTTAAGCTTACGAAAAGCTAATCTTACCATAAACATTAGTAAATCGAACTTCTGCATGACAGAAATTACATACCTTGGCTTTATCATCGGGGAGGGTCAAATAAGAATAAACCCAGACAAAATAAGAGCTATTTCAGAATTTCCGGTACCTACCACGGTAAAAGAATTACGCCGATTTTTTGGGTTCGCATCAGGCGCTCGTTCGTCAATGCTCTGTGGAGCCTGGCGCCTTCGCTTGTGCAAACTATGCTTTCGCATAAATCTCTGTAGTTCTTCCGCTTAGCCTTCCTTATTTCCTTATTATAGGAGGTAAGGCTATCACGGTACTGCTCCCATACTGCGTCTCTCTTTGCTTTATTGAAGAGGCGACGTGTGGTCACCGCAGCCTTTCTAGGCTGTCGTTCCACCATGGGGCATCTTTTTCCATGTACTTTTTCCCTACCGGGCAGTTATCCTCAAATGCCTTAGTTATGCATTTGTTGAGGACACCAATAGCCCTGTCCAGCTCTAGCGGCCTTCTGGGTATACCAGATGGCTCGTTGGCTAGGGAAGACAAAGGGTCGACTTGTAGCCTTCGCAGTTGGTTTTCCTGGGGTTGCGGCTAGGTGTGCTACTATCCGTATTAAATTTTTAATTAAATAGGATAGTCCTGTGGTCAGACATGGATTCCTCTTGGGAAACATGCCAGTCCCTAAGGTGAGACTTTAGAGACCGACTGATCAGGGTGATGTCTAATACTTCTTCCCTGATCCTAGTGACAAATGTCGGTGTAGATCCGACATTACCTAGTTCTAGATTATATTTAAAAATAAAATCAGTCAGGCACTCACCCCTTAGATTGATGTCACTGCTGCCCCATATAGTGTGGTGCGCATTGGCATCGCATCCGATGAGCACCGGCATCTTCTCTATCCTGCAATACTCCACCAGCTTCTCAATCTCTGGTGGTGGGCAGGATCCATCCCCTGCGAAGTATGCGGATACGATGACGAGTCTCTGGTCAAAGGAATTCTGAAAAGATAGTAAAGTTAATACTTTTCCTTACCATGATACAAGCTCTGGGTGCTGGATCTCTCCGATCCCAGATTACCTTGGAGTCGGCTGTGAACAGGCCCTTGATGCCGTCGTTCACCCACGGCTCCTGTACCAGGGCCAGCCCAAGGTGTTTGTTGGTAAACATCCAGCTAAGACCGCCGAGGCTGCCTTAGCGCGGTGGATGTTTACCTGAGCCAGCCCTGTGTTGATGCCTCTTGGCATCTACGTCTGGGGAGGCTCCAGCTGACACGGCGAGATAGGGCCCGGAGCCGTCCCCGTCACCGCTGCTCGCCATAGCGACGTCAGCTGCAGCTGCATCTTGCAGCTCCTCCTCCAGCTCCTGCGAGGACATGGGGATGTCATCGTCCCCCATCTCCTCCTGGCAGAGCGTTACATCTGCCAGTTCTTCATCGTCAGCCAGGTCCTCCGACGGGTCGGTGGGCTGCGTAGTTGGAATACCCTGCTCCGGGGCAGACATGTCCGGTGTGGTGGTGTTGCCCACTATGACATCCTCCTTGCCCGTTGGAGCAGGTTTGGGCTTTTCTCCAGTCTTCTTCGTCTTCAGACCACTTACGGGGATGGTCCCGTAACGGAAGAAGACCTGGTGCCCCTTCTCCACAATTATACTCTGTAGTAGTCATTTAATAGTGATATTTTTTTTGCACAATTTTGGTCCACTCTAAATTAGTCGTTGTTGATTAGACGGCCGTTCAAACGAAAAGATAGGCAGATAACCGACGAGAAGAGAACCACTCAAAACGCAGCACGAAATCGCTCACTCAAGAAGCGCTCAGCAAGAAGCGTTGCAATAAGCGTAAGGTTCAAGCGAGGTCTTGTCGCGGGAAAACTCTCAAGGTTATTGAAACAAAGAAGTCGTGTATTTTGCGAATCGACCAGTATAGAAAACATTGTGTAAAAACACGTGATGGTAACTTCGAAAGTTAAAGTGCATCACAAATAGATATATTATTGTGAAAGTGCGGTGGATAATAAAAAGGTATGTGCTGAAATTGGTGAAAGAAAATATTCGAACCAATTTTAACCTTTATAGGCCATTCTTGGGCAAAGAGTATGGACCAGACCTGCCACCAGTTTGAGCCAGCTGCACGCCTTCATAATTAACACCGCGGGAGTGATTCACCCCGACGAGGTTGTAACTATTCAACCTTACTTCATTACATCGACATCAGAAGCGTCGCTAGTCAGCGGGACGGAAGTGAGGAAGTGTGCTTAATCCAAGAGGACAACTTCATCCCACGGATCCCGACTTAGCGCATATTCGCTATATTGAAATCAAGTAATTCCGAATTTATTATCAGCTAGTGCCAGATTACCTTAAAAGTTAATCAATGAAGACGTGAATGATCAGTCCGCTGTGTGGTGCACGCACCTACTTACAAACACAAGTATTTTTTTTGAGCTAAAGTGCTTATCAGCTTTTGTGTTTTGTAAAAGCGTGGATGACCAGACCATAAAGTTTGAAGTTGTAGAGTGAGTACATAAACAATTAGATATGTATGACCTACTTAGTAAATAAGGAAAGCCATATACATATATACAAAAAAAGGAGACTAATCCACAGCAAATACGCCAAGTGATACTTGTTATCTAAAAATAATGTATTCCAATATATATATATAAGCCTTAAATAAAGTAAAGCATTCGAAGGTTGAAGTTGAGCATGAAGCTACATGGCAATGCTAAAAACAAACAAAAAAAAAAAATAGAATTTAAAAAGTAATGATAATAATTAATTAAGAAAAAAAAGAGCAAATCTACTCATAGATTATAACTCAATTAGATAATAGAAAATAGAATTAAGAGTAATGTTCACAACATACCAAATTAAGTTAAGAGAAATTACATGAATTTGCAAGCAATTTAAAATGAGGAGTTAAAGAGTAGAATTCGTCTGTCGAGTATCCATGCTAGGTTTTTACAGGATGTGGTAGGATTTTAAGAGTCCGTCCAAGGGATAATGTATCAAAATTTATATCATTATCATGGTAGGGTGGGTAAAGAAGAGGGACAACTGTCATCTATGTTCCCTCTAATAGGACTAGTGTCTCGGTATAGTTATAGGACGTGTCGGCGTCACCCATAAATGATAATTGAATTTCATAACCCAAGTGGTTACTTGTTTTTGTAAACGCGCACTAATTAAATGTGGCAGAGTACATCCGTATTGATTGAGTGAGAAAGAACCCCGACAATCCGGCGAGCTAGTACGAGCATAGCGAGAGTGCGCACCTCAAGCTCAACAATACACCGGTCACTTAAATTGGCAAGTTCATCAGCCAATCATTAGTAAGACCAAATAAGTTATCCTAAAGAAAATAGCTTATACAAAGAGAAATAATACCCTGGTACTACACACTTTGGCACAACATGAGGGCCTACTAGTAGATTCTAGACCACATTAATAGGTAAACTTTTAGAGTTGGATATCTTTAGAAAATAATTAGAAATTTTGCTTGGTTCCCAGCTCATCCATTGATCCAACCAAATAACTAACTTCAATTTTTGTTTCCCAATTTTCATAAGTCATGACATACCGATTCACGACTTGAATCTGTTTTAGGATTTCGCAACTACAATTCTCCAGTTGGATTGGTTGACCAAAACAGACTCATAGTAATGAACTGCGTATTTATAGTGACTACGTGATAAAATATCTTTGATTACACGTATAGAGGATTTGTTTTGGATATTTCGATTTCAATTCTGTATAATGGGATTGATCGACCAGGATAAACCAACATTTACAAATAAAGTATTTTGAATTATTTAGAATCACGATATATCTGCGCTGTTGCTATTATCGTCTAATAATTCAAATACCAAAATCAAATCGGCAATAGATATATTTTAATAAAATAGATAAACTAACTGAGACCTAGTTTTTAAAAAAATGTTGTAAAAATTTTAGCATGTGAGAAAGACAGACATTACAATAATCAAAAATAGCTATCGCAATTATTACGATTTAATCATTTATACATTTTTTTTGGTCTTTAATATCAATACGTTATTATATTATTTATTTCTTCTAAATAAACATGGCTGTAAGACGTAGCCAAGAAGATATTACAGTTGCTTTACGAACAGCTGACCCTTTTTGCGGCATTTGCAACGAAGTTTTAAACGAAATAGAACTTATAGCAAACACCCCATGTAAACACAAATTTCACAAACTTTGCATTTTAGAACACATTAGGAAGGTTTCCAACTGTCCGACATGTTCGACAGACTGCACTGCTATGGCGTTGACATTTTCCAATAATACCTTATTCGCTGAATTGCAGCAAGAGAGATCGTTACAACAGCGCAAGTGAATCTCAAGACCCTAATGACTTTCATAAGAAGCCGACAAGAAGACAGCAGTATTCGAATAAGAATTGATGAGCGACTCATAGACGAGGTATATCAACTAGATCTACACAAAGAGCAACTTCAGACCGTAATTTAGCTGATCCCGGTAACGGCAGTAATCTTTCCTTGAATACCCAAGTCGAGATAGCCAATTATATACAGTCCGCAGTAACGCTCCAACAATCGCAATTGTTAGAAAACATCACTTCAATGTTAACTAAAACGATTGAAACATCTATCCAAAGACAGTTAACCTTGCTTCACCTAGGGAAGTCCGAGCGAACAACAGCTCCAAATTTAAATAATACAGCACAAACTCATAACGTATGGAATGAACAACCAGCCCTGAACCGATCCGAGTTGTTACTTAACCTTTCAGGAAATAGTGTACCGCGTAGCAGCGCTAGCTAACAAATAGCACCTGAACAAGTTTTAAATATAATGCAAAATTGGCGCATTAAATTCGATGGTTCAAAAAACGGTATGAGAACTGAAGTGTTTATTTATCGTATCCAGGCACTTACCAGACAGAACCTTAACAATGATCTCAAGCTTCTCTGCGATCACCTCTATCTACTATTAAGTGGTAAGGCGAACGATTGGTACTGGAAATTTCACCGCACAAACTCAGATTTCACTTGGGATCATTTTTGTGGAGAATTCCGGAAAAGATTCGAAGATATAGAGACAGGCGAAACTGAGATGTTCGATGACTACCAAAGTGCCATAGAAGATCTCACCGATAGGCTCATGAACGGTATTGCTGAGTATGAGTTAGTAGAACTGCTAATTCGAAATGCTAAACCAAGTGTTCATCATGAACTACTCCACGTGAACATCCGTAATAGATCACAGCTTAGGAGGGAGATCCGACGACTTGAACAATTTTATAACGACATTAAATCGGTAAAACCAAGAACTATACGTTCATTCGTCACTGAATTATCACCAGTAGTACCAGTAATATAGATGACAAAAACTCATTACATCAAGAGCAAAGCTCACCAGTAGATAAATCCATAGAACCAACTCATTTTTCACTTATTTCTTTACACAAAAGATTAGAAAATTATAGACTTACCCGTAAATAATTATTTAATGAGATAGATAATTTTAAATTTATAGTGAAGCCGAAACGCTCGACAAAACGCCTAAGAGAGTTTTGGAAAGTTGTTAAGCGTAACCGGAAAAAATTTATTTCTGCTATTTTTCTTAACTCGGAAAATAGATTATTAACAAACGTGACAATCGAAGGCCAGGAATATATTACATTATTAGATTCGGGAGCCACGATAAGTTGTATTGGGGGAAACGCTGCAAAAGAATTAGTGACGCACAGCAAATCCAAAAAGTGTGCAGGAACAATTCGAACAGCGAACGGAACAATTAGTAGGGTAGTAGCTAGGCTTAAAACAAAAATAAGCTATCGAGACTGCGCTGCTGACCTTGAATTATTTATCATACCAAAACTTAAACAAGATGTTTACCTTGGTATAGACTTCTGGAAGAAATTCGGACTTTTAAATAAGATCACCCTTTCGGCAGAAGTATCAGAATTAGATGTTGGATCTTCAAACAACTCCGGAGACCAAAAATGTCATGACTTATCACTAGAAGAAAGGAAACGTCTGGACAAGGTAATAAATATGTTCCCATCATTCAGTACTGAGGGATTAGGTCGAACTAGCTTAACATCTCATTCAATAGACGTGGGATCAGCTACTCCAGTTAAACAACGACATTGGCCTGTATCGCCAGCTATTGAGAAAATAATGTTTGCCGAAGTAGACAATATGCTTTCACTTGACGTCATTGAAGAGTCGACAAGTCCCTGGAGCAGTAATTGTGTTTTAGTGAAGAAGGGAGACAAATACAGATTGTGTCTTGATTCTAGAGAAATTAATAAAGTGACTAAGCGTGATGCATATCCCTTGCCGCACATTGATGGCATTCTGAGCCGTTTACCGCCCGCTCGATTTATCACTGGCTTGGATATGAAACACGCCTATTGGCAAATTCCTTTAGACGAGCAATCTCGTCAATACACGGCATTACAATCCCAAACAGACCGTTATACCAATATAAAATGATGCCGTTCGGTCTTTGTAATGCTGCCCAAACTTTATGCCGCTTAATGGATCGAGTTATCCCAGCTCATCTACGAACTCGTGTATTCGTTTATTTAGATGATTTATTAGTTTTGTCAGATGATTTCGATTCTCATTTAATTTTGTTGCAAGAAATAGCTTTAAGCTTACGAAAAGCTAATCTTACCATAAACATTAGTAAATCGAACTTTTGCATGACAGAAATTACCTACCTTGGCTTTATCATCGGGGAGGGTCAAATAAGAACAAACCCAGACAAAATAAAAGCTATTTCAGAATTTCCGGTACCTACCACGGTAAAAGAATTACGCCGATTTTTGGGATTATCTGGTTGGTACCGTCGATTTGTGGAAAACTACGCTTCTGTCACTTTTGCATTAACAGAGTTGTTAACTAAGAAAAAAGGTTTAGAGTGGAATGGGAATGCTCAACAGTCTTTTGAAACTTTAAAATCTTGTTTAACGAACTCGCCAATATTAATAACACCCGATTTCTCAAAACCATTTATTTTGCTTTGTGACGCAAGCATGTATGGTATCGGTTGCGTATTAGCTCAAGAGAGAGACAACACGGAATTACCAATTGCCTACATGTCTGAAAAATTAAATAAGGCCCAACGTAACTATTCAGTTACTGAGTTGGAATGTTTTGCTGTTATCAAGGGTATTAAAAAGTTTCGTTCCTACATTGAGGGACAGGAATTCGTAGTTATTACAGACCATGCAGCATTACAATGGCTGATGCGTCAAAAAGATTTATCTGGAAGATTAGCGAGGTGGTCAATGAAATTAAGAAGTTTCACTTTCACAATCGAGCATAGAAAATGATCCCAGAACGTTGTGGCAGATACCTTGTCTCGTCAGAGCGACCCTCCAACAAATGAAGAAGTTCTCAAATTGATAATTATGTTTATAAAAGAACCGAGGTTGGCATTGAGGATAAAGTACAAGAAGACTTAAGTTGGAAGCTCTGGGTTCTATCAGGTCTAATTACCGATGTTTTATATCAAGCTCATGACGCACCAAACTCAGCGCATTGTGGGATGAGGAAGATGGTTGAAAAATTAAAAAGATACTTGTTCTGGCCACGTATGGTCAGTCAAACAAGAACATATATATCGGAATGTGAAATATGCCGCACTATTAAAAGTCCAAATATAGTTATAAAACCTCCAATGGGAAAGCCATTGGCCTCTGATAGACCATTTCAGAAGTTATATATAGATCTGTTAGGACCCTATCCTCGTACAAAAACCGGTAATATTTGGCAATCATAATTGTGGACCACTTTACTAAGTTTCATTTCCTGTGTCCGCTGAAGAAATTCACGGCACCGAAAATTTGTGATTATGTTGAAGGATCACTCTTTTGCACTTTTGGAGTACCAGAAGTTATCCTGACAGATAATGGGTCACCATTTAAATCCAGTATTTTTCAATCATTCCTTACTAGCTTTGGTATAGCACAAAATATATATTCGCCACAAGCTAATGTTAGTGAGAGATTGAACCGATCAGTCATAGCCGCAATTCGTGCTTATGTTGGTAAAGAACATACTAACTGGGACACAAAATTAAATGCCATCAGTGGAGCGTTAAGAGCTACGCTATCTACAAGTACTGGATACTCTCCTTATTTCCTGTCAATGCCCGAAAACTTCGCTCAGAGTAATGCCATCAAAAAGTTTAATCCTAAATTAGCACCTGTGTTCATCCCAGCCAAAATCCATAAGAACCGTAGTTCATATTATTATGAGTTAGTAGACTATAAAGGAAAGAATCTCGGAGTTTATCATTTGAAAGACATAAAATATAAAAATTAGCTCGTAGCGACAATATTGTTTCAGATAATATTTCTACGAGTAAGTCTCCTTTCATTACCTGTGACGGTGGGAGGTGTAGTAGTCATTTAATAATAATATTTTTTTGGTACAATTCTTGGTCCACTCTATATTAGACGTTGTGGATTAGACGGCCGCTCAAGCGAAGAGATAGGCAGATAACCGACGAGAAGAGAACCACTCAAAACGCAGCACGAAATCGCTCACTCAAGAAGCGCTGAGCAAGAAACTTTTCAATAAGCGTACTGTTCAAGCGAGGTCTTGTTGCGGTCAAACTGTCAAGGTTATTGAAAGAAAGAAGTCGTGTACTTTGCAAATCGACAGTGTATAAAACATTGTATAAAAACAAAGGTTCAAAGGTTATAGTGTATTATAAATATATATATTATTGTGAAAGTGCGGTAGATAATAAAAGGTTTGTTAGAGCAATTGGTGAAAGAAAAATATTCGAACCACTTTTAACCTTTATAGGCCATTCTTGGGTAATGAGTATAGACCAGACCTGCCACCAGTTCGAGTCAGTTGCACGCCTTCATAATTTACACCGCGGGAATGATTCACCCCGACGATGTTGTAATTAGTCAGCCTTATTTCATTGAATCGACATCAGAAGCGTCGCTAGCCAGCGGGACGGAAGTGTGGAACTGTGTTTAATCCAAGAGGACAACTTCATCCCACGGATCCCGACTTAGCGCATATTCGCTATTGTCCAGGAGACAAAAACCAAAAAAAAGTTTGAAATCAAGTAATTCCGAGTTGATTATCAGCTAGTGCCAGATGCCCTTAAAAGTTAATCTATGAAAACGTGAATGATCTGTCAGATGTGTGGTGCACGGGCCTACTTACAAACACACGTCGTTTTTGAGCTAAAGTTATCAGCTTTTGTGTTTTGTATAAGCGTGGATGAACAGATCATACAGTTTGAGCAGATCACTTGCTAATAAAGTCAGCATATTCAGCAAGCTCGTCTCGTAATTGGCGAAATGCTCTAAATTACTTTGAGTGTATCACGAAATCATTAATAGTAAGAAATATAATCGTTTACGTTTTTTTTGTATTATTATAATTTTATAAATATGTCATTGTAAAAAAAAAAACAAGAAAAAAAAAGTAGGTGATACATTAATAGCTGACAATACACTGGCTGATATTAAATCAAACGGATAGTCAATTTTTTATTATATATATATATATATATGTGATTCCTAATGTTTTAAATAATTTTTCAAACAGCTTCATCTCTGCGTCGACGAACATTGGGCCCAACGATCGCATCGACTTAAAAAAATAAAAATAAGTAAAACGTAGAGTGAGTAATGAACTAGCTATAATGTAGGTACATAAACAACTAGATATGTACGACCTACTTAGTAAATAAAGAAAACCATATACATATATAAAAAAAAGGAGACAGATCCACAGCAAATACGGTATGTAATACCTGTTATCTAAAAACGTCCACATATATAAGCCTTAAATATAAGTAATGCATTCTAAAGTTGAATTTGAGCGTGAAGCCATCTAGAAATGCAGAGAAAAAAATGGAGTTTAAATTGAATAATGATAATAATTAATTAAGAAAAAAGAGAAAATGTACTCATAGATTATAGCTCAATTATATAATAGAAAATAGAATTATGAGTAATGTTCACAACCTACCGAATTAAGTTAAGGAAGAATATATGAATTAGAAAGCAATTTAAATGAGGAGCAAGGGAGCACTTTTCGTCTGTCGAGCATCCATGCTAGGTTTTTACAGAATGTGGTAGGATTTTAAGAGATAATGTAACAAAATTGATATCATTATCATGGAATGGTGGGCATGATAATTGATAATTGAATTTCATAACCCAAGTGGTTACTTGTTTTGTAAGCGCGCACTATTTAAATGTGGCAGAGTAAAGCCCGACAATCCGGCGAGCTAATAGGACTAGTGCCTCGGTATAGTTTTAGGACGATTCGGCGTCTCCAGTAATTGATAATTGAATTTCATAACCCACGTGGTTACTTGTTTTGTAAACGCGCACTATTTAAATGTGGCAGAGTAAATCCGTATTGATTGAGTAAGAAAGAACCCCGACAATCCGGCGAGCTAGCACGAGCATAGCGAGAGTGCGCATCTCGAGCTCAACAATACACCGGTCGCTTAAATTGGCAGTTCCATCAGCCAATCATTAGTGAAGACCACATAAGTTATCCTAAAGAAATTAGCTTATACGAAAAGAAATAATACCCTGGTACACTACAAGTGCTGCTGCTAAAAAATGCGATTTATGGAAGCAATCTGGTAGGGAGTGGATCTCTAAGCTCGAAAGCGTTTTGAGTGAAATTGGTTTCATTGCATGCGACAATGAGCCATGCCTTTATAAGCCAATGGGAGGTAATTTGGCATTAATACTAGTTTACGTTGACGATCTTTTTATAGCTTGTCAATCGAAATCGAATTTAGTGAGCATTAAATCTAATTTTATGAAGTCATTTGAGTGCGTTGACAAGGGGCCATTAGAACTGTTTCTTGGCATGGAAATTCAACGTGAGGGTGAACTAGCAGAGCAGACGCAATACATCAATAAGCTTTTGCGTAACCATTTTATGGAAATTTGCACACCAGCAGCTACCCTATTGGATGGTGGATAGCCATTACTATCTTTTCTCTGTTTCCCAGTGAGCAGCGACATGCCTGTTGGGACAAGGGCATGCATGAAAAATAAACCTCCAAGGTGGACTCCTCAACTAAGCGTTCTTCGATAAAGTTGCAAGTTTCTTATCATCGGAGTGATGATTATTGGTAGCAGCAGCAATCAACTTTAAATTAAGAAGAAATAAAAAGTGTTTACGCTTAGTCTAAATATATTTGAATAATCGTTATAACGTAGTGAAAATAAAATTGTGTTATAAATTGAAAATAAGAATTATGTTCTTTTTTTATTAATTTTGGTTATGTTATGAAGGCCTTTAATATAAACAGAAAATCACACTTATACAACTAAATATAAAAATGCATGCATAATAATCTAGGAAATTTTACAATCAAAATATATTTATTCTATCCTCAATGTTAAAGAGATCCCATTTTTGCACCTATAAACTATAAAAAGGACATCGATTTCAAACTCAAACACCACTGATCCAGAGGTTTTTCTACCCTTACGTAAATGATTTTCATTCCTGACGTAAATGACGACTCCTCTAAGGTAGCAGTGCATGAGGCATTGCCTCTCAATTCAGACGGACAACAATGGTATATGATGAGGTTCATCGAAACATAGAATGGACGACTGAAATAATAATTGCTTTCAGTATTGCTGAAGAAAATTTCAAGAGCGGAATTGTTAACTAAATGATCAAAATGTGTTCGAATTAGTTTCTCGGTTCGTAATTTCTAAATGTGATCTTGAGCCCAATCGTCATTTTTGGGAGGTCTAGAGATCCAAATCCCCAACTTTCAATAAACAAGCTGCGGTTGTTGCATGACCACAAGCTACGTGTATTGCAGCACGCTGCATTCGAGAGCAAGTGTGAACCACAACTTGCTCTAAGGAGCTCCCTGACTTTTGTGAATAGTTATACCTTCTGCAGGTGCAACTGGAAAGTATCTACGGTCAATAGTAACTTGCTCATTTCTTCTATATTGAAAGCTTTTAACTATTTTCAGAATAGGGGTACGATGTATTTTGAGCGAGCAAGAACTCATACGCTTTCCTCTGAAAATTTCACCCATAAACTGTGTGGAGAATTCAAAAAAATTTTATTTATGTACTTCAGCGTTACTGCTTTCGGATAAATGCATACCTAAACAGCAGTAAAATGTCTGCTGGGTGTATACTTGCGTACCCGAAAGAAATGAATTATGTGCTGTAACTTTTGCTTTATAGTTACATTGGCCCCATTAATCTCACTAACGGCACCACACACTAGATTGGAATTTCCCATCTGAGACTTGTGTAATATAATTAATGACGTAACTGCAGCAAGCATAGGGATCTAATATGAACTGAATATCTACATTAATTTGCTGCAGTTTGTTGAAAATTATGTTAACTTACATTCAATGCAACCGTGCATCCATATATATATGTTAAGTCCGTCATTAATGAATATCAATACTGTTAACTCAGCAACGCGACAGTATTGACGGTATATCCACACGCTGGTGGTACTTCGTTTTGGGAAACTTCGCTCCACCAGGTTAACGGCCGAGCACGTGGCCTGATAAGATTGGTTAAAGTTTATTGACTCGATATCCAGAGTTATGAAATGTAAATTGCGTCGCGAAATAGAAAAATGAGTGCCGGAGTTGGAATAGCAATAGTTGACGAGCTCAAGGTCATTACTTTGCTTTCCAGTCTTCCAGATCTTATGAGAATTTTGTTGTCGCCATCGAGACGCGCGACAGTCTTCCAACGTTCGAAATTCTACGTATAAAGTTGAAGGAAGAAGGCGAGAGCAATGTCGCGCAGGTCCATCGCTAGTGCGAAGGTCACTACAAAGAAGAAATTGAAAATTTTGCTTGTACAACTGTGGTGAAATAAGGCACATAAAGCGTTGCGCAAATTTCCCAAAAATGATTAAATAAAGAGCGGACAACAGAATTTGCTTAGACAGTGGAGCAGCAAGTCATATGCGTTGTGATAAACAAATGTTTTCAAATTTTGAGTCGCACACCCAAACTATCGGTTAGGCGGACAATTTCATGTCTGTGGGTCAAGCCATATCAAAGAACTGAATGGTATATTTTGATGCACACAGTGCAAGAGTGTTAAAGGCGGTGAATTTATAATCTAGACCAAACAAGTAGGAATCTGTATATGTTTGAAAGTCATCAACAGATGCTATGGTACTGTTAAGTCAAAAGGCGAGTCGTGGCATAAAAGATATGGTAGTTTGCGTGAAATGGCAAACAAGACGCTGGTGCCAGGAATGAAAAGTGTTGACGTGTTCAACGTGTGTCGTGCAAGACATGCATTTGAATAGGCTCACGTGTAGCCATTTCCAGGATCAACAGAGAGCCGATCGCATGAACTTCTGGAACAAGTGCACACTGATGTAGAGTTCGAAGCAAAGTCTCTGGCGCTAAGTATTTCCTTACGTTTATTTATGACAAATCAAGGCGGATTATTGTGTATTTCCTTAAAGGAAAGGACGAGGTCTTTCAGTTCGTGGAGTACAAAAATCTGGTAGAGCGTCAAACAGGAAAATAACGCAGCGACAACGGGCACAATATGTAAACAAAGCGTTCAACTGTTATTTTAAAAGCAATGGAATCCCATTCCGCAACAAAACGGTGTGGCAGAACGAGCACATCGTTCACTTGTGGAGAAGGCTAGATGCTTATTGGAGCAGTCAGGATTGGCTCAATCACCGTGGGCAGAGGTAGTAAACGTAGAGGTGTATTTACGCAATCGGACAGTCACAAAGGCAGTGATCGAGATGACACCAATGGAAGCTTGGAATGAATCCAAGACAGTGGTCGACAAACGAGATGTTATCTTTGATCTTATCGAGTTGAGCAAGTTGACGAAGAGGATGATGATGAGGGTGCGGGGAGCCATCACATCTCGCTCAGATGCTACTGGAGCAGAGTGGTGCGGATGAATCTTTTGAAAGTGCAAAAGATGACAAAAACCTGTGGGAAGAGCAGATCCCACGAATTGGATCTGGAAGACCCGAAATTACTAAGGACAGCCAGACCTTGTCGCCCAAGGAAGCAATTTAATATATCCAGCGCAATGGTTACAAGTAATGTATTCCAGAAACCTACGTAGAGGCAACGCGCGGTTCGCATGCTTTGTTTTGGCAAGAAGCGATACAAAAGGAGTATGAGGCATTGATTACGAGTCAAACCTGGCAGCTGGCAGATTTACCGAAAGGTCATCCTGCAATTGGCTGCAAGTGGGTCTACAGTTTGAAGCGAGTATGCTCACGGCCAAATACAACAAAAGCACGACTACGCACAACAGTATGGTGTTAACTACGCCGAAACGTTTTCACCGGTTTGCAGGTTGGACAGCGTGCGATTTATATTGACGTTAGATGCAGAGTTGCAGTTGTACCGTAGGAAACAACCAAAAGGATATGATGAAGACAATCAGACGGACAAAGTGTTGCTGCTAAAAATGGCGATATATGGATTGAAGCAATCTGAAAGGGAATGGAATTCTAAGCTCGACAGCGTTTTGCGTGAAATTGGCTTCATTGCATGCGACAATGAGCCATGCCTTTATAAGCGAAAGGGAGATAATTTGGCATTAATCCTAGCTTACGTTGATAATCTTTTTATAGCTTGTCAATCGAAATCGGTTAGTCAGCATTAAATCTGATTTTATGAAGTCATTTGAATGCGTTGACAATGGCCAATAGAACTGTTTTGGCGTGGAAATTCAACGAGATGGTGAACTAGCAGAGATCACACTGGACCAGACGCAATACATCAAAAAGCTTTGCGTAACTATTTTATGGAAATTTGCACACCAGCAGCTACCCTACCTGGATGGTGGATAGCCTTACTATCTGTCTCTCTGTTTCTTAGTGAATGCGACATACCTGTTGGGACAAGGGCATGCATGAAAAATAAACCTCCAGGGTGACACCTCACACTCAAGTTTCTTATCATCGGAGTGATGATTATTGGTAGCAGCAGCAATCAACTTTAAATTAAGAAGGAAATAAAAAGTGTTTTCGCTTATTCCAAATATATTTTAATAATCTTTATAACGTAGTGAAAATAACATTGTGTTATGAATTGAAAATAAGGCTATCAAAACGCTGATAGCACAAACAATGATCTTCACTGGCCTCACGCGAGGCTGAGGAGAATTCTATCCAAACGGCTCCACACCAGGCTCTCTGAAAACAAGGAACAACGCTGATTGAATGAGCTCGAGCGCAGCTGTTAATATATATTATAGGTTAATTTCCAATTGTTCCCTTAAATAGTTGTACACACCCAAATGTAAGAAAGAGTGCAATGTTCTTCATTCTATGACAATTCAACTGAATACAAAACACATGATTTATTAATTATGTTCTTTTTTATTAACTTTGTTTACGTTAAGGACTTTAATATTAACAGAAAATCACACTTATTTAACACGCTGCATTCGAGAGCAAGTGTGAACCATAACTTTGCTATAAGGAACTCCCTGACTTTTGTGAATAGTTATACCTTCTGCAGGTACAACTGGAAAGTGTCTACGGTCAATAGTAACTTGCTCATTTCTTCTATATTGAAAGCTTTTAACTGTTTTCAGAATAGGGGTACGATGTATACGTTTTGAGCGAGCAAGAACTCATACGCTTTCCTCTCTTTCACCCATAAACTGTGTGGAGTATTAAAAAATGTTATTTATGTATTTCAGCGTTACTGCTTTCGGATAAATGCATACCTAAACAGCAGTAAAATGTCTCCTGGTGTATATTTGCGTACCCGAAAGAAATGAATTATGTGCTGTAACTTTTTGCTTGCTTATAGTTACATTGGCCCCATTAATCTCACTAACGGCACCACACACTAGATTGGAATTTCCCATCTGAGACTTGTTAATATAATTAATGACGTAACTGCAGCAAGCATAGGGATCTAATATGAACTGAATATCTACATTAGTTTGCTGCAGTTTGTTGAAAATTATGTTGACTTACATTCAATGCAAGCGTGCATCCATATACTATATGTTAAGTCCGTCATTAATGAATATCAATACTGTTAACTAACAGCAACGCGACAGTATTGACGGTATATCACCACCACGCTGGTGGTACTTCGTTTTGGGAAACTTCTGCTCCACCAGGTTGACGGCCCAGAGCACGTGGCCTGATAAGATTGGTTAAAGTTTATTGACTCGATATCCAGAGTTACGAACTCGGATAAATGTAAATTGCGTTGCAGAAATAGAAAAATGAGTGCCGGAGTTGGAATAGCAACAGTTGACGAGCTCAAGGTCATTACTTTGCTTTCCAGTCTTCCAGATCTTTATGAGAATTTTGTTGTCGCCATCGAGACGCGCGACAGTCTTCCAACGTTCGAAATTCTACGTATAAAGTTGAAGTAAGAAGGCGAGAGCAATGTCGCGCAGGTCCTTCGCTAGTGCGAAGGTCACTACAAAGAAGAAACTGAAAAATGTTGCCTGTTACAACTGTGGTGAAATAATGCATATAAAGGCGAATTGTCGCAAATTTCCCAAAAAATGATTAAATAAAGAGCGGGCAACAGAATTTGCTTAGACAGTGGAGCAACAAGTCATATGTGTTGTGATAAACAAATGTTTTCAAATTTTGAGTCGCACACCCAAACTATCGGTTTGGCGGACAATTTCATGTGGCTGTGGGTCAAGCCATATCAAAGAACTGAATGGTATATTTTGATGCACACAGTGCAAGAGTGTTTAAAGGCGGTGAATTTATAATCTAGACCAAACAAGTAGGGAATCTGTATATGTTTGAAAGTCATCGTAACAGATGCTATGGTGCTGTTAAGTCAGAAGGCGAGTTGTGGCATAAAAGATATGGTAGTTTGCGTGAAATGGCAAACAAGACGCTGGTGCGAGGAATGGAAAATGTTGACGTGTTGCAACGTGTGTCGTGCAAGACATGCATTTTGAATAGGCTCACGTGCAGCCATTTCCAGGATCAACAGAGAGCCGATCGCATGAACTTCTGGAACAAGTGCACACTGATGTAGAGTTCGAAGCAAAGTCTCTAGGCTCTAAGTATTTCCTTACGTTTATTGATGACAAATCAAGGCGGATTATTGTGTGTTTCCTTAAAGGAAAGGACGAGGTCTTTCAGTTCGTGGAGTACAAAAATCTGGTAGAGCGTCAAACAGGAAAATAACGCAGCGACAACGGGCACAATATGTAAACAATGCGTTCAACTGTTATTTTAAAAGCAATGGAATCCCATTCCGCAACAAAACGGTGTGGCAGAACGAGCACATCGTTCACTTGTGGAGAAGGCTAGATGCTTATTGGAGCAGTCAGGATTGGCTCAATCACCGTGGGCAGAGTTAGTAAACGTAGAGGTGTATTTACGCAATCGGACAGTCACAAAGGCAGTGATCGAGATGACACCAATGGAAGCTTGGAATGAATCCAAGACAGTGGTCGACAAACGAGATGTTATCTTTGATCTTATCGAGTTGAGCAAGTTGACGAAGAGGATGATGATGAGGTTGCGGGGAGCCATCACATCTCGCTCAGATGCTACTGAGCAGAGCGGTGCGGATGAATCTTTTGAAAGTGCAAAAGATGACAAAAACCTGTAGGAAGAGCAGATCCCACGAATTGGATCTGGAAGACCGAAATTACTAAGGACAGCCAGACCTGGTCGGCCAAGGAAGCAATTTAATATATTCAGCGCAATGGTTACAAGTAATGTATTCCAGAAACCTACGTAGAGGCAACGCGCGGTTCGCATGCTTTGTTTTGACAAGAAGCGATACAAAAGGAGTATGAGGCATTGATTACGAGTCAAACCTGGTAGCTGACAGATTTACCGAAAGGTCATCGTGCAATTGGCTGCAAGTGGGTCTACAGTTTGAAACGGTATGCTCACGGCCAAATACAAAAAGCACGACTACGCACAACAGTATGGTGTTAACTACGCCGAAACGTTTTCACCGGTTTGCAGGCTGGACAGCGTGCGATTTATATTGACGTTAGATGCAGAGTTGCAGTTGTACCTTATGAAACAACCAAAAAGGATATGATGAAGACAATTAGACGGACAAAGTGTTGCTGCTAAAAAATGCGATTTATGGAAGCAATCTGGAAGGGAGTGGATCTCTAAGCTCGAAAGCGTTTTGAGTGAAATTTGTTTCATTGCATGCGACAATGAGCCATGCCTTTATAAGCCAACGGGAGGTAATTTGGCATTAATACTAGTTTACGTTGATGATCTTTTTATAGCTTGTCAATCGAAATCGAAGTTAGTCAGCATTAAATCTGATTTTATGAAGTCATTTGAATGCGTTGACAAGGGCCCAGTGAGCAGCGACATGCCTGTTGTGACAAGGGCATGCATGAACAACAAACCTCCAAGGTGGACTCCTCAACTAAGCTGTCTCTTCGATAAAGTTGCAAGTTTCTTATCATCGTAGTGATGATTATTGGTAGCAGCAGCAATCAACTTTAAATTAAGAAGGAAATAAAGAGTGTTTTCGCTTAGTCTAAATATATTTGAATAATCTTTATAACGTAGTGAAAATAACATTGTGTTATGAATTGAAAATAAGGCTATCAAAACGCTGATAGCACAAGCAATGATCTTCACTGGCCTCACGCAAGGCTGAGGAGAATTCTATCCAAACGGCTCCTACACCAGGCTCTCTGAAAACAAGTAACAACGCTGAATTCGAATGAGCTCGAGCGCAGCTGTTAAATATATAATAGGTTAATTTCCAATTGTTCCCTTAAATAGTTGTACACACCCAAATGTAAGAAAGAGTGCAATGTTCTTCATTCTTATGACAATTCAACTGAATACAAAACACATGATTTATTAATTATGTTCTTTTTTATTAATTTTGTTTACGTTAAGGACTTTAATATTAACAGAAAATCACACTTATTTAACACGCTGCATTCGAGAGCAAGTGTGAACCACAACTTTGCTATAAGGAACTCCCTGACTTTTGTGAATAGTTATACCTTCTGCAGGTACAACTGGAAAGTGTCTACGGTCAATAGTAACTTGCTCATTTCTTCTATATTGAAAGCTTTTAACTATCTTCAGAATAGGGGTACGATGTATACGTTTTGAGCGAGCAAGAACTCATACGCTTTCCTCTCTTTCACCCATAAACTGTGTGGAGTATTAAAAAAATGTTATTTATGTACTCTCAGCGTTACTGCTTTCGGATAAATGCATACCTAAACAGCAGTAAAATGTCTCCTGGGTGTATATTTGCGTACCCGAAAGAAATGAATTATGTGCTGTAACTTTTTGCTTGCTTATAGTTACATTGGCCCCATTAATCTCACTAACGGCACCACACACTAGATTGGAATTTCCCATCTGAGACTTGTTAATATAATTAATGACGTAACTGCAGCAAGCATAGGGATCTAATATGAACTGAATATCTACATTAGTTTGCTGCAGTTTGTTGAAAATTATGTTGACTTACATTCAATGCAAGCGTGCATCCATATATATGTTAAGTCCGTCATTAACGAATATCAATACTGTTAACTAACAGCAACGCGACAGTATTGACGGTATATCACCACCACGCTGGTGGTACTTCGTTTTGGGAAACTTCGCTCCACCAGGTTAACGGCCCAGAGCACGTGGCCTGATAAGATTGGTTAAAGTTTATTGACTCGATATCCAGAGTTACGAACTCGGATAAATGTAAATTGCGTCTGCAGAAATAGAAAATTGAGTGCCGTGAGTTGGAATAGCAACAGTTGACGAGCTCAAGGTCATTACTTTGCTTTCCAGTCTTCCAGATCTTTATGAGAATTTTGTTGTCGCCATCGAGACGCGCGACAATCTTCCAACGTTCGGAAATTCTACGTATAAAGTTGAAGGAAGAAGGCGAGAGTAATGTCGCGCAGGTCCATCGCTAGTGCGAAGGTCACTACAAAGAAGAAACTGAAAAAATGTTGCCTGTTACAACTGTGGTGAAATAAGGCATATAAAGTCGAATTGGTGCAAATTTCCCAAAAATGATTAAATAAAGAGCGGACAACAGAATTTGCTTAGACAGTGGAGCAACAAGTCATATGTGTTGTGATAAACAAATGTTTTCAAATTTTGAGTCGCACACCCAAACTATCGGTTTGGCGGACAATTTCATGTCTGTGGGTCAAGCCATATCAAAGAACTGAATTGTATATTTTGATGCACACAGTGCAAGAGTGTTTAAAGGCGGTGAATTTATAATCTAGGCCAAACAAGTAGGGAATCTGTATATGTTTGAAAGTCATCGTAACAGATGCTATGGTACTGTTAAGTCAAAAGGCGAGTCGTGGCATAAAAGATATGGTAGTTTGCGTGAAATGGCAAACAAGACGCTGGTGCGAGGAATGAAAAATGTTGACGTGTTGCAACGTGTCGTGCAAGACATGCATTTTGAATAGGTTCACGTGCAGCCATTTCCCGGATCAACAGAGAGCCGAGCGCATGAACTTCTGGAACAAGTGCACACTGATGTAGAGTTCGAAGCAAAGTCTCTAGGCTCTAAGTATTTCCTTACGTTTATTGATGACAAATCAAGGCGGATTATTGTGTATTTCCTTAAAGGAAAGGACGAGGTCTTTCAGTTCGTGGAGTACAAAAATCTGGTAGAGCGTCAAACAGGAAAATAACGCAGCGACAACGGGCACAATATGTAAACAAAGCGTTCAACTGTTATTTTAAAAGCAATGGAATCCCATTCCGCAACAAAACGGTGTGTCAGAACGAGCACATCGTTCACTTGTGGAGAAGGCTAGATGCTTATTGGAGCAGTCAGGATTGGCTCAATCACCGTGGGCAGAGGTAGTAAACGTAGAGGTGTATTTACGCAATCGGACAGTCACAAAGGCAGTGATCGAGATTACACCAATGGAAGCTTGGAATGAATCCAAGACAGTGGTCGACAAACGAGATGTTATCTTTGATCTTATCGAGTTGAGCAAGTTGACGAAGAGGATGATGATGAGGGTGCGGGGAGCCATCACATCTCGCTCAGATGCTACTGAGCAGAGCGGTGGCGGATGAATCTTTGGAAAGTGCAAAAGATGACAAAAACCTGTAGGAAGAGCAGATCCCACGAATTGGATCTGGAAGACCGAAATTACTAAGGACAGCCAGACCTTGTCGCCCAAGGAAGCAATTTAATATATTCAGCGCAATGGTTACAAGTAATGCATTCCAGAAACCTACGTAGAGGCAACGCGCGGTTCGCATGCTTTGTTTTGGCAAGAAGCGATACAAAAGGAGTATGAGGCATTGATTACGAGTCAAACCTGGTAGCTGGCAGATTTACCGAAAGGTCATCGTGCAATTGGCTGCAAGTGGAGTCTACGAGTTTGAACCGGTATGCTCACGGCCAAATGACTTACGCCGAAACGTTTTCACCTGGTTTGCAGGTTGGACAGCGTGCGATTTATATTGACGTTGTTAGATGCAGAGTTGCAGTTGTCGCTTATGAAAGAACCAAAAAGGATATGATGAGAGACGATTGGAGCGGACAAAAGTGTTGCTAAAAAATGCGATTTACGGGAAGCAACTGGCAGGAGTGGATCTCTAAGCTCGAAAGCGTTTTGAGTGAAATTGGCTTACTGCATGCGACAATATTGAGCCATGCCTTTTATAAGCCAACGCGGTGAGATAATTTGGCATTAATACTAGCTTTACGTTGATGGTCTTTTTATAGCCTGTCAATCGAAGAAATCAGCGGTTAGTCAGCTTGTAAAAATCTGAGTTTATGGAGTCATTTGAATGGCAAGTCGACAGGGGCCCATGGAGCAGCGGCATGCCTGTTGGGACAAGGGCATGCATGAACAATAAACCTCCATAAGGTGGACTCTCAACTAAGCGTTCTTCGATAAAGTTGCCAGTTTCTTAATCATCGTAGTGATGATTATTGGGTAGCAGCAGCAATCAACTTTAGAATTGAGAAGGAGACAAAAAGTGTTTTCGCTTAGTCTAAATATATTTGAATAATCTTTATAACGTAGTGAAAATAACATTGTGTTATGAATTGAAAATAAGGGCTATCAAAACGCTGATAGCACAAGCAATGATCTTCACTGGCCTCGCGCGAGGCTGAGGAGATTCTATCCAAGCGGCTCCACACCAGGCAGCTCTGAAAACAGAGGAGCAACGCTGAATTCGAATGAGTCGAGCGCAGGTTAATATATATTATAGGTTAATTTCCAATTGTTCCCTTAAATAGTTGTACACACCCAAATGTAAGAGAAGAGTGCAATGTTCCTAACTTCATTCTTATGACAATTCAACTGAATAACAAAACACATGATTTATTAATTATGTTCTTTTATTAACGTTATGCTAAGGACTTTAACGTTAAGGACTATTAATATCAAAAATCACACTTATTTACCACGCTGCATTCGAGAGCAGAAAGTGTGAACCACAACTTTGCTATAAGGAACTCCCGACTTTGTGTGAATAGTTATACCTTCTGCAGGTACATCTGGAAAGTGTCTACGGTCAATAGTAACATGCTCATTTCTTCTATATTGAAAGCTTTTAACGATCTTCAGAATAGGGGTACGATGTATGCGTTTTGAGCGAGCAAGAACTCATACGCTTTCCTCTCTTTCACCCATAAACTGTGTGGAGTATTAAAAAAAATGTTATTTATGTAATTTCAGCGTTACTGCTTTCGGATAAATGCATACCTAAACAGCGGTAAAATGTCTCCTGGGTGTATATTTGCGTACCCGAAAGAAATGAATTATGTGCTGCTAACTTTGCTTGCTTATAGTTACATTGTCCCATTAATCTCACTAACGGCACCACACACTAGATTGGAATTTCCTATCTGAGACTTGTTAATATAATTAATGACGTAACTGCAGCAAGCATAGGGATCTAATATGAACTGAATATCTACATTAGTTTGGTGCAGTTTGTTGAAAATTATGTTTGACTTACATTCAACGCGTGCATCCATATATATGTTGTCCGTCATTAATGAATATCAATACTGTTAACTAACAGCAACGCGACAGTATTGACGGTAGTATCACCACGCTGGTGGTACTTCCAATGTTTTGGGAAACTTCGCTCCACCTGTGTTAACGGCCCAGAGCACGCGGCCTGATAAGATTGGTTAAAGTTTATTGACTCGATATCCAGAGTTACGAACTCGGATAAATGTAAAATTGCGTCGCAGAAATAGAAAATTTAGTGCCGGAGTTGGAATAGCAAACAGCGACGAGCTCAAGGTCATTACTTTTGCTTTCCAGTCTTCCAGATCTTTGCGAGAATCTGTTGTCGCCATCGAGACGCGCGACAATCTTCCAACGTTCGAAATTGGCTACGTATAAAAGTTGAAGGAAGAAGGCGAGAGTAATGTCATGCAGGTCCATCGCTAGTGGCGAAGGTCACTACAAAGAAGAAATCCGAAAAAATGTTGCCTGTTACAACTGTGGTGAAATAAGGCATATAAAGGCGAATTGTCGCAAATTTCCCAAAATGATTAAATAAAGAGCGACAACAGAATTTGCTTAGACAGTGGAGCAACAAGTCATATGTGTTGTGATAAAAAATGTTTTCAAATTTTGAGTCGCACACCCAAACGATCGTTTTGGCGGACAACCTCATGTCTGTGGGTCAGCTATGCATCAAAGAACTGAATTGTATATTTTGATGAACACAGTGCAAGAGTGTTTAAAGGCGGTGAATTTATAATCTAGGCCAAACATGCTAGGGAATCTGTATATATGTTTGAAAGTCATCGTAACAGATGCTATGGTGCTGTTAAGTCAAAAGGCGAGTCGTGGCATAAAGATATGGTAGTCTGCGTGCAATGGGAGTAAACAAGGACGCTGGCAAAGAGGAATGAAAAATGCTTGCGCTGCTGCAACGTGTGTTGTGCAAGACATGCATTTTGAATATGTTCACGTGCAGCCATTTCTGGATCAACAGAGAGCCGAGCGCATGAATCCTCTGGAACAAGTGCACACTGATGTAGGGTTCGAAGCGAAGTCTCTTGGGCGCTATGTATTCTCTTTACGTTTATTGATGACAAATCAAGGCGGATTATTGTGTATTTCCTTAAAGGAAAGGACGAGGTCTTTCAGTTCGTGGAGTACAAAAATCTGGTAGAGCGTCAAACAGGAAAAATAACGCAGCGACAACGGGCACATATGTAAACAAAGCGTTCAACTGTTATTTTAAAAGCAATGGAATCCCATTCCGCAACAAAAGGTGTGGCAGAACGAGCACATCGTTCACTTGTGGAGAAGGCTAGATGCTTATTGGAGCAGTCAGGATTGGCTCGACCACCGTAAGGTGAGCAGATGTAGAGATGTATTTACGCAATCGGACAGTCACAAAGGCAGTGATCGAGATGACACCAATGGAAGCTTGGAATGAATCCAAGACAGTGGTCGACAAACGAGAATGTTATCTTTGATCTTATCGAGTTGAGCAAATTGACGAAGAGGATGATGATGAGGGTGCGGGGAGCATCACATCTCGCTCAGATGCTACTGAGCAGAGCGGCGCGATGATCTTTTGAAAGTGCAAAAGATGACAAAAACCTGTAGGAAGAGCAGATTCCCACGAATTGGATCTGGAAGACCGAAATTACTAAGGACAGGCCAGACCTTGTCGCCCAAGGAAGCAATTTAATATATTCAGCGCAATGGTTACAAGTAATGTACACATTCCAGCAACCTACGTAGAGGCAACGCGCGGTTCGCATGCTTTGTTTTGGCAAGAAGGATACAAAAGGAGTATGAGGCATTGATTACGAGTCAAACCTGGTAGCTGGCAGATTTACCGAAAGGTCATCGTGCAATTGGCTGCAAGTGGTCTACAGTTTGAAGCGGTATGCTCACGGCCAAATACAAAAAGAAGACCACGACTACGCGAACGTACGGGTTTGCAGGTTTGACAGCGTGATTTATATCGACGTTAGATGCAGAGTTGCAGTTGTACCTTATGGAAACAACCAAAAAGGATATGATGAAGACAATTAGACGGACAAAGTGTTGCTGCTAAAAATGCGATTTATGGAAGCAATCTTGAAGGGAATGGATATCTAAGCTCGAAAACGTTTTGAGTGAAATTGGTTTCATTGCATGCGACAATGAGCCATGCCTTATGGTAAGCTAACGGGAGGTAATTTGGCATTAATACCAGTTTACGTTGATAATCTTTTTATAGCTTGTCAATCGAAATCGAAGTTAGTCAGCATTAACCCGATTTTATGAAGTCATTTGAATGCGTTGACAATGGCCAATAGAACTGTTTCTTGGCGTGGAAATTCAACGAGATGGTGAACTAGCAGAGATCACACTGGACCAGACGCAATACATCAAAAAGCTTTTGCGTAACTATTTTATGGAAATTTGCACACCAGCAGCTACCCTACTCCTGGATGGTGGATAGCCTTACTATCTTTTCTCTGTTTCTTAGTGAGCAGCGACATGCCTGTTGGGACAAGGGCATGCATGAAAATAAACCTCCAGGGTGTGACACCTTCAACTAAGTTTCTTATCATCGGAGTGATGGTATTGGTAGCAGCAGCAATCAACTTTAAATTAAGAAGGAAATAAAAAGTGTTTTCGCTTAGTCTAAATATATTTTAATAATCTTTATAACGTTGTGAAAAATAACATTGTGTTATGAATTGAAAATAAGCTATCAAACGCTGATAGCACAAACAATGATCTTCACTGGCCTCACGCGAGGCTGAGGAGAATTCTATTCAAACGGCTCCCACACCAGGCTCTCTGAAAACAAGGAACAACGCTGAATTCGAATGAGCTCGAGCGCAGCTGTTAAATATATTATAGGTTAGTTTCCAATTGTTCCCTTAAATAGTTGTACACACCCAAATGTAAGAAAGAGTGCAATGTTCTTCTATTCTTATGACAATCCAACTGAATACAAAACACATGATTTATTAATTATGTTCTTTTTATTAATTTTGTTTACGTTAAGGACTTTAATATTAACAGAAAATCACACTTATTTA
>JAWNMP010000184.1:0-40919 GCA_035043875.1 Drosophila paucipuncta
ATGGAAAATGTTGACGTGTTGCAACGTGTGTCGTGCAAGACATGCATTTTGAATAGGCTCACGTGCACCCATTTCCAGGATCAACAGAGAGCCGATCGCATGAACTTCTGGAACAAGTGCACACTGATGTAGAGTTCGAAGCAAAGTCTCTAGGCTCTAAGTATTTCCTTACGTTTATTGATGACAAATCAAGGCGGATTATTGTGTATTTCCTTAAAGGAAAGGACGAGGTCTTTCAGTTCGTGGAGTACAAAAATCTGGTAGAGCGTCAAACAGGAAAATAACGCAGCGACAACGGGCACAATATGTAAACAAAGCGTTCAACTGTTATTTTAAAAGCAATGGAATCCCATTCCGCAACAAAACGAGTGTGGCAGAACGAGCACATCGTTCACTTGTGGAGAAGGCTAGATGCTTATTGAGCAGTCAGGATTTGCTCAATCACCGTGGGCAGAGTTAGTAAACGTAGAGGGTGTATTTACGCAATCGGACAGTCACAAAGGCAGTGATCGAGATGACACCAATGGAAGCTTGGAATGAATCCAAGACAGTGGTCGACAAACGAGATGTTATCTTTGATCTTATCGAGTTGAGCAAGTTGACGAAGAGGATGATGATGAGGATGCGGGAGCCATCACATCTCGCTCAGATGCTACTGAGCAGAGCGGTGCGGATGAATCTTTCGAAAGTGCAAAAGATGACAAAAACCTGTAGGAAGAGCAGATCCCACGAATTGGATCTGGAAGACCGAAATTACTAAGGACAGCCAGACCTGGTCGGCCATGGAAGCAATTTAATATATTCAGCGCAATGGTTACAAGTAATGTATTCCAGAAACCTACGTAGAGGCAACGCGCGGTTCGCATGCTTTGTTTTGACAAGAAGCGATACAAAAGGAGTATGAGGCATTGATTACGAGTCAAACCTGGTAGCCGACAGATTTACCGAAAGGTCATCGTGCAATTGGCCACAAGTGGGTCTACAGTTTGAACCGGTATGCTCACGGCCAAATAACTACGCCGAAACGTTTTCACCTGTTTGCAGGTTGGACAGCGTGCGATTTATATTGACGTTAGATGCAGAGTTGCAGTTGTCCCTTATGAAAGAACCAAAAAGGATATTATGAAGACAATTAGACGGACAAAGTGTTGCTGCTAAAAAATGCGATTTATGAAAGCAATCTGGAAGGGAGTGGATCTCTAAGCTCGAAAGCGTTTTGAGTGAAATTTGTTTCATTGCATGCGACAATGAGCCATGCCTTTATAAGCCAACGGGAGATAATTTGGCATTAATACTAGTTTACGTTGATGATCTTTTTATAGCCTGTCAATCGAAATCGAAGTTAGTCAGCATTAAATCTGATTTTATGAAGTCATATGAATGCGTTGACAAGGGCCCAGTGAACAGCGACATGCCTGTTGTGACAAGGGCATGCATGAACAATAAACCTCCAAGGTGGACTCCTCAACTAAGCGTTCTTCGATAAAGTTGCAAGTTTATTATCATCGTAGTGATGATTATTGGTAGCAGCAGCAATCAACTTTAAATTAGAGAAGGAAATAAAGAGTGTTTTCGCTTAGTCTAAATATATTTGAATAATCTTTGTAACGTAGTGAAAATAACATTGTGTTATGAATTGAAAATAAGGCTATCAAAACGCTGATAGCACAAACAATGATCTTCACTGGCCTCACGCAGGGGCTGAGGAGAATTCTATCCAAACGGCTCCCACACCAGGCTCTCTGAAAACAAGTAACAACGCTGAATTCGAATGAGCTCGAGCGCAGCTGTTAAATATATAATAGGTTAATTTCCAATTGTTCCCTTAAATAGTTGTACACACCCAAATGTAAGAAAGAGTGCAATGTTCTTCATTCTTATGACAATTCAACTGAATACAAAACACATGATTTATTAATTATGTTCTTTTTTATTAATTTTGTTTACGTTAAGGACTTTAATATTAACAGAAAATCACACTTATTTACCACGCTGCATTCGAGAGCAAGTGTGAACCACAACTTTGCTATAAGGAACTCCCTGACTTTTGTGAATAGTTATACCTTCTGCAGGTACAACTGGAAAGTGTCTACGGTCAATAGTAACTTGCTCATTTCTTCTATATTGAAAGCTTTTAACGATCTTCAGAATAGGGGTACGATGTATACGTTTTGAGCGAGCAAGAACTCATACGCTTTCCTCTCTTTCACCCATAAACTGTGTGGAGTATTAAAAAAATGTTATTTATGTATTTCAGCGTTACTGCTTTCGGATAAATGCATACCTAAACAGCAGTAAAATGTCTCCTGGGTGTATATTTGCGTACCCGAAAGAAATCAATTATGTACATTGGCCCCATTAATCTCACTAACGGCACCACACACTAGATTGGAATTTCCCATCTGAGACTTGTTAATATAATTAATGACGTAACTGCAGCAAGCATAGGGATCTAATATGAACTGAATATCTACATTAGTTTGCTGCAGTTTGTTGAAAATTATGTTAACTTACATTCAATGCAAGCGTGCATCCATATATATGTTAAGTCCGTCATTAATGAATATCAATACTGTTAACTAACAGCAACGCGAGAGTATTGACGGTATATCACCACCACGCTGGTAGTACTTCGTTTTGGGAAACTTCGCTCCACCAGGTTAACGGCCCAGAGGACGTGGGCTGATAAGATTGGTTAAAGTTTATTGACTCGATATCCAGAGTTACGAACTCGGATAAATGTAAATTGCGTCTCAGAAATAGAAAAATTAGTGCCGGAGTTGGAATAGCAACAGTTGACGAGCTCAAGGTCATTACTTTGCTTTCCAGTCTTCCAGATCTTTATGAGAATTTTGTTGTCGCCATCGAGACGCGCGACAATCTTCCAACGTTCGAAATTCTACGTATAAAGTTGAAGGAAGAAGGCGAGAGCAATGTCGCGCAGGTCCATCGCTAGTGCGAAGAAACAAGAGAAGAAACTGAAAAATGTTGCCTGTTACAACTGTGGTGAAATAAGGCATATAAAGTCGAATTGCGCAAATTTCACAAAAATTATTAAATAAAGAGCGGACAACAGAATTTGCTTAGACAGTGGAGCAACAAGTCATATGTGTTGTGATAAACAAATGTTTTCAAATTTTGAGTCGCACACCCAAGCTATCGGTTTGGCGGACAATTTCATGTCTGTGGGTCAAGCCATATCAAAGAACTGAATTGTATATTTTGATGCACACAGTGCAAGAGTGTTTAAAGGCGGTGAATTTATAATCTAGACCAAACAAGTAGGGAATCTGTATATGTTTGAAAGTCATCGTAACAGATGCTATGGTACTGTTAAGTCAAAAGGCGAGTCGTGGCATAAAAGATATGGTAGTTTGCGTGAAATGGCAAACAAGACGCTGGTGCGAGAATTGAAAAATGTTGACGTGTTGCAACGTGTGTCGTGCAAGACATGCATTTTGAATAGGTTCACGTGCAGCCATTTCCGGATCAACAGAGAGCCGAGCGCATGAACAAGTGCACACTGATGTAGAGTTCGAAGCAAAGTCTCTAGGCTCTAAGTATTTCCTTACGTTTATTGATGACAAATCAACGCGGATTATTGTGTATTTCCTTAAAGGAAAGGACGAGGTCTTTCAGTTCGTGGAGTACAAAAATCTGGTAGAGCATCAAACAGGAAAATAACTCAGCGACAACGGGCACATTATGTAAACAAAGCGTTCAACTGTTATTTTAAAAGCAATGGAATCCCATTCCGCAACAAAACGGTGTGCCAGAACGAGCACATCGTTCACTTGTGGAGAAGGCTAGATGCTTATTGGAGCAGTCAGGATTGGCTCAATCACCGTGGGCAGAGGTAGTAAACGTAGAGGTGTATTTACGCAATCGGACAGTCACAAAGGCAGTGATCGCGATTACACCAATGGAAGCTTGGAATGAATCCAAGACAGTGGTCGACAAACGAGATGTTATCTTTGATCTTATCGAGTTGAGCAAGTTGACGAAGAGGATGATGATGAGGGTGCGCTGCCAGCACATCTCGCCCAGATGCTACTGAGCAGAGCGGTGCGGATGAATCTTTTGAAAGTGCAAAAGATGACAAAAACCTGTAGGAAGAGCAGATCCCACGAATTGGATCTGAAAGACCGAAATTACTAAGGACAGCCAGACCTTGTCGCCCAAGGAAGCAATTTAATATATACAGCGCAATGGTTACAAGTAATGTATTCCAGAAACCTACGTAGAGGCAACGCGCGGTTCGCATGCTTTGTTTTGACAAGAAGCGATACAAAAGGAGTATGAGGCATTGATTACGAGTCAAACCTGGTAGCTGACAGATTTACCGAAAGGTCATCGTGCAATTGGCTGCAAGTAGGTCTACAGTTTGAACCGGTATGCTCACGGCCAAATAACTACGCCGAAACGTTTTCACCTGTTTGCAGGTTGGACAGCGTGCGATTTATATTGACGTTAGATGCAGAGTTGCAGTTGTCCCTTATGAAAGAACCAAAAAGGATATTATGAAGACAATTAGACGGACAAAGTGTTGCTGCTAAAAATGCGATTTATGAAAGCAATCTGGAAGGGAGTGGATCTCTAAGCTTTGTTTCATTGCATGCGACAATGAGCCATGCCTTTTTAAGCCAACGGGAGATAATTTGGCATTAGTACTACTTTACGTTGATGATCTTTTTATAGCCTGTCAATCGAAATCGAAGTTAGTCAGCATTAAATCTGATTTATGAAGTCATATGAATGCGTTGACAAGGGCCCAGTGAACAGCGGCATGCCTGTTGGGACAAGAGCATGCATGAACAATAAACCTCCAAGGTGGACTCCTCAACTAAGCGTTCTTCGATAAAGTTGCCAGTTTCTATCATCGTAGTGATGATTATTGGTAGCAGCAGCAATCAACTTTAAATTAAGAAGGAAATAAAAAGTGTTTTCGCTTAGTCTAAATATATTTGAATAATCTTTATAACGAAGTGAAAATAACATTGTGTTATGAATTGAAAATAAGGCTATCAAAACGCTGATAGCACAAACAATGATCTTCACTGGCCTCACGCAAGGCTGAGGAGAATTCTATCCAAACGGCTCCCACACCAGGCTCTCTGAAAACAAGTAACAACGCTGAATTCGAATGAGCTCGAGCGCAGCTGTTAAATATATAATAGGTTAATTTCCAATTGTTCCCTTAAATAGTTGTACACACCCAAATGTAAGAAAGAGTGCAATGTTCTTCATTCTTATGACAATTCAACTGAATAAAAACACATGATTTATTAATTATGTTCTTTTTTATTAATTTTGTTTACGTTAAGGACTTTAATATTAACAGAAAATCACACTTATTTACCACGCTGCATTCGAGAGCAAGTGTGAACCACAACTTTGCTATAAGGAACTCCCTGACTTTTGTGAATAGTTATACCTTCTGCAGGTACAACTGGAAAGTGTCTACGTTCAATAGTAACATGCTCATTTCTTCTATATTGAAAGCTTTTAACGATCTTCAGAATAGGGGTACGATGTATACGTTTTGAGCGAGCAAGAACTCATACGCTTTCCTCTCTTTCACCCATAAACTGTGTGGAGTATTAAAAAAAATGTTATTTGTGTACTTCAGCGTTACTGCTTTCGGATAAATGCATACCTAAACAGCAGTAAAATGTCTCCTGGGTGTATATTTGCGTACCCGAAAGAAATGAATTATGTGCTGTAACTTTTTGCTTGCTTATAGTTACATTTGCCCCATTAATCTCACTAACGGCACCACACACTAGATTGGAATTTCCCATCTGAGACTTGTTAATATAATTAATGACGTAACTGCAGCAAGCATAGGGATCTAATATGAACTGAATATCTACATTAGTTTGCTGCAGTTTGTTGAAAATTATGTTAACTTACATTCAATGCAACCGTGCATCCATATATATGTTAAGTCCGTCATTAATGAATATCAATACTGTTAACTAACAGCAACGCGACAGTATTGACGGTATATCACCACCACGCTGGTAGTACTTCGTTTTGGGAAACTTCGCTCCACCAGGTTAACGGCCCAGAGGACGTGGCCTGATAAGATTGGTTAAAGTTTATTGACTCGATATCCAGAGTTACGAACTCGGATAAATGTAAATTGCGTCTCAGAAATAGAAAAATTAGTGCCGGAGTTGGAATAGCAACAGTTGACGAGCTCAAGGTCATTACTTTGCTTTCCAGTCTTCCAGATCTTTATGAGAATTTTGTTGTCGCCATCGAGACGCGCGACAATCTTCCAACGTTCGAAATTCTACGTATAAAGTTGAAGGAAGAAGGCGAGAGCAATGTCGCGCAGGTCCATCGCTAGTGCGAAGGTCATTACAAAGAAGAAACTGAAATATGTTGCCTGTTACAACTGTGGTGAAATAAGGCATATAAAGTCGAATTGTCGCAAATTTCACAAAAATTATTAAATAAAGAGCGGACAACAGAATTTTGCTTAGACAGTGGAGCAACAAGTCATATGTGTTGTGATAAATAAATGTTTTCAAATTTTGAGTCGCACACCCAAGCTATCGGTTTGGCGGACAATTTCATGTCTGTGGGTCAAGCCATATCAAAGAACTGAATGGTATATTTTGATGCACACAGTGCAAGAGTGTTTAAAGGCGGTGAATTTATAATCTAGACCAAACAAGTAGGGAATCTGTATATGTTTGAAAGTCATCGTAACAGATGCTATGCAATTTAATATATTCAGCGCAATGGTTACAAGTAATGTATTCCAGAAACCTACGTAGAGGCAACGCGCGGTTCGCATGCTTTGTTTTGACAAGAAGCGATACAAAAGGAGTATGAGGCATTGATTACGAGTCAAACCTGGTAGCTGACAGATTTACCGAAAGGTCATCGTGCAATTGGCTACAAGTGGGTCTACAGTTTGAACCGGTATGCTCACGGCCAAATAACTACGCCGAAACGTTTTCACCTGTTTGCAGGTTGGACAGCGTGCGATTTATATTGACGTTAGATGCAGAGTTGCAGTTGTCCCTTATGAAAGAACCAAAAGGATATTATGAAGACAATTAGACGGACAAAGTGTTGCTGCTAAAAAATGCGATTTATGAAAGCAATCTGGAAGGGAGTGGATCTCTAAGCTCGAAAGCGTTTTGAGTGAAATTTGTTTCATTGCATGCGACAATGAGCCATGCCTTTATAAGCCAACGGGAGATAATTTGGCATTAATACTAGTTTACGTTGATGATCTTTTTATAGCCTGTCAATCGAAATCGAAGTTAGTCAGCATTAAATCTGATTTTATGAAGTCATATGAATGCGTTGACAAGGGCCCAGTGAACAGCGACATGCCTGTTGTGACAAGGGCATGCATGAACAATAAACCTCCAAGGTGGACTCCTCAACTAAGCGTTCTTCGATAAAGTTGCAAGTTTATTATCATCGTAGTGATGATTATTGGTAGCAGCAGCACTCAACTTTAAATTAAGAAGGAAATAAAAGAGTGTTTTCGCTTAGTCTAAATATATTTGAATAATCTTTGTAACGTAGTGAAAATAACATTGTGTTATGAATTGAAAATAAGGCTATCAAAACGCTGATAGCACAAACAATGATCTTCACTGGCCTCACGCAGGGCTGAGGAGAATTCTATCCAAACGGCTCCCACACCAGGCTCTCTGAAAACAAGTAACAACGCTGAATTCGAATGAGCTCGAGCGCAGCTGTTAAATATATAATAGGTTAATTTCCAATTGTTCCCTTAAATAGTTGTACACACCCAAATGTAAGAAAGAGTGCAATGTTCTTCATTCTTATGACAATTCAACTGAATACAAAACACATGATTTATTAATTATGTTCTCTTTTATTAATTTTGTTTACGTTAAGGACTTTAATATTAACAGAAAATCACACTTATTTACCACGCTGCATTCGAGAGCAAGTGTGAACCACAACTTTGCTATAAGGAACTCCCTGACTTTTGTGAATAGTTATACCTTCTGCAGGTACAACTGGAAAGTGTCTACGGTCAATAGTAACTTGCTCATTTCTTCTATATTGAAAGCTTTTAACGATCTTCAGAATAGGGGTACGATGTATACGTTTTGAGCGAGCAAGAACTCATACGCTTTCCTCTCTTTCACCCATAAACTGTGTGGAGTATTAAAAAAATGTTATTTATGTACTTCAGCGTTACTGCTTTCGGATAAATGCATACCTAAACAGCAGTAAAATGTCTCCTGGGTGTATATTTGCGTACCCGAAAGAAATCAATTATGTGCTGTAACTTTTTGCTTGCTTATAGTTACATTGGCCCCATTAATCTCACTAACGGCACCACACACTAGATTGGAATTTCCCATCTGAGACTTGTTAATATAATTAATGACGTAACTGCAGCAAGCATAGGGATCTAATATGAACTGAATATCTACATTAGTTTGCTGCAGTTTGTTGAAAATTATGTTAACTTACATTCAATGCAAGCGTGCATCCATATATATGTTAAGTCCGTCATTAATGAATATCAATACTGTTAACTAACAGCAACGCGAGAGTATTGACGGTATATCACCACCACGCTGGTAGTACTTCGTTTTGGGAAACTTCGCTCCACCAGGTTAACGGCCCAGAGGACGTGGGCTGATAAGATTGGTTAAAGTTTATTGACTCGATATCCAGAGTTACGAACTCGGATAAATGTAAATTGCGTCTCAGAAATAGAAAAATTAGTGCCGGAGTTGGAATAGCAACAGTTGACGAGCTCAAGGTCATTACTTTGCTTTCCAGTCTTCCAGATCTTTATGAGAATTTTGTTGTCGCCATCGAGACGCGCGACAATCTTCCAACGTTCGAAATTCTACGTATAAAGTTGAAGGAAGAAGGCGAGAGCAATGTCGCGCAGGTCCATCGCTAGTGCGAAGAAACAAAGAAGAAACTGAAAAATGTTGCCTGTTACAACTGTGGTGAAATAAGGCATATAAAGTCGAATTGGCGCAAATTTCACAAAAATTATTAAATAAAGAGCGGACAACAGAATTTGCTTAGACAGTGGAGCAACAAGTCATATGTGTTGTGATAAACAAATGTTTTCAAATTTTGAGTCGCACACCCAAGCTATCGGTTTGGCGGACAATTTCATGTCTGTGGGTCAAGCCATATCAAAGAACTGAATTGTATATTTTGATGCACACAGTGCAAGAGTGTTTAAAGGCGGTGAATTTATAATCTAGACCAAACAAGTAGGGAATCTGTATATGTTTGAAAGTCATCGTAACAGATGCTATGGTACTGTTAAGTCAAAAGGCGAGTCGTGGCATAAAAGATATGGTAGTTTGCGTGAAATGGCAAACAAGACGCTGGTGCGAGAATTGAAAAATGTTGACGTGTTGCAACGTGTGTCGTGCAAGACATGCATTTTGAATAGGTTCACGTGCAGCCATTTCCGGATCAACAGAGAGCCGAGCGCATGAACAAGTGCACACTGATGTAGAGTTCGAAGCAAAGTCTCTAGGCTCTAAGTATTTCCTTACGTTTATTGATGACAAATCAACGCGGATTATTGTGTATTTCCTTAAAGGAAAGGACGAGGTCTTTCAGTTCGTGGAGTACAAAAATCTGGTAGAGCATCAAACAGGAAAATAACTCAGCGACAACGGGCACATTATGTAAACAAAGCGTTCAACTGTTATTTTAAAAGCAATGGAATCCATTCCGCAACAAAACGGTGTGCCAGAACGAGCACATCGTTCACTTGTGGAGAAGGCTAGATGCTTATTAGAGCAGTCAGGATTGGCTCAATCACCGTGGGCAGAGGTAGTAAACGTAGAGGTGTATTTACGCAATCGGACAGTCACAAAGGCAGTGATCGCGATTACACCAATGGAAGCTTGGAATGAATCCAAGACAGTGGTCGACAAACGAGATGTTATCTTTGATCTTATCGAGTTGAGCAAGTTGACGAAGAGGATGATGATGAGGGTGCGCTGCCAGCACATCTCGCCCAGATGCTACTGAGCAGAGCGGTGCGGATGAATCTTTTGAAAGTGCAAAAGATGACAAAAACCTGTAGGAAGAGCAGATCCACGAATTGGATCTGAAAGACCGAAATTACTAAGGACAGCCAGACCTTGTCGCCCAAGGAAGCAATTTAATATATACAGCGCAATGGTTACAAGTAATGTATTCCAGGAAACCTACGTAGAGGCAACGCGCGGTTCGCATGCTTTGTTTTGACAAGAAGCGATACAAAAGGAGTATGAGGCATTGATTACGAGTCAAACCTGGTAGCTGACAGATTTACCGAAAGGTCATCGTGCAATTGGCTGCAAGTAGGTCTACAGTTTGAACCGGTATGCTCACGGCCAAATAACTACGCCGAAACGTTTTCACCTGTTTGCAGGTTGGACAGCGTGCGATTTATATTGACGTTAGATGCAGAGTTGCAGTTGTCCCTTATGAAAGAACCAAAAAGGATATTATGAAGACAATTAGACGGACAAAGTGTTGCTGCTAAAAAATGCGATTTATGAAAGCAATCTGGAAGGGAGTGGATCTCTAAGCTTTTGTTTTCATTGCATGCGACAATGAGCCATGCCTTTTTAAGCCAACGGGAGATAATTTGGCATTAGTACTACTTTACGTTGATGATCTTTTTATAGCCTGTCAATCGAAATCGAAGTTAGTCAGCATTAAATCTGATTTTATGAAGTCATTATGAATGCGTTGACAAGGGCCCAGTGAACAGCGGCATGCCTGTTGGGACAAGAGCATGCATGAACAATAAACCTCCAAGGTGGACTCCTCAACTAAGCGTTCTTCGATAAAGTTGCCAGTTTCTTATCATCGTAGTGATGATTATTGGTAGCAGCAGCAATCAACTTTAAATTAAGAAGGAAATAAAAAGTGTTTTCGCTTAGTCTAAATATATTTGAATAATCTTTATAACGAAGTGAAAATAACATTGTGTTATGAATTGAAAATAAGGCTATCAAAACGCTGATAGCACAAACAATGATCTTCACTGGCCTCACGCAAGGCTGAGGAGAATTCTATCCAAACGGCTCCCACACCAGGCTCTCTGAAAACAAGTAACAACGCTGAATTCGAATGAGCTCGAGCGCAGCTGTTAAATATATAATAGGTTAATTTCCAATTGTTCCCTTAAATAGTTGTACACACCCAAATGTAAGAAAGAGTGCAATGTTCTTCATTCTTATGACAATTCAACTGAATAAAAAACACATGATTTATTAATTATGTTCTTTTTATTAATTTTGTTTACGTTAAGGACTTTAATATTAACAGAAAATCACACATATTTACCACGCTGCATTCGAGAGCAAGTGTGAACCACAACTTTGCTATAAGGAACTCCCTGACTTTTGTGAATAGTTATACCTTCTGCAGGTACAACTGGAAAGTGTCTACGTTCAATAGTAACATGCTCATTTCTTCTATATTGAAAGCTTTTAACGATCTTCAGAATAGGGGTACGATGTATACGTTTTGAGCGAGCAAGAACTCATACGCTTTCCTCTCTTTCACCCATAAACTGTGTGGAGTATTAAAAAAATGTTATTTATGTACTTCAGCGTTACTGCTTTCGGATAAATGCATACCTAAACAGCAGTAAAATGTCTCCTGGGTGTATATTTGCGTACCCGAAAGAAATGAATTATGTGCTGTAACTTTTTGCTTGCTTATAGTTACATTTGCCCCATTAATCTCACTAACGGCACCACACACTAGATTGGAATTTCCCATCTGAGACTTGTTAATATAATTAATGACGTAACTGCAGCAAGCATAGGGATCTAATATGAACTGAATATCTACATTAGTTTGCTGCAGTTTGTTGAAAATTATGTTAACTTACATTCAATGCAACCGTGCATCCATATATATGTTAAGTCCGTCATTAATGAATATCAATACTGTTAACTAACAGCAACGCGACAGTATTGACGGTATATCACCACCACGCTGGTAGTACTTCGTTTTGGGAAACTTCGCTCCACCAGGTTAACGGCCCAGAGGACGTGGCCTGATAAGATTGGTTAAAGTTTATTGACTCGATATCCAGAGTTACGAACTCGGATAAATGTAAATTGCGTCTCAGAAATAGAAAAATTAGTGCCGGAGTTGGAATAGCAACAGTTGACGAGCTCAAGGTCATTACTTTGCTTTCCAGTCTTCCAGATCTTTATGAGAATTTTGTTGTCGCCATCGAGACGCGCGACAATCTTCCAACGTTCGAAATTCTACGTATAAAGTTGAAGGAAGAAGGCGAGAGCAATGTCGCGCAGGTCCATCGCTAGTGCGAAGGTCATTACAAAGAAGAAACTGAAATATGTTGCCTGTTACAACTGTGGTGAAATAAGGCATATAAAGTCGAATTGTCGCAAATTTCACAAAAATTATTAAATAAAGAGCGGACAACAGAATTTGCTTAGACAGTGGAGCAACAAGTCATATGTGTTGTGATAAATAAATGTTTTCAAATTTTGAGTCGCACACCCAAGCTATCGGTTTGGCGGACAATTTCATGTCTGTGGGTCAAGCCATATCAAAGAACTGAATGGTATATTTTGATGCACACAGTGCAAGAGTGTTTAAAGGCGGTGAATTTATAATCTAGACCAAACAAGTAGGGAATCTGTATATGTTTGAAAGTCATCGTAACAGATGCTATGGTACTGTTAAGTCAAAAGGCGAGTCGTGGCATAAAAGATATGGTAGTTTGCGTGAAATGGCAAACAAGACGCTGGTGCGAGGAACGAAAAAAAAATTTTTACAAGTAATGTACCCATTCCAGCAACCTACGTAGAGGCAACGCGCGGTTCGCATGCTTTGTTTTGGCAAGAAGCGATACAAAAGGAGTATGAGGCATTGATTACGAGTCAAACCTGGTAGCTGGCAGATTTACCGAAAGGTCATCGTGCAATTGGCTGCAAGTGGGTCTACAGTTTGAAGCGGTATGCTCACGGCCAAAAACAAAAAAAGCACGACTACGCACAACAGTATGGTGTTAACTACGCCGAAACGTTTTCACCGGTTTGCAGGTTGGACAACGTGCGATTTATATTGACGTTAGATGCAGAGTTGCAGTTGTACCTTAGGAAACAACCAAAAAGGATATGATGAAGACAATTAGACGGACAAAGTGTTGCTGCTAAAAAATGCGATTTATGGAAGCAATCTTGAAGGGAGTGTATCTCTAAGCTCGAAAGCGTTTTGAGTGAAATTGGTTTCATTGCATGCGACAATGAGCCATGCCTTTATAAGCCAACGGGAGGTAATTTGGCATTAATACTAGTTTACGTTGATGATCTTTTTATAGCTTGTCAATCGAAATCGAAGTTAGTCAGCATTAAATCTGATTTTATGAAGTCATTTGAATGCGTTGACAAGGGGCCATTAGAACTGTTTCTTGGCGTGGAAATTCAACGTGAGGGTGAACTAGCAGAGATCACACTGGATCAGACGCAATACATCAATAAGCTTTTGCGTAACCATTTTATGGAAATTTGCACACCAGCAGCTACCCTATTGGATGGTGGATAGCCATTACTATCTTTTCTCTGTTTCCCAGTGAGCAGCGACATGCCTGTTGGGACAAGGGCATGCATGAACAATAAACCTCCAAGGTGGACTCCTCAACTAAGCGTTCTTCGATAAAGTTGCAAGTTTCTTATCATCGGAGTGATGATTATTGGTAGCAGCAGCAATCAACTTTAAATTAAGAAGGAAATAAAAAGTGTTTTCGCTTAGTCTAAATATATTTGAATAATCTTTATAACGTAGTGAAAATAACATTGTGTTATGAATTGAAAATAAGGCTATCAAAAAGCTGATAGCACAAACAATGATCTTCACTGGCCTCACGCGAGGCTGAGGAGAATTCTATCCAAACGGCTCCCACACCAGGCTCTCTGAAAACAAGTAACAACGCTGAATTCGAATGAGCTCGAGCGCAGCTGTTAAATATATAATAGGTTAATTTCCAATTGTTCCCTTAAATAGTTGTACACACCCAAATGTAAGAAAGAGTGCAATGTTCTTCATTCTTATGACAATTCAACTGAATACAAAACACATGATTTATTAATTATGTTCTTTTTTTATTAATTTTGTGTACGTTAAGGACTTTAATATAAACAGAAAATCACACTTATTTAACTAAATATAAAAATGCATGCATAATAATCTAGGAAATTCTACAATCAATAATTGATTTATTCTATCCTCAATGTTAATAGAGATCCCATTTTAGCACCTATAAACTATAAAAAGGACATCGATTTCAAACTCGAACACCACTGATCCAGAGGTTTTTCTACCCTTACGTAAATGATTTTCATTCCTGACGTAAATGACGACTCCTCTCTAAGGTAGCAGTGCATGAGGCATTGCCTCTCAATTCAGACGGACAACAATGGTATATGATGATGTTTCATCGAAACATAGAATGGACGACTGAAATAATAATTTGCTTTCAGTATTATGAAAGAAAATTTCAAGAGCGGAATTGTTAACTAAATGATCAAAATGTGTTCGAATTAGTTTCGTCAGTCCGTAATTTCTGAATTTGATCTTGAACCCTATCGTCAATTTTGGGAGGTCTAAGAGAAACAAAATCCCCAACTTTAAATAAACAGGCTGCGGTTGTTGCATGACTACAAGCTACGTGTATTGCAGCACGCTGCATTCGAGAGCAAGTGTGAACTGAATATGCTACATTAGTTTGCTGCAGTTTGTTGAAAATTATGTAACTTACATTCAATGCAAGCTTGCATCCATATATGTTAAGTCCGTCATTAATGAATATCAATACTGTTAACTAACAGCAACGCGACAGTATTGACGGTATATCACCACACGCTGGTAGTACTTCGTTTTGGGAAACTTCGCTCCACCAGGTTAACGGCCCAGAGCACGTGGCCTGATAAGATTGGTTAAAGCTTATTGACTCGATATCCAGAGTTCACGAACTCCGGATAAATGTAAATTGCGTTGCGGAAATAGAAAAATGAGTGTCGGAGTTGGAATAGCAACAGTTGACGAGATCAAGGTCATTACTTTGCTTTCCAGTCTTCAGATCTTTATGAGAATTTTGTTGTCGCCATCGAGACGTGCGACAGTCTTCCAACGTTCGAAATTCTCACGTATAAAGGTTGAAGGAAGAAGGCGAGAGCAATGTCGCGCAGGTCCTTCGCTAGTGCGAAGGTCACTACAAGAAGAAACTGAAAAATGTTGCCTGTTACAACTGTGGTGAAATAAGGCATATAAAGGCGAATTGTCGCAAATTTCCCAAAAATGATTAAATAAAGAGCGGACAACAGAATTTGCTTAGACAGTGGAGCAACAAGTCATATGTGTTGTGATAAACAAATGTTTTCAAATTTTGAGTCGCACACCCAAACGATCGTTTTGGCGGACAATTTCATGTCTGTGGGTCAAGCCATATCAAAGAACTGAATTGTATATTTTGATGCACACAGTGCAAGAGCGTTTAAAGGCGGTGAATTTATAATCTAGGCCAAACAAGTAGGGAATCTGTATATGTTTGAAAGTCATCGTAACAGATGCTATGGTGCTGTTAAGTCAAAAGGCGAGTCGTGGCATAAAAGATATGGTAGTTTGCGTGAAATGGCAAACAAGACGCTGGTGCGAGGAATGAAAAATGTTGACGTGTTGCAACGTGTGTCGTGCAAGACATGCATTTTGAATATGTTCACGTGCAGCCATTTCCCGGATCAACAGAGAGCCGAGCGCATGAACTTCTGGAACAAGTGCACACTGATGTAGGGTTCGAAGCAAAGTCTCTTGGCGCTATGTATTTCCTTACGTTTATTGATGACAAATCAAGGCGGATTATTGTGTATTTCCTTAAAGGAAAGGACGAGGTCTTTCAGTTCGTGGAGTACAAAAATCTGGTAGAGCGTCAAACAGGAAAATAACGCAGCGACAACGGGCACAATATGTAAACAAAGCGTTCAACTGTTATTTTAAAAGCAATGGAATCCCATTCCGCAACAAAACGGTGTGGCAGAACGAGCACATCGTTCACTTGTGGAGAAGGCTAGATGCTTATTGGAGCAGTCAGGATTGGCTCAATCACCGTGGGCAGAGGTAGTAAACGTAGAGGTGTATTTACGCAATCGGACAGTCACAAAGGCAGTGATCGAGATGACACCAATGGAAGCTTGGAATGAATCCAAGACAGTGGTCGACAAACGAGATGTTATCTTTGATCTTATCGAGTTGAGCAAGTTGACGAAGAGGATGATGATGAGGGTGCGGGGAGCCATCACATCTCGCTCAGATGCTACTGAGCAGAGTGGTGCGGATGAATCTTTTGAAAGTGCAAAAGATGACAAAAACCTGTAGGAAGAGCAGATCCCACGAATTGGATCTGGAAGACCGAAATTACTAAGGACAGCCAGACCTTGTCGCCCAAGGAAGCAATTTAATATATTCAGCGCAATGGTTACAAGTAATGTACCATTCCAGCAACCTACGTAGAGGCAACGCGCGGTTCGCATGCTTTGTTTTGGCAAGAAGCGATACAAAAGGAGTATGAGGCATTGATTACGAGTCAAACCTGGTAGCTGGCAGATTTACCGAAAGGTCATCGTGCAATTGGCTGCAAGTGGGTCTACAGTTTGAAGCGGTATGCTCACGGCCAAATACAAAAAAAAGCACGACTACGCACAACAGTATGGTGTTAACTACGCCGAAACGTTTTCACCGGTTTGCAGGTTGGACAGCGTGCGATTTATATTGACGTTAGATGCAGAGTTGCAGTTGTACCTTAGGAAACAACCAAAAAGGATATGATGAAGACAATTAGACGGACAAAGTGTTGCTGCTAAAAATGCGATTTATGGAAGCAATCTTGAAGGGAGTGGATCTCTAAACTCGAAAGCGTTTTGAGTGAAATTGGTTTCATTGCATGCGACAATAAGCCATGCCTTTATAAGCTAACGGGAGGTATATTTGGCATTAATACTAAGCTTACGTTGATAATCTTTTTATAGCTTGTCAATCGAAATCGAAGTTAGTCAGCATTAAATCTGATTTTATGAAGTCATTTGAATGCGTTGACAATGGCCAATAGAACTGTTTCTTGGCGTGGAAATTCAACGAGATGGTGAACTAGCAGAGATCACACTGGACCAGATGCAATACATCAAAAAGCTTTTGCGTAACTATTTTATGGAAATTTGCACACCAGCAGCTACCCTATTGGATGGTGGATAGCCTTACTATATTTTCTCTGTTTCTTAGTGAGCAGCGACATGCCTGTTGGGACAAGGGCATGCATGAAAAATAAACCTCCAGGGTGGACACCTCAACTAAGCGCTCTTCGATAAAGTTGCAAGTTTCTTATTATCGGAGTGATGATTATTGGTAGCAGCAGCAATCAACTTTAAATTTAGAAAGAAATAAAAAGTGTTTTCGCTTAGTCTAAATATATTTGAATAATCTTTATAACGTAGTGAAAATAACATTGTGTTATGAATTGAAAATAAGGCTATCAAAACGCTGATAGCACAAACAATGATCTTCACTGGCCTCACGCGAGGCTGAGGAGAATTCTATCCAAACGGCTCCCACACCAGGCTCTCTGAAAATAAGGAACAACGCTGAATTCGAATGAGCTCGAGCGCAGCTGTTAATATATATTATAGGTTAATTTCCAATTGTTCCCTTAAATAGTTGTACACACCCAAATGTAAGAAAGAGTGCAATGTTCTTCATTCTTATGACAATTCAACTGAATACAAAACACATGATTTATTAATTATGTTCTCTTTTATTAACTTTGTTTACGTTAAGGACTTTAATATTAACAGAAAATCACACTTATTTAACACGCTGCATTCGAGAGCAAGTGTGAACCATAACTCTGCTATAAGGAACTCCCTGACTTTTGTGAATAGTTATACCTTCTGCAGGTACAACTGGAAAGTGTCTACGGTCAATAGTAACTTGCTCATTTCTTCTATATTGAAAGCTTTTAACTATTTTCAGAATAGGGGTACGATGTATACGTTTTGAGCGAGCAAGAACTCATACGCTTTCCTCTCTTTCACCCATAAACTGTGTGGAGTATTAAAAAAAATGTTATTTATGTACTTCAGCGTTACTGCTTTCGGATAAATGCATACCTAAACAGCAGTAAAATGTCTCCTGGGTGTATATTTGCGTACCCGAAAGAAATGAATTATGTGCTGTAACTTTTTGCTTGCTTATAGTTACATTGGCCCCATTAATCTCACTAACGGCACCACACACTAGATTGGAATTTCCCATCTGAGACTTGTTAATATAATTAATGACGTAACTGCAGCAAGCATAGGGATCTAATATGAACTGAATATCTACATTAGTTTGCTGCAGTTTGTTGAAAATTATGTTGACTTACATTCAATGCAAGCGTGCATCCATATATATGTTAAGTCCGTCATTAATGAATATCAATACTGTTAACTAACAGTAACGCGACAGTATTGACGGTATATCACCACCACGCTGGTGGTACTTCGTTTTGGGAAACTTCGCTCCACCAGGTTAACGGCCCAGAGCACGTGGCCTGATAAGATTGGTTAAAGCTTATTGACTCGATATCCAGAGTTACGAACTCGGATAAATGTAAATTGCGTTGCAGAAATAGAAAAATGAGTGTCGGAGTTGGAATAGCAACAGTTGACGAGATCAAGGTCATTACTTTGCTTTCCAGTCTTCCAGATCTTTATGAGAATTTTGTTGTCGCCATCGAGACGCGCGACAGTCTTCCAACGTTCGAAATTCTACGTATAAAGTTGAAGTAAGAAGGCGAGAGCAATGTCGCGCAGGTCCTTCGCTAGTGCGAAGGTCATTACAAAGAAGAAACTGAAAAATGTTGCCTGTTACAACTGTGGTGAAATAAGGCATATAAAGGCGAATTGTCGCAAATTTCCCAAAAATTATTAAATAAAGAGCGGACAACAGAATTTGCTTAGACAGTGGAGCAACAAGTCATATGTGTTGTGATAAACAAATGTTTTCAAATTTTGAGTCGCACACCCAAACTATCGGTTTGGCGGACAATTTCATGTGGCTGTGGGTCAAGCCATATCAAAGAACTGAATGGTATATTTTGATGCACACAGTGCAGAGTGTTTAAAGGCGGTGAATTTATAATCTAGACCAAACAAGTAGGGAATCTGTATACGTTTGAAAGTCATCGTAACAGATGCTATGGTGCTGTTAAGTCAGAAGGCGAGTTGTGGCATAAAAGATATGGTAGTTTGCGTGAAATGGCAAACAAGACGCTGGTGCGAGGAATGGAAAATGTTGACGTGTTGCAACGTGTGCGCAAGACATGCATTTTGAATAGGCTCACGTGCAGCCATTTCCCGGATCAACAGAGAGCCGATCGCATGAACTTCTGGAACAAGTGCACACTGATGTAGAGTTCGAAGCAAAGTCTCTAGGCTCTAAGTATTTCCTTACGTTTATTGATGACAAATCAAGGCGGATTATTGTGTATTTCCTTAAAGGAAAGGACGAGGTCTTTCAGTTCGTGGAGTACAAAAATCTGGTAGAGCGTCAAACAGGAAAAAATAACGCAGCGACAACGGGCACAATATGTAAACAAAGCGTTCAACTGTTATTTTAAAAGCAATGGAATCCCATTCCGCAACAAAACGGTGTGCCAGAACGAGCACATCGTTCACTTGTGGAGAAGGCTAGATGCTTATTGGAGCAGTCAGGATTGGCTCAATCACCGTGGGCAGAGTTAGTAAACGTAGAGGTGTATTTACGCAATCGGACAGTCACAAAGGCAGTGATCGAGATGACACCAATGGAAGCTTGGAATGAATCCAAGACAGCGGTCGACAAACGAGATGTTATCTTTGATCTTATCGAGTTGAGCAAGTTGACGAAGAGGATGATGATGAGGTTGCGGGGAGCCATCACATCTCGCTCAGATGCTACTGAGCAGAGCGGTGCGGATGAATCTTTTGAAAGTGCAAAAGATGACAAAAACCTGTAGGAAGAGCAGATCCCAATGAATTGGATCTGGAAGACCGAAATTACTAGGACAGCCAGACCTGGTCGGCCAAGGAAGCAATTTAATATATTCAGCGCAATGGTTACAAGTAATGTATTCCAGAAACCTACGTAGAGGCAACGCGCGGTTCGCATGCTTTGTTTTGACAAGAAGCGATACAAAAGGAGTATGAGGCATTGATTACGAGTCAAACCTGGTAGCTGGCAGATTTACCGAAAGGTCATCGTGCAATTGGCTGCAAGTGTGTCTACAGTTTGAACCGGTATGCTCACGGCCAAATAACTACGCCGACTTTCACCTGTTTGCAGGTTGGACAGCGTGCGATTTATACTGACGTTAGATGCAGAGTTGCAGTTGTCCCTTATGAAACAACCAAAAAGGATATGATGAAGACAATCAGACGGACAAAGTGTTGCTGCTAAAAATGGCGATATATGGATTGAAGCAATCTGGAAGGGAATGGAATTCTAAGCTCGACAGCGTTTTGCGTGAAATTGGCTTCATTGCATGCGACAATGAGCCATGCCTTTATAAGCCAACGGGAGGTAATTTGGCATTAATACTAGTTTACGTTGATGATCTTTTTTATAGCTTGTCAATCGAAATCGAAGTTAGTCAGCATTAAATTCCGATTTTATGAAGTCATTTCGAATGTGCTGACAAGGGCCCAGTGAGCAGCGACATGCCTGTTGGGACAAGGGCATGCATGAACAATAAACCTCCAAGGTGGACTCCTCAACTAAGCGTTCTTCGATAAAGTTGCAAGTTTCTTATCATCGTAGTGATGATTATTGGTAGCAGCAGCAATCAACTTTAAATTAAGAAGGAAATAAAAAGTGTTTTCGCTTAGTCTAAATACATTTGAATAAGCTTTATAACGTAGTGAAAATAACATTGTGTTATGAATTGAAAATAAGGCTATCAAAACGCTGATAGCACAAACAATGATCTTCACTGGCCTCACGCAAGGCTGAGGAGAATTCTATCCAAACGGCTCCACACCAGGCTCTCTGAAAACAAGTAACAACGCTGAATTCGAATGAGCTCGAGCGCAGCTGTTAAATATATAATAGGTTAATTTCCAATTGTTCCCTTAAATAGTTGTACACACCCAAATGTAAGAAAGAGTGCAATGTTCTTCATTCTTATGACAATTCAACTGAATGCAAAACACATGATTTATTAATTATGTTCTTTTTTTTATTAATTTTGTTTACGTTAAAGACTTTAATATTAACAGAAAATCACACTTATTTAACACGCTGCATTCGAGAGCAAGTGTGAACCACAACTTTGCTATAAGGAACTCCCTGACTTTTGTGAATAGTTATACCTTCTGCAGGTACAACTGGAAAGTGTCTACGGTCAATAGTAACTTGCTCATTTCTTCTATATTGAAAGCTTTTAACTATTTTCAGAATAGGGGTACGATGTATACGTTTTGAGCGAGCAAGAACTCATACGCTTTCCTCTCTTTCACCCATAAACTGTGTGGAGTATTAAAAAAAATGTTATTTATGTACTTCAGCGTTACTGCTTTCGGATAAATGCATACCTAAACAGCAGTAAAATGTCTCCTGGGTGTATATTTGCGTACCCGAAAGAAATGAATTATGTGCTGTAACTTTTTGCTTTATAGTTACATTGGCCCCATTAATCTCACTAACGGCACCACACACTAGATTGGAATTTCCCATCTGAGACTTGTTAATATAATTAATGACGTAACTGCAGCAAGCATAGGGATCTAATATGAACTGAATATCTACATTAGTTTGCTGCAGTTTGTTGAAAATTATGTTAACTTACATTCAATGCAAGCTTGCATCCATATATATGTTAAGTCCGTCATTAATGAATATCAATACTGTTAACCAACAGCAACGCGACAGTATTGACGGTATATCACCACACTGGTACTTCGTTTGACCACGTTGCGTACGTCCTATAAGTTGTTAAAGATTACTCGTATAGAGTTCGAAGGTAATGAATGCGCGCAGATAATGCGCGGGGCCATCGCTAGTGCGAAGGTCACTACAAAGAAGAAACCTGACAATTTTGCCTGTTACAACTGTGGTGAAATAAGGCATATAAAGGCGAATTGTCGCAAATTTCCCAAAAAATGATTAAATAAAGAGCGGACAACAGAATTTGCTTAGACAGTGAAGCAACAAGTCATATGTGTTGTGATAAAAAAATGTTTTCAAATTTTGAGTCGCACACCCAAACGATCGTTTTGGCGGACAATTTCATGTCTGTGGGTCAAGCCATATCAAAGAACTGAATAGTATATTTTGATGCACACAGTGCCAGAGTGTTTAAAGGCGGTGAATTTATAATCTAGGCCAAACAAGTAGGGAATCTGTATATGTTTGAAAGTCATCGTAACAGATGCTATGGTGCTGTTAAGTCAAAAGGCGAAGGTCGTGGCAAGACGCTGGTGCGAGGAATGAAAAATGTTGACGTGTGGCAACGTGTGTTGTGCAAGACATGCATTTTGAATAGGTTCACGTGCAGCCATTTCCGGATCAACAGAGAGCCGAGCGCATGAACCTGGAACAAGTGCCCACTGATGTAGAGTTCGAAGCAAAGTCTCTAGGCTCTAAGTATTTCCTTACGTTTATTGATGACAAATCAAGGCGGATTATTGTGTATTTCCTTAAAGGAAGGACGGGTCTTTCAGTTCGTGGAGTACAAAATCTGGTGGAGCATCAAACAGGAAAATAACTCAGCGACAACGGGCACAATATGTCAACAAAGCGTTCAACTGTTATTTGTAAAGCAATGGAATCCCATTCCGCAACAAAACGGTGTGGCAGAACGAGCACATCGTTCACTTGTGGAGAAGGCTAGATGCTTATTGGAGCAGTCAGGATTGGCTCAATCACCGTGGGCAGAGGTAGTAAACGTAGAGGTGTATTTACGCAATCGGATAGTCACAAAGGCAGTGATCGAGATGACACCAATGGAAGCTTGGAATGAATCCAAGACAGTGGTCGACAAACGAGATGTTATCTTTGATCTTATCGAGTTGAGCAAGTTGGCGAAGAGGATGATGATGGGGTGCGAGCACATCACATCTCGCTCAGATGCTAATGAGCAGAGCGGTACGGATGAATCTTTGAAAGTGCAAAGATGACAAAAACCCGGAGGAAGAGCAGATCCCACGAATTGGATCTGGAAGACCGAAATTACTAAGGACAGCAGACCTGGTCGCCGAAGGAACAATTTAATATTCAGCGCAATGGTTACAAGTAATGTATTCCAGCAACCTACGTAGAGGCAACGCGCGGTTCGCATGCTTTGTTTTGGCAAGAAGCGATACAAAAGGAGTATGAGGCATTGATTACGAGTCAAACCTGGTAGCTGGCAGATTTCCGAAAGGTCATCGTGCAATTGGCTGCAAGTGGGTCTACAGTTTAAAGCGGTATGCTCACGGCCAAATACAAAAAAAAAGCACGACTACGCACAACAGTATGGTGTTAACTACGCCGAAACGTTTTCACCGGTTTGCAGGTTGGACAGCGTGCGATTTATATTGACGTTAGATGCAGAGTTGCAGTTGTACCTTAGGAAACAACAAAAGGATATGATGAAGACAATCAGACGGACAAAGTGTTGCTGCTAAAAATGGCGATTTATGGGAAGCAATCTGGAAGGGAGTGGATCTCTAAGCTCGAAAGCGTTTTGAGTGAAATTGGCTTCATTGCATGCGACAATGAGCCATGCCTTTATAAGCGAAAGGGAGATAATTTGGCATTAATCCTAGCTTACGTTGATGGTCTCCTTATAGCTTGTCAATCGAAATCGGACTTAGTCAGCATTAAATCTGATTTTATGAAGTCATTTGAATGCGTTGACAATGGCCAATAGAACTGTTTCTTGGCGTGGAAATTCAACGAGATGGTGAACTAGCAGAGATCACACTGGACCAGACGCAATACATCAAAAAGTTTTGCGTAACTATTTTATGGAAATTTGCACACCAGCAGCTACCCCATTGGATGGTGGATAGCCTTACTATCTTTTCTCTGTTTCCCAGTGAGCAGCGACATGCCTGTTGGGACAAGGGCATGCATGAAAAATAAACCTCCAAGGTGGACACCTCAACTAAGCGTCTTCGATAAAGTTGCAAGTTTCTTATCATCGGAGTGATGATTATTGGTAGCACAGCAAGGAAATAAAAAGTGTTTTCGCTTAGTCTAAATATATTTTAATAATCTTTATAACGTTGTGAAAATAACATAGCGTTATGAATTGAAAATAAGGCTATCAAAAAGCTGACAGCACAAACAATGATCTTCACTGGCCTCACGCGAGGCTGAGGAGAATTCTATCCAAACGGCTCCCACACCAGGCTCTCTGAAAACAAGTAACAACGCTGAATTCGAATGAGCTCGAGCGCAGCTGTTAAATATATAATAGGTTAATTTCCAATTGTTCCCGTAAATAGTTGGACACACCCAAATGTAAGAAAGAGTGCAATGTTCTTCATTCTTACGACAATTCAGCTGAATACAAAACACATGATTTATTAATTATGCTTCTCTTTTATTAATTTTGTGTACGTTAAGGACTTTAATATAAACAGAAAATCACACTTATTTAACTAAATATAAAAATGCATGCATAATAATCTAGGAAATTTTACAATCAAAATTTATTTATCTATCCTCAATGTTAATAGAGATCCCATTTTAGCACCTATAAACTATAAAAAGGACATCGATTTCAAACTTAAACACCACTGATCCAGAGGTTTTTCTACCCTTACGTAAATGATTTTCATTCCTGACGTAAATGACGACTCTCTCTAAGGTAGCAGTGCATGAGGCATTGCCTCTCAATTCCAGACGGACAACAATGGTATATGATGAGGTTTCATCGAAACATAGAATGGACGACTGAAATAATAATTTGCTTTCAGTATTATGAAAGAAAATTTCAAGAGCGGAATTGTTAACTAAATGATCAAAATGTGTTCGAATTAGTTTCTCAGTCCGTAATTTCTGAACTTGATCTTGAACCCTATCGTCAATTTTGGGAGGTCTAAGAGAAACAAAATCCCCAACTTTAAATAAACTGGCTGCGGTTGTTGCATGACTACAAGCTACGTGTATTGCAGCACGCTGCATTCGAGAGCAAGTGTGAACCACAACTTTGCTCTAAGGAGCTCCTGACTTTTGTGAATAGTTATACCGTCTGCAGGGACAACTGGAAAGTGTCTATGGTCAATAGTAACTTGCTCATTTCTTCTATATTGAAAGCTTTAACTATTTTCAGAATAGGGGTACGATGTATGCATTTTGAGCGAGCAAGAACTCATACGCTTTCCTCTGAAAATTTCACCCATAAACTGTGTGGAGAATTAAAAAAATGCTATTTATGTACTTCAGCGTTACTGCTTTCGGATAAATGCATACCTAAACAGCAGTAAAATGTCTCCTGGGTGTATATTTTGCGTACCCGAAAGAAATGAATTATGTGCTGTAACTTTTTGCTTGCTATAGTTACATTGGCCCCATTAATCTCACTAACGGACCTCCACTAGATTGGAATTTCCCATCTGAGACTTGTTAATATAATTAATGACGTAACTGCAGCAAGCATAGGGATCTAATATGAACTGAATATCTACATTAGTTTGCTGCAGTTTGTTGAAAATTATGTTAACTTACATTCAATGCAAGTGCATCCATATATATGTTAAGTCCGTCATTCATGAATATCAATACTGTTAACTAACAGCAACGCGACAGATTGACGGTATATCTACCACCACCGGGTACTTCGTTTTGGGAAACTTCGCTCCACCAGGTTAACGGCCCAGAGCACGTGGCCTGATAACATTGGTTAAAGTTTATTGACTCGATATCCAGAGTTATAAAATGTAAATTGCGTTGCAGAAATAGAAAAATGAGTGCCGGTGTTGGAATAGCAACAGGTGACGAGCTCAAGGTCATTACTTTGCTTTCCAGTCTTCCAGATCTTTATGAGAATTTTGTTGTCGCCATCGAGACGCGCGACAGTCTTCCAACGTTCGAAATTCTACGTATAAAGTTGAAGGAAGAAGGCGAGTAATCGCGCAGGTCCATCGCTAGTGCGAGGTCACTACAAAGAAGAAACTGAAAAATTTTGCCTGTTACAACTGTGGTGAAATAAGGACATATAAAGGCGAATTGTCGCAAATTTCCCAAAAATGATTAAATAAAGAGCGGACAACAGAATTTGCTTAGACAGTGGAGCAACAAGTCATATGTGTTGTGATAAAAAATGTTTTTCAAATTTTGAGTCGCACACCCAAACGATCGTTTTGGCGGACAATTTCATGTCTGTGGGTCAAGCCATATCAAAGAACTGAATTGTATATTTTGATGCACACAGTGCAAGAGTGTTTAAAGGCGGTGAATTTATAATCTAGGCCAAACAAGTGGGAATCTGTATATGTTTGAAAGTCATCGTAACAGATGCTATGGTGCTGTTAAGTCAAAGGCGAGTCGTGGCATAAAAGATATGGTAGTTTGCGTGAAATGGCAAACAAGACGCTGGTGCAGGAATGAAAAATGTTGACGTGTTGCAACGTGTGTTGTGCAAGACATGCATTTTGAATAGGTTCACGTGCAGCCATTTCCCGGATCAACAGAGAGCCGAGCGCATGAACTTCTGGAACAAGTGCCCACTGATGTAGAGTTCGAAGCAAAGTCTCTAGGCTCTAAGTATTTCCTTACGTTTATTGATGACAAATCAAGGCGGATTATTGTGTATTTCCTTAAAGGAAAGGACGAGGTCTTTCAGTTCGTGGAGTACAAAAATCTGGTAGAGCGTCAAACAGGAAAATAACGCAGCGACAACGGGCACAATATGTAAACAAAGCGTTCAACTGTTATGTTAAAAGCAATGGAATCCCATTCCGCAACAAAACGGTGTGGCAGAACGAGCACATCGTTCACTTGTGGAGAAGGCTAGATGCTTATTGGAGCAGTCAGGATTGGCTCAATCACCGTGGGCAGAGGTAGTAAACGTAGAGGTGTATTTACGCAATCGGACAGTCACAAAGGCAGTGATCGAGATGACACCAATGGAAGCTTGGAATGAATCCAAGACTGGGCATGCGCCAAGTCGACGGTTACAGAGGAGAAACTAAAGTGGGCAGTTGGTACATTCCAGCCCTATAAATCCCCTGGAACGGACGGCATCGCCAGCCTTCCTTCAAACAGGACAGGAAATCCTCCTCTCTCGTATCAGGAAGGCATTAGTAAGTAGCCTGGCCCTCGGATACATACCGAGCGCATGGAGAAGAGCCAGGGTAGTCTTCATCCCCAAGGCAGGGAAGAAAGACAGACCCATCAGCTTGACATCGTTCTTACTGAAAACGTTGGAAAAGCTGGTGGACTACAAAATCAGAAACACTTTGCTTAAGCAAAGGCCGCTGCACCCAACGCAGCATGCATATAGAGTAGGCAGGTCCACGGACACAGCACTTTACCAGTTGCAACGCACTTTAAGTGCGGCAATTGACAATAAGGAAGTAGCACTGTGCGCCTTCTTAGACATAGAAGGTGCTTTTGATAACACATCTCACGATGCAATCAATGCTACTCTTGAGAGAAGAGGCCTGGACCACACTACCAGCAGATGGATACTTGCACTGCTACGGTCCAGGCAAGCCACAGCATCACTACATGATAGCAATGTAACAGTCCTAACCACCAGGGGCTGTCCCCAAGGAGGGGTGCTATCTCCGCTACTCTGGAGTCTGTTAGTAGACGAACTGCTAAACAGACTCGCTAACAGTGGTATTCAATGTCAAGGATATGCCGATGACATTGTTATCATAGCGCGAGGCAAATTTGAAGAATCACTTTGTGACATAGTGCAGTCAGGACTAAGGATAACGTACGACTGGTGTATGGAGGTTGGACTCAACCTAAACCCTACGAAAACAGTCATCGTCCCCTTTACCAGACGACACAAGTTACAAAGGATGAAACAAATATGGCTCTCTGGGACCCTACTGGAAACGAGTAGGGAGGTCAAATACCTGGGGGTCACATTTGACAGAAGGCTTAACTTTGGCACCCATGTGCAAAATACGATATCAAAGTGCTCCAGGGCGCTTTATACATGTCGTAGCATTGCTGGCAAATCATGGGGTACATCTCCAAAGATACTAAGATGGTTATACCTAATGGTAGTAAGACCCATGCTAACCTACGGAGTGATAGCATGGGGTGATAGGGCTCGACTGACCACCGTGAAGAAACAACTACAGAAGTTGCAAAGAATGGCCTGCGTATGTATGACAGGAGCCATGCGCACCTGCCCAACACTGGCCCTTGAAGCCTTAATGGAGCTCACACCACTCCACCACACCATAAGGCTCAAGCAGAAAGCCACGCTTCTAAGGATATCAGCAGAAGGAGTTGGGGGCAACCATATCCTACGCCATAAAGATGCCCAACTCCTCTCAAACGAACTGCCCCTGCTGATGCAACCCAGGGACGAAATGGTAGCCGAATATATATTCGAGCGAAACTTCACAGTTCGCATGAGTAGCAAAAAGGAATGGACAACTCTAGATGAAGTCCATCCCATGAAACCACACACAATAAAATGGTACACCGACGGATCACTCACGAATCAGGGTACCGGTCTTGGAGTGGTGGGTCCTCGGGTATCATACCATGAATCCCTGGGAACGCACACCAGCATATTTCAGGCTGAGGTGTGTGCGATAGGGAGATGTGCGGATTTCAATATAGAATGCAACTATCGGAATACGGATATATCCATCCAAGCAGCATTGAACGCCATAATGGGGACTAAAATTACATCGAAGGTAGTCCATGAGGTTCGTTCGAAGCTAGACCTGCTCGGGACTCACAACAGGCTCACCCTGAGATGGGTCCCGGGCCACAGGGACATAGCGCGAAACGAGGCGGCTGACGAGCAAGCAAGAATGGGGGCAGGAAGGCCCCTAACAGGACCAGAACCGTATTGTGGCATAGGAAGGCACACTATACGACTGGAACTCAGAAACGAGGAGAGACAGAGACGGCAACAGAGCTGGTCAGAGGCAGTGGGACAAGCCAGATGTCTCCTAGGTGGTTATAATCCTGTACGTTTCAAACAGATCATAACCATGGGAAAGAATAGCCTTAGGATACTTACCGGTCTATTGACAGGACACTGTAGGCTAAGAAGTCACCTGACAAAACTGGGTATACTTAGTAGCGATCTCTGCAGGTTTTGTGAAAGAGAGGAGGAGTCCTCGAAGCACATCCTGGCAGAATGTGTCGCCCTAACTAGAAGAAGAAGCAGCATCCTATGGGCGCATGTTTTGAATTGCGAAGACATAGTAGACCTCAACCCAACAAAGATCCTCACGTTTGTAAGAGAGTTGGGACTGATGGAAGAGCTATAGCTCAGAAGGGGGCACAATAGATCAAATAGGTCGCGGTGCAGTCTCACCCCCAATAATAATAATCCAAGACAGTGGTCGACAAACGAGATGTTATCTTTGATCTTATCGAGTTGAGCAAGTTGACGAAGAGGATGATGATGAGGTTGCGGGGAGCCATCACATCTCGTTCAGATGCTACTGAGCAGAGTGGTGCGGATGAATCTTTTGAAAGTGCAAAAGATGACAAAAACCTGTAGGAAGAGCAGATCCCACGAATTGGATCTGAAAGACCGAAATTACTAAGGACAGCCAGACCTTGTCGCCCAAGGAAGCAATTTAATATATTCAGCGCAATGGTTACAAGTAATGTACCCATTCCAGCAACCTACGTAGAGGCAACGCGCGGTTCGCATGCTTTGTTTTGGCAAGAAGCGATATAAAAGGAGTATGAGGCATTGATTACGAGTCAAACCTAGTAGCTGGCAGATTTACCGAAAGGTCATCGTGCAATTGGCTGCAAGTGGGTCTGCAGTTTGAAGCGGTATGCTCACGGCCAAATGCAAAAACTACGCACGAACTACGTTTTCACCGGTTTGCAGGTTGGACAGCGTGCGATTTATATTGACGTTAGATGCAGAGTTGCAGTTGTCCTTATGAAACAACCAAAAGGATATGAGTGAAGACAATTAGACGGACAAAGTGTTGCTGCTAAAAAATGCGATTTATGGAAGCAATCTTGAAGGGAGTGGATCTCTAAAGCTCGAAAGCGTTTTGGGTGAAATTGGTTTCATTGCATGCGACAATAAGCCATGCCTTTATAAGCTAACGGGAGGTAATTTGGCATTAATACTAGTTTACGTTGATAATCTTTTTATAGCTTGTCAATCGAAATCGAAGTTAGTCAGCATTAAATCTGATTTTATGAAGTCATTTGAATGCGTTGACAATGGCCAATAGAACTGTTTCTTGGCGTGGAAATTCAACGAGATGGTGAACTAGCAGAGATCACACTGGACCAGATGCAATACATCAAAAAGCTTTTGCGTAACTATTTTATGGAAATTTGCACACCAGCAGCTACCCTATTGGATGGTGGATAGCCTTACTATCTTTTCTCTCTTTCTTAGTGAGCAGCGACATGCCTGTTGGGACAAGGGCATGCATGAAAAATAAACCTCCAGGGTGGACACCTCAACTAAGCGCTCTTCGATAAAGTTGCAAGTTTCTTATCATCGGGGTGATGATTATTGGTAGCAGCAGCAATCAACTTTAAATTAAGAAGGAAATAAAAAGTGTTTTCGCTTAGTCTAAATATATTTGAATAATCTTTATAACGTTGTGAAAATAACATTGTGTTATGAATTGAAAATAAGGCTAACAAAACGCTGATAGCACAAACAATGATCTTCACTGGCCTCACGCGAGGCTGAGGAGAATTCTTTCCAAACGGCTCCCACACCAGGCTCTCTGAAAACAAGGAACAACGCTGAATTCGAATGAGCTCGAGCGCAGCTGTTAATATATATTATAGGTTAATTTCCAATTGTTCCCTTAAATAGTTGTACACACCCAAATGTAAGAAAGAGTGCAATGTTCTTCATTCTTATGACAATTCAACTGAATACAAAACACATGATTTATTAATTATGTTCTTTTTTATTAATTTTGTTTACGTTAAGGACTTTAATATTAACAGAAAATCACACTTATTTAACACGCTGCATTCGAGAGCAAGTGTGAACCACAACTTTGCTATAAGGAACTCCCTGACTTTTGTGAATAGTTATAGCTTCTGCAGGTACAACTGGAAAGTGTCTACGGTCAATAGTAACTTGCTCATTTCTTCTATATTGAAAGCTTTTAACTATTTTCAGAATAGGGGTACGATGTATACGTTTTGAGCGAGCAAGAACTCATACGCTTTCCTCTCTTTCACCCATAAACTGTGTGGAGTATTAAAAAAATGTTATTTATGTACTTCAGCGTTACTGCTTTCGGATAAATGCATACCTAAACAGCAGTAAAATGTCTCCTGGGTGTATATTTGCGTACACGAAAGAATCATGCACTAGCTTACTTAAGTTACATTGGCCCCTAATTCTAAGACCACACTAGATTGAATTTCCATGAGACTTGTTAATATAATTAATGACGTAACTGCAGCAAGCATAGGAATCTAATATGAACTGAATATCTACATTAGTTTGCTGCAGTTTGTTGAAAATTATGTTGACTTACATTCAATGCAAGCGTGCATCCATATATATGTTAAGTCCGTCATTAATGAATATCAATACTGTTAACTAACAGCAACGCGACAGTATTGACGGTATATCACCACCACACTGGTAGTACTTCGTTTTGGGAAACTTCGCTCCACCAGGTTAACGGCCCAGAGGACGTGGCCTGATAAGATTGGTTAAAGTTTATTGACTCGATATCCAGAGTTACGAACTCGGATAAATGTAAATTGCGTCTCAGAAATAGAAAAATTAGTGCCGGAGTTGGAATAGCAACAGTTGACGAGCTCAAGGTCATTACTTTGCTTTCCAGTCTTCCAGATTTTTATGAGAATTTTGTTGTCGCCATCGAGACGCGCGACAATCTTCCAACGTTCGAAATTCTACGTATAAAGTTGAAGAAGAAGGCGAGAATGTCGCGCAGGTCCATCGCTAGTGCGAAGGTCCTACAAAGAAGAAACTGAAAAATTTTGCCTGTTACAACTGTGGTGAAATAAGGCATATAAAGGCGAATTGTCGCAAAATAATTAAATAAAGAGGGACAACAGAATTTGCTTAGACAGAGGAGCAACAAGTCATATGTGTTGTGATAAAAAATGTTTTCAAATTTTGAGTCCACACCCAAACGATCGTTTTGGCGGACAATTTAATGTCTGTGGGTCAAGCCATATCAAAGAACTGAATTGTATATTTTGATGCACACAGTGCAAGAGTGTTTAAAGGCGGTGAATTTATAATCTAGGCCAAACAAGTAGGAATCTGTATATGTTTGAAAGTCATCGTAACAGATGCTATGGTGCTGTTAAGTCAAACGGCGAGTGTGGCATAAAAGATATGGTAGTTTGCGTGAAATGGCAAACAAGACGCTGGTGCGAGGAATGAAAATGTTGACGTGTTGCAACGGTGTCGTGCAAGACATGCATTTTGAACATGTTCACGTGCAGCCATTTCCGGATCAACAGAGAGACCGAGCGCATGAACTTCCGGAACAAGTGCACACTGATGTAGGGTTCGAAGCAAAGTCTCTGGCGCTATGTATTTCCTTACGTTTATTGATGACAAATCAAGGCGGATTATTGTGTATTTCCTTAAAGGAAAGGACGAGGTCTTTCAGTTCGTGGAGTACAAAAATCTGGTAGAGCGTCAAACAGGAAAATAACGCAGCGACAACGGGCACAATATGTAAACAAAGCGTTCAACTGTTATGTTAAGAAGCAATGGAATCCCATTCCGCAACAAAACGGTGTGGCAGAACGAGCACATCGTTCACTTGTGAGAAGGCTAGATGCTTATTGGAGCAGTCAGGATTGGCTCAATCCCCGTGGGCAGAGGTAGTAAACCTAGAGGTGTATTTACGCAATCGGACAGTCACAAAGGCAGTGATCGAGATGACACCAATGGAAGCTTAGAATGAATCCAAGACAGTGGTCGACAAACGAGATGTTATCTTTGATCTTATCGAGTTGAGCAAGTTGACGAAGAGGATGATGATGAGGGTGCGGGGAGCCATCACATCTTCGCTCAGATGCTACTGAGCAGAGTGGTGCGGATGAATCTTTTGAAAGTGCAAAAGATGACAACGTAGGAAGAGCAGATCCCACGAATTGGATCTGAAAGACCGAAATTACTAAGGACAGCCAGACCTTGTCGCCCAAGGAAGCAATTTAATATATACAGCGCAATGGTTACAAGTGATGTACCCATTCCAGCAACCTACGAGAGGCAACGCGCGTTCGCATGCTTTGTTTTGGCAAGAAGCGATTCAAAAGGAGTATGAGGCATTGATTACGAATCAATCCTGGCAGCTGGCAGATTTACCGAAAGGTCATCGTGCAATTGGCTGCAATGGTCTCATTTGAAGCGTATGCTCACGGCCACAACAAAAAAGCACACTACGCACAACAGTATGGTGTTAACTACGCCGAAACGTTTTCACCGGTTTGCAGGTTTGACAGCGTGCGTTTTATATCGACGTTAGAGTTGCAGTTGTACCTTATGAAACAACCAAAAAGGATATGATGAAGACAATCAGACGGACAAAGTGTTGCTGCTAAAAAATGCGATTTATGGAAGCAATCTTGAAGGGAGTGGATCTCTAACTAGAAAGCGTTTTGAGTGAAATTGGTTTCATTGCATGCGACAATGAGCCATGCCTTTATAAGCTAACGGGAGGTAATTGGCATTAATACTAGTTACGTATAATCTTTTTATTGCTTGATAATCAAGCTAGTCCAATATAAGCGTTATAATCTTTTTATAGCTTGTCAATCGAAATCGAAGTTAGTCAGCATTAAATCTGATCTTATGAAGTCATTTGAATGCGTTGACAATGGCCAATAGAACTGCTTTGGCGTGAAATTCAACGAGGTGGTGAACTAGCAGAGATCACACTGGACCAGACGCAATACATCAAAAAGCTTTTGCGTAACTATTTTATGGAAATTTGCACACATGCAGCTACCCTATTGGATGGTGGATAGCCTTACTATATTTTCTCTGTTTCTTAGTGAGCAGCGACATGCCTGTTGGACAAGGGCATGCATGAAAAATAAACCTCCAGGGTGGCCACATCAACTAAGCGCTCTTCGATAAAGTTGCAAGTTTCTTATTATCGGAGTGATGATTATTGGTAGCAGCAGCAATCAACTTTAAATTAAGAAGGAAATAAAAAGTGTTTTCGCTTAGTCTAAATATATTTGAATAAACTTTATAACGTAGTGAAAATAACATTGTGTTATGAATTGAAAATAAGGCTAGCAAAACGCTGATGCGCACAAACAATGATCTTCACTGGCCTCACGCGAGGCTGAGGAGATTTATCCAAACGGCTCCCACACCAGGCTCTCTGAAACAAGGAGCAACGCTGAATTCGAATGAGCTGAGCGCAGCTGTTACAGATATTATAGGTTAATCCAAATGTTCCCTTAAATAGTTGTACACACCCAAATGTAAGAAAGAGTGCAATGTTCTTCATTCTTATGACAATTCAACTGAATACAAAACACATGATTTATTAATTATGTTCTTTTTTATTAACTTTGTTTACGTTAAGGACTTTAATATTAACAGAAAATCACACTTATTTAACACGCTGCATTCGAGAGCAAGTGTGAACCACAACTTTGCTATAAGGAACTCCTGACTTTTGTGAATAGTTATAGCTTCTGCAGGTACAACTGGAAAAGTGTCTACGGTCAATAGTAACTTGCTCATTTCTTCTATATTGAAAGCTTAACTATTTTCAGAATAGGGGTACGATGTATACGTTTTGCGCGAGCAAGAACTCATACGCTTTCCTTTCACCCATAAACTGTGTGGAGTATTAAAAAAATGTTATTTATGTACTCAGCGTACTGCTTCGGATAATGCATACCCGCAAGCATAGCATAATGCAGCAAGCATAGCATCTAATATGAACTGAATATCTACATTAGTTTGGGCAGTTTGTTGAAAATTATGTTGACTTACAATCAATGCAAGCGTGCATCCATATATATGTTAAGTCCGTCATTAATGAAAATCAATACTGTTAACTAACAGTACCGCGACAGTATTGACGGTATATCACCATGCGTGGTACTTCGTTTTGGGAAACTTCGCTCCACCAGGTTGACGGCCCTAGAGCACGTGGCCTGATAAGATTAAGTTTATTGACTCGATATCCAGAGTTACGAACTCGGATAAATGTAAATTGCGTTGCAGAAATAGAAAAATGAGTGCCGGAGTTGGAATAGCAACATGTTGACGAGCTCAAGGTCATTACTTTGCTTTCCAGTCTTCCAGATTTTTATGAGAATTTGTTGTCGCCATCGAGACGCGCGACAGTCTTCCAACGTTCGAAATTCTACGTATAAAGTTGAAGTAAGAAGGCGAGAGTAATGTCGCGCAGGTCCTTCGCTGTGCGAAGGTCACTACAAAGAAGAAACTGAAAAATGTTGCCTGTTACAACTGTGGTGAAATAAGGCATATAAAGGCGAATTGTCGCAAATTTCCAAAATTATTAAATAAAGAGCGGGCAACAGAATTTGCTTAGACAGTGAAGCAACAAGTCATATGTGTTGTGATAAATAAATGTTTTCAAATTTTGAGTCGCACACCCAAACTATCGGTTTGGCGGAAAATTTCATGTGGCTGTGGGTCAAGCCATATTAAAGAACTGAATGGTATATTTTGATGCACACAGTGCAAGAGTGTTTATGTTATTATTGGGGGTGAGACTGTACCGCGACCTATTTGATCTATTGTGCCCCTTCTGAGCTAGCTCTTCCATCAGTCCCAACTCTCTTACAAACGTGAGGATCTTTGTTGGGTTGAGGTCTACTATGTCTTCGCAATTCAAAACATGCGCCCCTAGGATGCTGCTTCTTCTAGTTAAGGCACACATTCTGCCAGGATGTGCTTCGAGGACTCCTCCTCTCTTTCACAAAACCTGCAGAGATCGCTACTAAGTATACCCAGTTTTGTCAGGTGACTCTTAGTCTACTGAGTCCTGTCATAGACCGGTAAGTATCCTAAGGCTATTCTTTCCCATGGTTATGATCTGTTTGAAACGTACAGGATTATAACCACCTAGGAGACATCTGGCTTGTCTGAGTCCCACTGCCTCTGACCAGCTCTGCCGTCTCTGTCTCTCCTCGTTTCTGAGTTCCAGTCGTATAGTGTGCCTCCCTATGCCACACCTCAGCCTGAAATATACTGGTGTTCCCGGATTCATGGTATGATACCCGAGGACCCACCACTCCAAGACCGGTGCCCTGATTCGTGAGTGATCCGTCGGTGTACCATTTTGTTGTGTGTGGTTTCATGGGATGGACTTCATCTAGAGTTGTCCATTCCTTTTTGCTACTCATGCGAACTGTGAAGTTTCGCTCGAATATATATTCGGCTACCATTTCGTCCCTGGGTTGCATCAGCAGGGGCAGTTCGTTTGAGAGGAGTTGGGCATCTTTATGGCGTAGGATATGGTTGCCCCCAACTCCTTCTGCTGATATCCTTAGAAGCGTGGCTTTCTGCTTGAGCATTATGGTGTGGTGGAGTGGTGTGAGCTCCATTAAGGCTTCAAGGGCCAGTGTTGGGCAGGTGCGCATGGCTCCTGTCATACATACGCAGGCCATTCTTTGCAACTTCTATAGTTGTTTCTTCACGGTGGTCAGCCGAGCCCTATCACCCCATGCTACCACTCCGTAGGTTAGCATGGGTCTTACTACCATTAGGTATAACCATCTTAGTATCTTTGGAGATGTACCCCATGATTTGCCAGCAATGCTACGACATGTATAAAGCGCCCTGGAGCACTTTGATATCGTATTTTGCACATGGGTGCCAAAGTTAAGCCTGCTGTCAAATGTGACCCCCAGGTATTTGACCTCCCTACTCGTTTCCAGTAGGGTCCCAGAGAGCCATATTTGTTTCATCCTTTGTAACTTGTGTCGTCTGGTAAAGGGGACGATGACTGTTTTCGTAGGGTTTAGGTTCAGTCCAACCTCCATACACCAGTCATACGTTATCCTTAGTCCTGACTGCACTATATCACAAAGTGATTCTTCGAATTTGCCTCGCGCTATGATAACAATGTCATCGGCATATCCTTGACATTGAATACCACTGTTAGCGAGTCTGTTTAGCAGTTCGTCTACTAACAGACTCCAGAGTAGCGGAGATAGCACCCCTCCTTGGGGACAGCCCCTGGTGGTTAGGACTGTTACATTGCTATCATGTAGTGATGCTGTGGCTTGCCTGGACCGTAGCAGTGCAAGTATCCATCTGCTGGTAGTGTGGTCCAGGCCTCTTCTCTCAAGAGTAGCATTGATTGCATCGTGAGATGTGTTATCAAAAGCACCTTCTATGTCTAAGAAGGCGCACAGTGCTACTTCCTTATTGTCAATTGCCGCACTTAAAGTGCGTTGCAACTGGTAAAGTGCTGTGTCCGTGCGTTAGAGTGCAGCGCCCTTTGCTTAAGCAAAGTGTTTCTGATTTTGTAGTCCACCAGCTTTTCCAACGTTTTCAGTAAGAACGATGTCAAGCTGATGGGTCTGAAGGACTTTGGGCTGGTAATGTCTTTCTTCCCTGCCTTGGGGATGAAGACTACCCTGGCTCTTCTCCATGCGCTCGGTATGTATCCGAGGGCCAGGCTACTTACTAATGCCTTCCTGATACGGGAGAGGAGGATTTCCTGTCCTGTTTGAAGGAAGGCTGGCGATATGCCGTCCGTTCCAGGGGATTTATAGGGCTGGAATGTACCAACTGCCCACTTTAGTTTCTCCTCTGTAACCGTCGACTTGGCGCATGCCCAGTCGTCGGTTGACGGCCTATATCTGTTTTCCCTTTCAATAGCTCCTTCCTGCAGGGGTGTACTTCCTGGGAAGTGCGTCTTGAAAAGTAGTTCAATTTGCAGATTACTGCTCGTAAAGGAGTTATCCCCACGTTTCAATGCTAAGTTCGCATCAGGCGCTCGTTTCGCCAGTGCTCCGTGGAGCCTGGCGCCTTTGTGCAAACTATGCTTTCGCAGAAATCTCTGTAATTCTTCCGCTTAGCCTTCCTTATTTCCTTATTATAGGAGGTAAGGCTATCACGGTCCTGCTCCCATACTCCGTCTCTCTTTGCTTTATTGAAGAGGCGACGTGTGGTCACGCGCAGCCTTTCTAGGCTGTCGTTCCACCATGGGGCATCTTTTTCCATGTACTTTTTCCCTACCGGGCAGTTATCCTCAAATGCCTTAGTTATGCATCTGTTGAGGACCAATAGCCCTGTCCAGCTCTAGCGGCCTTCTGGGTATACCAGATGGCTCGTTGGCTAGGGAAAGACGTAGAGTCGACTTATAGCCTTCCCAGTTGGTCCTGGGGTTGCGGCTAGGTGTACTACTATCCGTATTGGAATTTTAGATTAAAGAGGATAGCCCTGGTCAGATATGGATTCCTCTTGGGAAACATGCCAGTCCCTAAGGTGAGACTTTAGAGACCGACTGACCAGGGTGATGTCTAATACTTCTTCCCTGATCCTAGTGACGAATGTCGGTGTAGATCCGACATTTCCTAGTTCTAGATTATATTTAAAAATAAAATCAGTCAGACACTCACCCCTTGGATTGATGTCACTGCTGCCCCATATAGAGTGGTGCGCATTGGCATCGCATCCGATGAGCACCGGCATCTTCTCTATCCTGCAATGCTCCACCAGCTTCTCAATTTCTGGTGGTGGGCAGGGTGCATCCCCTGCGAAGTATGCGGATACGATGACGATGGAGACCGCGCTTCCCTTGGTGGACACCATTATGGGAACGCAGTCTCTGGTCAGGAATTCTGAAAGGATAGTAAAGTTAATACTTTTCCTTACCATGATACAAGCTCTGGGTGCTGGATCTCTCCGATCCCAGATTACCTTGGAGTCGGCGGTGAACAGGCCCTTGATGCCGTCGTTCACCCACGGCTCCTGTACTAGGGCCAGCCCAAGGTGTTTGTTGGTAAACATCCTTGCTAAGACTGCCGAGGCTGCCTTAGCTCGGTGGATGTTTACCTGAGCCAGCCCTGTGTTGATGCCTCTTGGCATCTACTTCTGGGGAGGCTCCAGCTGACACGGCGAATGGGGCCCGGAGCCGTCCCCGTCACCGCTGCTCGCCATCGCGACGTCAGCTGCAGCTGCATCTTGCAGCTCCTCCTCCAGCTCCTGCGAGGACATGGGGATGTCTTCGTCCCCCATCTCCTCCTGGCAGAGCGTTATATCTGCCAGTTCTTCATCGTCCGCCAGGTCCTGCGACGGGTCGGTGGGCTGGGCAGTCGGAGTACCCTGCTCCTGGGCAGGCGTGTCCGCTGTGGTGGTGTTGCCCACTGCGACATCTTCATTGCCCGTTGGAGCAGGTTTGGGCCTTTCCCCGGTCTTCTTCGTCTTCAGACCACTTACGGGGATGGTCCCGTAACGGAAGAAGACCTGGTGCCCCTTCTCCACAATTATATTCCTGGATAGCTCATCTATCCCGATCACCAGGAGGGCTCCTCCTCCCTCGTTCCTCCTGGAGATCACCTTCCAGGAGTCGGTCTCCATCCTGTTCTGGTTCCTCAGCAGAACCAACAGGGATTCGGTTGACCTGTCTGCACTCCTGGGGCAGTACAGCGTGATACAGTGGGGCGACGGTATGTCGTCCCCCATCTTGCACTCAAGGGGCACGCCCTTCCATGACTGTAGCCTAGGCGTTGCGGTCCTCAGCCAATCGGCTGAGGCCTCATCGGAGCATTCAATAACCAGGAATCCAACCCGGAAGTGAATGCCCGCGAATGAGACCCACAACATCTCCATCGGACGCAATGATTTCGTCGACGATGGCCTCCTCCAACACAGATAAATCTCCGTGACTGAGTATGACCCGTGGGAAATCCACGGGCACCACGGCCACCTTTACCTTCTTTGTCATGTCAGCGTATGACAGACGAGGCTCGGTGGGTGTTGGCGAGCTGGGCTTCATGGCCGCTGCACGCGATGTGCTTGGGCGCAGGTCCAGACTTCCTGCCCACTGTTCTTCAGCCCCTTTGCCGCTGCCGAGCCGCGGGCAGCGCCCACAACCTCCGGGCACATCCTCTTGGGTGGCCACCGTGGTGTGAGATTGCTGCTCCGCCTTTTCGGGGCTGGCGCAGGTGCTGTGATCTCTTCCCTGGGCTCTTTGGCCTTTTTCATGGCTTCATCAGTGGTGAGTCCCTGCTGGAGGTACCGAAGGTCCCATTTGACCCTTGAACCGCAGAGATTCCTCCGGTTCGGGTCATCCGAGCCCACCGGGTTGACCCCTTGGTGGCAGGAACTCTCCCTTCCTCTTAGGACGCTGGGCGTGTGAGGCTATACTTTGAAAGGCGGCAACACAAGCGCCTTGTCGGTACGATCAACATTCCGCACCCGCTGTTTGTCCGGGACTGCTTATTTACGAGGGAATTTCGTGTTATTCGCAGCTAACCTCCACACGTGGAGGCCGTTCGCTATCCGCAACCCGCGACCCGCCTGGTGGCCTCAGCTCAGCCCCATCCGAACCATCCCACAAGTTCAGACCTCGGGCAAAGTGTTTAAAGGCGGTGAATTTATAATCTAGACCAAACAAGTAGGGAATCTGTATACGTTTGAAAGTCATCGTAACAGATGCTATGGTGCTGTTAAGTCAGAAGGCGAGTTGTGGCATAAAAGATATGGTAGTTTGCGTGAAATGGCAAACAAGACGCTGGTGCGAGGA